>RCSZ01000011.1:1632500-1990000 GCA_014898425.1 Botryotinia globosa
TTAGCGATGCACTGGTTCTTGAGCAGTGGCAGCTTGGCCATGTCGGCAAATAGGTACAAATCGAGAAGATTGGCCATGTGTGGATAACAAAAGTTCGTCAGCGCCACGTTGCTGCTGGTGTTTAGGTCACTGCTTGTCATCTCTATGTTCTCATGCCTCTGGGAATCGCTAATCTTCATCGCGTTTCCCCTTCCCTTTGAGGTGTCCAGATCTATAAGCGGTCCTTCATCAACTTTTTGCTCTTTCGAGCCAGTTTTCACCTTCCTAGCTTTCCATTGCGCAATCTCCTCGTCCGCATCGCCCAAATCCAGCTTATAAAGCCAGGCTTTGAACAACTTGAACACCACATCATTCGTTTGTGGAAAGTTGATGGCGCTGTGATCAAGTCCTCGCGAATAGTGTTCACAGGCGTCTTTTAGAAACGGGGCGTGTCGGTACAAGACATCCTTTTCGAGTGTGTATAAGTTTTTATGCTTGCCTACTCTGACTTGAATTGTATTGCGTTCTTTCTCTCTGGGAGTGGTTAGATGCTGTTCTCGCATTTTTTGGATATCATGTAGGATATGGAAGTTCTAGAAGATGAAGGATAATTGGACTTACTTCTGCTTTTCGATTAGAGCTTTGATGGTTGGGGAATCGCGACTTGAAAGAGACATTTTAGATTATCTCCTTATCGCTCTGTGGAGTTTATGAGTGTCTGGTTGAATCTTGTGTATTGAAATATGGTAAAGGGTTGATATCAAGTTGCTTTGAAAACACCTAGTGTTGCTGTGATATCCAACTTTTTGTAGATGGAACAGAGTATTTGCATACAAAACTGTCTTATAGAAGAGTTGTTTATACAAGTATACAAATCTCTCTGTCTATTCAGATTTTTTTTATAAGTATATGAACCTTGCTGTAGCCGTACGGACGCGAGGAGTAAATACGGTTCATCTCAGATTTGAGTTCTCGGGAATCTAGAATCCTAAGTATAGAACGTACACCATTAGATTGGTTTATTGGATTAAAAGGTTATTTGTACGGCACTGTGTATATAACACATTTATACGATGAAATAAGGAGTTAGTTCATATGACTTGTTGATGTAGAAAATACAAGAAGTGTTGGTTCGCTTGTGAATGTTTGATTTTTCTGGACGTATAATACAGGCGTTTTGTTTTGTATTCTGTCTAATCATTTGTAGTGTAATCAAATATGGAATTTTCAAGATAGAGAGTTCTAAGAAGACTGTGATTCTTCTCATTGGTTACATCATTTGATTATTTCCTTAGCAGGTGAGTTATCAAACATTATATAGAGTATTTTGATTTTTGTAATTATGATTCTATCACCTAGACCCCTTTTTTGCCCTGAATAAAAGTGAATCCACAATAATTTTAACATTCATGAGTTTATGCTATACTGCTTTGTATAACTAAGATCTAGATATTAATCAATCGTATTGATTACTCTAATACCCAGATAGTTGTTAGCCTTTCGGTTACATAACTTACATAATTACTCTCAATTCCTCTGCTTTAAATCTTGATATTGAATTAACAAGATGAAGTTGAGAATAGATTTTTGACACAAAAAACTTGTCAAACTTGGTTCTAGCCAGGAGGCTTAGACAAAAGTCTGGCTTTTTGACCAGCTCTTCGGCCCTAGCGACCACTCAACCCCCAACCCAAACCTCGCCCACCCCTAGCACACAAAATTCTAATAAATGCGCACTCCGCCCCAAGCCAACCTTATACACAACATGTTTCACCGTAAAAAGTTCTGGCGCGGCGACGACGGCGACGACGACCACAAACGCGAAAAGCAAGCTCGTCCTCCCGCCAGACAATATGACGAGCGAGGACCCCAGCCTCCCGTGAGCCACGCTCTCGGCGTCAGTCTTTCTACCGAACATCATTATTCCATACATGTATATCTTATTTTCCATCAATTCGATAACATGGCGCCTGGAAACTTCATCGCGACGATGTCGTTTCGCACGATGTTTAATGATTATCAGGGTATGAAGACGATGGATTTCTCGCCTGCGACCGAGTATGCGGATCCGCTTTCCGATGTGAATGGGGGAGATTTGAGAGGAGTGATGGTGGCGCAGAGGACGTTTATGTGTAAGATTGGGTGGGTGAAGAGGGATCTGGGGAAAGAAGAAGTGTATTCGCGGATCAAGAACTATTTGCCGTATGCGAAGAGGCCGGAGAGAATGGCAGATAAAGAGTGGGAGGAGAGGAGAGTGAAGGGGCCAGAACCCAGGACTGAGTGGGTTTTAGAGGCTATTAGGATGCTGAAGAAAGAGAGACATTGGGAAAAATTACCCGAGGAAGAGTTTAAGAAGAGGCATAAGGAAGTGAGAACGGTAGCGCGGATGAATAGGGGGGCAATTGGTTCAAGACGGACGCCATCCGACATGGAACCGGCGAATCGCTTGGATAAGATTATGACTGATGTCAGGGTGGCTTTGTATTCTGAATGGGATGAAGAGCCAAAGGGAATCGAAGGAAAATATGGAAGGGGGGGATAGAAGGAAGTAGGAAGTATATGTTCTAAAATGGTATCAGTTGCCTTAACACTACGTGCCCAGGTGATACTCAGAATGCTCAAATGACCACAAGCATTCAAGTGAATGTGAAGATAAAGATCATGGATACTAAGCTCTTCAATGTGAGTGTGTGACTGCTAACTTACCCTTTTAGCGGCATGAAATAGTATCATATACCTAGGTACCTATGTATCTAAAGAGACTCTTCAAACCGCGAATTTTTGCGATCTTTCGAGTGAGAATTTCAGAAAAAGCTATTTTACTTTGATACGAGAGACAATCATTGAGTCCACTGGTGGATGCATGAACTGACGGGACATTGCACAAATTGATTTGACAAAATCTCTTGCAAAACCAGTTCCGATATCTTGAGAATTGTTGTAATGATTTAATAAATATTTAACGATGAGAAAATAACTTGTAATTTGGTAATATATCATACAATTGAGGAATCAACTTATGACAACTTTAAAAGTAGAGAAGTCTCCCGTCAGACCATGCATCAAAACGATTTAGATGGATAAAACTCGGATAGTTTTTTGATAGAGACGCACACCCTGCACGTGACATCTGAGCTTGCCTCTACGTAAGTAAAAAAACAGGCGGAAATTGACTATCATTTGAAAGAACTTTAACAACTAGAATCCTTTTTTGGTATAATATCAAATAATAAAAGCACTTGATATTAATACAAAGAAGACTCGAAATTTCATTTACTTTTTTCGAATTTCAATATTTCATTTAAAATAAATTTATAATCTATTAAAGAAGTACTTTGAAAAGGTACTCAATTTCTGCCTGTTTTTTCGCTTACGTAGAGCTTGCCTTGAATTCTACAAAGTATATACTTATATACATGTACGAAATATTCTCACAATCATTCCTTCTGCTCCTAAACCTCTATCATCTATGTATTCTCTTGATCAGAAGTTCCCCTCATACTGCTCCTAGTGAAAGTGGCAATCAAAATTCCGCTTTTGGTTGTAGATGTTGAGTGTTTCTTCAACAACACTACCTACCTAGGTATCTAGACGGGTCTAGATTCAGCATCTACCCCATACATAGACGTCGAGAGAGACTACCCGGGGTATTGATGCATAGTACACATTCCCGATGCTCATACAAGTTTATTGAATATCAGGAACACTGATTCGATTGTTCCACACTCGTGCCTACAGTAAGTAACCTACTTTAGATGTGTATGATGATGAACAGAGTAGTGTCGTGTCTCCCTGCGATCATACCGCCCTTTCAAAGTGAAGTATGTGTGGTTGTACTACGTAGATGATTTGTTTCCGAGTAAGTACCGGTAGATATGCATGCAGTACATCTGTCTCACCGTGAGACTTTTGAGGCTCAGAGAGTCCGAGTTTGCCAACTGATAGCCATTGGGTTGGTAGATCGTTTATGCCTTAACCTTGTGTGATCGACTTTTGGTCATTGGGCCATTGGCTGGGCCATTGGATCTGGTAAATGTTGGTTGGTCGTGCGACTCTTCGGGTGGAGACATCAAATGGTAATCGCTGCGTTGGTTGTAACTTGTCACGTTGTGTACATAATATACCTAGGTAGTTGTGGTCGCCGGCCTCTAACATTTGAGTCACGTGGTGTACAAATGACGTAATTCCTCTTATCTTCCCCCCTGATTTTTGCTTGTTTGCTTGTTGCTTCCATTATAAATCTCACTCCATGCAGTCAATATGCACGATGATACAATTTACCACTACAATCTTCACTCCGGCCTCACTCCCCTCCACGCAAACATCGGGATTCCTTTAATTGAGTGCCACGCATACAAAAATTGCAAAGGGAAGGGAAAAAAAGGGGGGGGGGAAAGGAAAATAACCTCATGACCCTCAATTTGTAAGACGATAAAGCTAAGAAGACTTTCCGATATATTGGAGAAGGTTTATCCCTTCATTCTCGTTACTTTTCTTTCGAGGTTCGACGTTACTACCTAGATATAAATCATACATTTTTTATTTATTACTTTCAAGCATTGGTCTAGCTGTACTGCGTGACAAGGTATGTATACATGATATCATTACTACCAAGTAACCAAGAAACCAACTACGAATCGTCCTGTCTTAAGGGTCCCCCCCTCTAAACTCAATTCAACCCCTCCAAGCTCTTCATTTAGCTTATTCCGTCCAATACAAATCACCAATCCAACCTTGCATCAAAGTTCAATCAAGGAACGAACCTTAACTTTCATCACTACACTACCATTACACTACGAACCATACTATAGACCACGCTATACTACGGGCCAACCCCAATCTTATCAAAAATGGATTACCTTCCCATAGGTCTCCAAGCTACTGATGTTCTCGTCAACAAACATTTTCATAAAATTCCCGATAAAGCATTCAGGAAAGAAACTTACAAACCGCATATTCCTTCTAGATTGAGTAGGAGGAAGCGTAGGGAAAGAGAAGAACGGAGGAATTCTCGAGATCAAGGAGAAGATCTAGAGCGACGAAGAGATTCAAGGGATGAGCGAGAGCGAGACGATTGGGAAAGAGGAACGCAAAGGAGACAAGAGGAACCATATAGCGATCCAGAAATCGAAGAAGCAGGTTACGATTCCGAACCCGATTATACATCTAGACAACGCGAGAAAAATATGAGGGATAGGAATTGGGAATCGAAAGGGGAGAGAGATAGAGATTTGAGAGATATTCCAAGACATAGTGGCGCGGGTACAGGTACAGGTTATGGATATGGATATCCTTATGAAGAATCAAATCGATCCAATTCTCCACCATCGCAGATATACAGTCAACAACCACCACGTCTTCGTCCTGAACATCTTCCAAAGTATAGTGCTCCTCGACCATTAGATCCTGCTAGTCCAAATCCTTACTATTTCCCTCCTCCACCTATAGCACCATTCCCACACCCATTCGACAGAGATGAAAGGAGAGGAAACTATGATTCAGATGAACGATACGAAAAAGAGAGAACACGCAGACCAAAACCCATTCAAAGAAGTAGTTCCTACGATGATATCCACAGTCAACGCAAATCTTACCCCTCAAATACAGACCAAAGGCTTTCTACTCGTAACACCAGTCGCAGACCTCGATCTGATCATGGTGAATCTAAAGATTCACATGCGGGTAGTATGAAGGATCGTGCTGAACGCTATGGAGTTAAAGATGAAGTAAAAGGATTATTTACAGATTCACCAAAAGGAATAGTCGGAGGAGCATTTGGAGCACTTGCAGGAGGATGGGCGGTGGAAAAGTATCAAGAATCACGGACAGGGAAGGATAGAAAGGATATGGGAGATCGGGCAAAGCTCCTTACTTTGTTTGGAGCTGCAGCGGGAGGATTGTTGGCTAATGCTGTGGTTGATAAGTGGCAGGATGGAAAGGAAGAGACGAAGGAGAAACAGAAGAGATGGGATAAAAAATATCCGGATGGGAAGATCGATGGGAATGAAGAGAGGGAGGACAGGGATGGAGGAAGAAGTGGAAGGGAAAGGAGAGATTCGGTTAGGAGTCGAAGGGATAGGGATAGAGATGATAGTCGGGAAAGATATATGGCTTATGAGGAGAAGCCCAGAAGGAGTGGTGGAAGCGGTTATGAGGGAGTTGATGATGGGTATTATTGAACTGGGGCTTGATGATGCTCATGATATGAATGAAGGATACGATTCATTAGCGATTTTAGAGACGTGATTGGAAGGCTACCAGCGAGCGTGGATTTGTTATTTGAACTTGAATGGATCAAACAGCACTGTATTTTATTACGAGTTTACGAAATGATGAACTTGGGATTTAGAGAAAAGGAAGAAAGATGGAAATGGAAAGAAGATATTGGATGAGATGAAAGCGATGCTTTTGTTTGATGTACTTGGTTTACTTTGCTATCCGTTTGTTTATCTGCGCGCATGAAATTTTATAATTTTTATAATTCTATCGATTGATGAAATAACTGAATACTTGAATGGGAAAATTTACCTATCTAATAAGCTACTCTTTCCTACTAGGGTTGGGCAAATTATATAATCCGGCTGAGGATTACATATTTTTATAATATAACGTTTTTTGATTGGTATAAAATATTACGCCAAGATTATACACGTGATTTGACGGCCAATCAAACCCTTAGAATGAATGAAAGTGGGGAAAATTCGAAGGCATTCTTCGATGGGTTATTAAAAAAGCTATTATGGATTTTTATATCACATGATTTATATTATGTGATATAAAATCATGTGATTTCAGAAAAAAATCTTATTTTTAAGGATTTCGGCTTAATTTTTCTTTCAAATTTATTATATAGGAAAAATCGATATATAATTTGCTTGATTAATATTACATATTATAATTTGTTAATCAATACGTTCAAATATTATATTATATATACCCAACCCTATTTTCTAGAGATCTATTTCACTCACCTACCACTAGGTAAGGTTACCCACCTATACAAAGTAGAACCAGCTACCCACAGTCCAGCTTTCCCTCCAATTTCAACATAAACGCGATCGAAATTCTCAGAAAAAGATATTAACGCGCGGAAACTTCATTCATAAATCAAAAAGACGAATTATATTTAATAACGAGTAAATTTAAATTGAGAATCATTAATACATAGATAACTTTCTCATTTTTCCATTGCTTGTCGCTTACACCCGATTAATCCCTTCCATATACCCCACTCTGCGATTAATCATTCTTCTACCGCCCCACGCAGATACCAATATAAATTAAGATAAAGAAATCTGGTCATCTCAATAAACAACAGCGTTTGTGGTTTAGTGGTAAAATCCATCGTTGCCATCAATTTCTTACTTCTGAGATATGAACAACATCGATGGGCCCCGGGTTCGATTCCCGGCGAACGCATATCTTTTTGTTCTTGGGGATGAGGGGAGTTTCAGAGAGGGGTGTTTGTGTTTTTGTGGTGGGCTTTGGTGTGTGTGTATGTAAGTAAGTAATAAGTATATGAATTGGGAGTTGAGAGGTTTTGGAAAAATGGGCTTTTTGTTTATCTGTTTGTTTGTTTGGATGTGAAAAGGGAGCGTGAGTGTGGGTTGAGATTGACTTGATAGAGGATAGATAGTAAGGGATGGTTGTTGATATACCGAGTATTAGAATGATGATAATATATTATCATCATATCGAGGTAGAAGATATTTTTTCTCTGAGTCGAAGAGATTCAATTTATTGGGCTTCTTCTATTAATTATATTATATAGCAAAAGGATAATAGGCACAAAACACAATTTGATTCAAGTATCGAAATAATCATACACAATATCATCAAGACATAAGATGTGAAAAAACTGTTTTATTAACTACCTTATTAGATACACTGAAATATCCAGGAATTCGATGTAAAGATATAGTAGAAATCTATCAGTAGAGTAGGTATTGGCACATTTTTTCCCTGCTATTTTCGGACTTTTCTTGTCAATTGATCATTTTGGCTTTCATCACTCTGATTGCATTTCCATCGCTCGCTTCCCTAATATACATACATAAACTCTTTGCAAGCTACCATCTCATTTCCTAATTAATACAACTCTTTCTCCCTCAAGCTTGACTATCCTCATCGAATAGATCACCGTTTTCCAAGGGATACAAGTCCCAATCATTCATCTTGTTATTAGTAATGGTTAGCTCGCAACGTTTCGCTCTGATCAATTCGTAACGACTATATTCTAGCAGCTGCATTGCATGTAACCAACCACACTTATCGAGCCTCTACCCCCTTTATAATATCTCTCATAAGGTTATACGTCGGCTGAACAAACCTTCGCTGTCTAGTTGCGTAATATAGCTTTCTCCGATAATTGTATCTAATAAAGTTATAAGAGTTGAAGTCATCGCTTATTATATCTTTATAACAAATATAATAAAATCCCTACAAAAATGAGGTTTTTTTTAATATAAATTATCATATTAAATTTTTTTTTTTTAAATTTTTATATTTTTCTCTCAAAAAATCAAAAGTAATAAATAATTATAATTGAAATATGAAAAATTATTCAAACTTTTTTTAATTTTTTTATTAAATAATTATATAATATTAAAATAAAAAGTTAAATAATCCTATATTTTAGCTGGAAAAGTGTTATATGTGCGGTGAGCGATGGCCTCAACTCTTACAATAATATCGAACGAGACGCGATAATTTCCTCCAGGAGCTTACATGTCCTTTCTCTATTGATGATTACCCATCCTATGTACTCATCTAGGATATTAACTATTTCTTTGCTTTGGATTTCGATTTAATGTATCTCGCCTAGCACTTAGTCCCCAAGCGAAGACATACTATCGCTATGAAGTATTGAAAGAACGGTGCAATTGAAAAGATAACAATGCAACTATAGAGTCTAGCCCATCTTTACGGAATTGTATACTCCGGATGATGAATTTTCACGGCTAGTATGAAGATACTACTCGAGTGTAGAGCCCAAAGCATTTGAAGTAATTATCTATAGTAACAAACGAATTGGATCCTTCTTCATTCATCAATTCCCTTCAAATCTTACCATTACCCATATGATTCGAAACCGAAGCTTTCAATTACGCAAGCAGACTTTGAGAAAAAACTAGTCATCATCATCGTATCTACCAATGAGAATACAAAATCTCCCCAAAAATATTTAAAAACTCTCTTCGTTTACAACTAACTAGAAATACCTACCTACTTTCAACTCCCCTTCAAAAGAACCCTCACACATAAATCACGAAACCCAAACCCAAAAAAGCCATCGACAAGTCCGAGTCTACTAACCACAAATTTGGATTGTTAGAGGTGAAATTGAATTGTTCCTTTGTAGTCAACGACTGGGTTTGCTAACGTCTTGATACCTACCTAGTTCAACCAATAGTCGCCCCCCCCCCCAAAAGAGACCTCATCCTGCAAATTCCAGGCGGAAAGCCAACTCTTGAGAGACTCTTGAGAGACCTGGAGCAATCAAGATTACACACATTCCATTTGCACCATCTGTAGCAATTACCCAAGTAAAGACCTCACATGACCATCTCACTCAAGAGCCAGAGGATGAATAATCAGGGCACTCAACATTTCGGACTCCAGACTTAATCCAATAAGCTCCCAAAGTTCAGAAGCAGTACAAAATCTATAGTGCGCTCAGCATCTCAAACCATTCAATTAGATTTATGAAACTTTCAACTATCACACTGCGATCTGAACTATTGAGAACCCAGACATGCACTTCATTTCATTACCACCTCATTACTTAAGAATCAAATATCAAATAGCAAACAACTCAATAAAACCACGAATCTTCATTCTCATTACTCAAAAGTCCATGCATACATTCTTAACAAGCATGTACTCTTCACCATCCGTGTTCACTTCACTTCACCTCACATACAAATTCTCATCTGATCCATCTCCCTTTCCAACCCACCATTCCATACCATACCATCCATCTATCCACCCATACATCCATTCGTCCATCCCTATTAAAAAGCGCACCCAAGAAGAAGAAAGATGATACCAGATACATCCATCCAGCCTTCAGTTTCTGCTTATATCTTTGCGAACACTGGCAAGATGCAAGAATCGAAGCTAGCAAATAAATGCAAAAAAAGCAAAAAGTAAAGTTGGGTATAGAAAGGTTTTATATTTCGGGTATCGGGCAAAGTATGTCGATTGATTAGACTTTAAAATAAAGTCAAGACAAGACAAGAAAGCACCATGAACCAAGAAAGTTTGAAGGCGATGCATTAGAAAGTCGAATTAAACAGTCGAAACATGATGAAAAATATCGGCGACATAAAATGAATAGAAGGCACTGAAGAAACAGTTTGCTGATTCAGAAGTTGACATAAGTTGAGCTGAGACATGACGCGCAAGAAGTGCGGAAAAGGCTGAAATTCTGAAGTACGTTGGAAGATTCTGAAATGAAAGGAGGATAATATTATGTCAAGAGCTATTCATTACGAGCTAGCCCAGAGACGTCTGAAATTGATTCTAATGACCTAGCGTGAGCAAAACAATCTATAATCAGCCGAGATTTCACACTTCGCATATTTCAATACCAATGTAATAGCAATTAAAAAGCAAGCAGCAAATCCGGTGGAAGAGCGGAAGGAATAAAGGGGATGTGATTTGAAAGACAGGAAAATGGGATCCAATTCGATTAGATGCAGAAAAAATGGGTTTTGTGAAATGGGAGGATTGGAAAAGAATAAAAAAATAACTACCTCATATTATCCTTCTTCAAATCATCATTCATCTTTTCCAATTGTTCAACAGTAACTCTAGCTTTTGCTAACTATTGATTTGAGTAATACGTTAGTGAATGTTTCCTTTTTTGGTGTATGAGTATCTGAATCAGGCTGGTATGAAAAGGGAAAGACTAAATGTCTGTACGAGTAAGGAGGGAATTGGGAGTGAGGTATGTGCAAATAGAACCAAGGAAAAGGAGAATAGAACTGGGCAACAGAAGCACTAGAAAAAAGGTTCGCCAACCGAAGCTAACGCGGCTGATGAATTATCATGCTCACTTTCAGGTGTAACCACTGCATCTGTGCTTTCACCCGTTCCATCGGAATCCTTACCATCGGCATCGGCGAATCCCCTAGAAAAAAGTCCTCCGAATGTTGGTGTTTTTGGTGGGGATGTAGTTGAGAGCTTGGTCTTTATTGTTTCACCATATTGAATTAGCTCAAGTACCTAGTACTATTATAACTACATAATCATAAGGAAAATTGAGTGCATACCTTTGCCTCTGCAAGTTCAGCATCCTTGACTTTAAGTTGAGCTTCTGCTTCTTTCAAACGAGCATCAAGAGTTTCACAATCTTTGCTAGTCTCTTCAAGGAGCTCCGTCATAGATTCATGCATTGTCTTGTAGTCATCCTTGCTAGTCTTAACTTTTTGTTCAAGAGCAGCTTTCTCTTTCTCGAGTTCTGCTTTTGCTGTCTCCAACTGTGATTTGCTAGCGGTGGCCATTGCTGCTTCTTGTCGGGCTGATGCCAGAGCAGTCTCATGTTGGTTCTTGAGAGCTTGTAGTTCTTGACGTAAGGCATCAAGTTCGGAAGTATCCAACTTCACGTTTCTTGCAACCTCCAAATCAGCCTCAGCATTGGCCTTAGCAATCTTTTCGGCAGCCAAAGCTTGCTTGAGGGCTTCCAACTCATCTTGTGCTGTATACAAAGATTGCTTAGACTTGGCGATGTCATCTTGCAATTCGGCCTCAATAGCCTTTTGCTTCTCAAAATCCGAGGAGGCAGTGGCACGACTAGTTTCATGCTGTTCTTTCAAAGCGGCAATTACTTCATCGTGAGTTGCTTGAGCATTAGCGTGCTGGGCCTTCAGAGCGGCAATATCCTCAGCATGGCTTTGAAGCAATCTCTCCAACTCCTGTTCGTGAGCTTGTTGAGCACCTTTTTGGGTTTCAAGATCTGAGGAAGCATTAGCCAAGTTGGTTTCATGCTCAGCTTTCAAGGCAGCGATTTGCTCATCATGCGTCGATTGGGCATTAGCATGTTGGGCTTTCAAAGCAGCAATGTCCTCTGCATGACTTTGGAGCAATCTATTCAATTCCTGTTCATGAGCTTGCTGAGCACCCTTTTGGCTTTCAATATTTGACGAAGCAGCAGCCAATTTGACTTCATGCTCGGCTCTCAAAGCAGCGACTTCTTCATCATGAGTTGACTGAGCATTTGCATGCTGAGCTTTCAATGCAGCGATATCTGCAGCATGGTTCTCAATCAACTTTTCCAGCTCTTCATCGTGGGCCTTTTGTGCGATCTTTTGACTCTCGACGTCGGACGAGGCGGTAGCAATATTCGCTTCATGTTCTGCCTTCAAGGCTGTAATAGCTTCTTCATGAGCTGATTGAACTGAAGCATGTTGAGCCCTCAAGACGGCGATATCTTCAGCGTGGTTAGAAGTCAATTTCTCCAATTCTTGCTGGTGTGCGGCTTGAGCAGCAGAAGTTGCTTGGCTGTGTGCATCGTCCAATGCCTTTGCATGAGTCTTCTCAAACTCGGATTTTAAATCGGCAATGGCAACGGCATGACTATGCTCGAGCTGTTGCAATTCTGAGGAGTGAGAAGAATGACTAGCAGATATAGCTCTGTCATGTGCCTCATCCAATGCCTTGGCATGGTTTGTCTTCAACTCTTCCAACGCACGTTGATGGGCCTTTTCATTGATATCGAGTTCAACAATGGCTGCAGCGTGATTTTGTTTTGCCTTCTCGAGCTCTGCTTGATGAGCCTCCAAAATCTCCGCATGGGCCTTGGTGAGTTCCTCATGCTTGGTCTTCAACGCATTAAATTCGTCTCTGATGCCAGAGTCTCCTGATAATGCATCAATCTCCTTCTGATAATCATTGGAAATGGTTTCCAGTTCTTTTAGGTGCTTCTCATTGAGCGTTGAAGTTTCCAACGCATGCTTCTCCAAAAGTTCGGAAATCTCCTTGGTTTTCTCATCTAATGACTGAACTGTTGTTGCAAGCTCCTCCTTGATCTTCATGTGTAATTCATCCTTGCTCTTTTCATCAGAACCAAATTGTTCCAAGGTGTTCTGAAGTGCAATGACTTCCTGCTTGGACTTTTCTAATTCTTCTTTAGCTGCGGTGAGCGCGGATTCGGACTCGGATCCAGTAGATTGCAAGCCATTGAGTTTCGCAGTCAACTCGACAACTTGCTCTTGTGCAGAAGCAAGGTCCTTTCTGGCAGCTTCAGCCTCAGCCTTAGCTTCCGAAATTTCCTTTTCTGATAGTGCCAATGCTACGGAGCTCTTTTCGAGACTTTCTTTGAGACTTGTGACCTCACTTTCCAAACTTAGGACCTTCTCGGCATGAGCAGATTCCAAAGATCTTTGAGCCTCGAGAACTTCATCAAGTTGTTTTTGAACAGCAGCTAAGCTTTCCTCGTGCTTCGTAGTCAATTCGGCAATCTGGTTTTCATAAGTAGAGGAAGCATCAGTATTGCCCTTCGCAAGCTCCTCCGAATGAGCGGACTTCAATGCATCAAGAGCAATAGTGTGCTCTTCGGTCAAAGTCTTCTTCAATTCTTCCAAAGCGCTTGCATGTTCGCCAGCTTGGGATTCAAGCTGCTTTTGGATGGCGGATAGATTCTCTTCATGCTTATTGGTTAACTCAGAAATCTGTGTTTCATAAGTTGAGGAAGCATCGTTATTTCCTCGTGAAAGTTCTTCCGAATGGGCAGACTTCAATGCCTCTATGGCAGCATTGTGCTCCTCTGCCAAGGTTCTCTTCAACTCTTCCAGAGAGTCTGCATGCTTACTGGCCTTGGACTCGAAGTCTAGTTCTAAGGCTTTGACTTTCTCACCATGCTCGGCCTGTAAAGCTTTCAATGATTCAGTTGCGGCTGCACATTCTGCAATAGCCTGCTCGAGCTGAACTTTCAAATCTGTGATTTCAGCCTCTTTCTCGGCAGCTGCAGCAATAGCACCGGCATTTGCTTCTCTAGCGGCAGCTAATTCGGCATTGACTGCATCTAAAGCATTTGCGTGCTCGCTAGCATGTGTTTCTTTGGCAGCCGCTAACTCAGCGTTTAATACCTCCAAGGCAGCACTATGTTCAGCCTTTAACTTTTCTAAAGCTTCCACATGCTCAGTAGCGCCTCTAGAAGACGCAGCTTCTTTTGCCTCCTCAATAGCCGCTAAAGAAGCTTCCTGAGCTGCTGCCTTGGCATTCTCGGCTTCCACCAATTGGGCCTGCAAACTCTCTAAAATGGCTTTGTGATCGGCATTAAGCTTCTCGACAAGTTCGTTGTGGGTTGCGCGGATGGCTTCTTCGGCATCCGAAATGCGTTTCGACTCTTCTTCAGCTGCTTTGCCAAGATCAAGAAGTCTTTCTTGTGATGTGGTAATTTCCTTCTTCAATTCTTCGACCTTGGTCTCGTTCTCCGCCAATTTTGTTTTCAACTCTTCGACTTCTTTTGTGGATGCGGCCGCAGTTGCAGTCGCAGCTGCAGTCGCAGATGGCGTTCCACTGACGGAGCGAGAGGATGACAATACTGATGGCTTTGGTGCTGGGTGGGCCGATGTACCACTTTGAAGAGCGTTGAGACGCTTTCTAGCCTCCGAAACTGCACCGCCGCTGCTAAGAGCGCTAATTGAAGGCTTGGAAGAGTGCGTTGGGCGAGTGGCGGTAGTGCTATTCAGTTATCAGTACTTGACACAACCATATTCACAAAACCAAACTATAATAGGACTTACGCAGAAGCACTCGTTGGCTTTGGGGCAGTTGTACTAGCAGCCTTCACAGCCTTTGGACTGGTTTGACCAGCTGCTGTCGCCGATGCAACAGGCTTTCTTGCGGCTGGTGCTGCTGTGGTTGTAGTAGTAGAAGTAGCGTGCATAGAGACAGGTCTGGCCCGGGCTTCAGCCGCTGTACCAGGCGTCTTCGAAGTATTGGTATGGCTTGGTGCAAGAGAAACTCGTCGTGCAGAGGTAGTGGCAGGTTTTTTCTCGTCTGCATGAATTCCAGCAGCAGATGGAGCTCTATGACTGGCACTGGAGGATGTAGTTCCTGTTGCACTGCCTGTAGGCTTTCGCACAATAGATCCAGTTGCTGGGCGCGTTGGGGGTTTGCTCAAACCTCCTGTAGTTTTGGTTGCGGAAGAAGATGTGGGTTTGATCCCAGAAGAGGCCGTGGGTCTTGTTGCGCTTCCTGAAATTGGACGTCTTGGTGCCGCAGATGAGCCAGCTCTTTTGGGAAGTACATTTTCCTTCTTCGCACCACTTATAGCTCCTGTTGCGGTCTTGCCTGCATCGTTGCTCTTGACAGATTCCTTCTCTGTCTCAGTATCTACTTCCGATCCTGCTCCTGTAGTTTCCTCTGGTACAGCATCTGCGGTGCCCTCAAGGGGAGCTTCAACAGGGGTGATAGGAGTGACAGGAGTATCATCTAATGTATCCAGAGATGATTCTTCTGACTTGAAAGTCTCTTGGGGAATAACTGGGCTCTCAACGTCTGCCATATTGACAATGATCGAGGAAAAAGGAGATTGTATAACGAAGGACTAATATTTGCGACTATAGTTGTGAAGATCAAAATCAGTCAGCGATATTCATTTATGATTCATCAATGACCATTTCCCCAACTCAATTTTCCTAGCCTCACATGTGCATATGTACTCCACCAAACAGCGCGACATGTAACATATCATTGATCAATGGAAAGACCCAAATCTCACTGGGTAGCGCAAAAGATTGAATCTGCCAAACAGATTGATACACCAAAACCCTCAATGTGACTCGAGACTTACGACGTGTTCAATCGCAGCGCAATACGAAGCACACCTGTCTTGCAATGGTGTTCTCCAATTGCGCAAAGTCCAATGCTCCAATGGATGAATGTGCGAGTTGGGCTTCTATTCGGGATTGGATTGGCTATCAAAAATAACTGACCTGGATCTTTATCTTTCCCTATCTCTCTCTATCTCTCTCTCTCTCTCTCTCTCTCTCTCCCAATTGCTCTTGGGTATCTCAAACACTCAACAGATTGATTTATGAAGTTTGAGTAAAGGAAAGTAAGTATCAGAAAATGATGTGCAATGCTAAAATAAGAACTGATCAATGCAAGTTGGTGAGAATTCAGGGACCAGCGAGGGAGATTGAAGGCATTGAGCTTGTTGACTTCTAGAAGAGCGCAGTTAAATTTTAGAGGGGACTTGCCCCTGCGGCCGATTTACATGGACCCACCATATTTAATCACGTATCTAACGAAATTAACCCGTATTGGACAGACAACGTTATGAAAAGAAGAAAAAAATGTACTTATTAACTTATTGGAATTCACTGAGTAGATATGAGAATTTATTTGATCATCATTATAGAGGAAAAGGAAATCAGAGACATATGAGTACATTTTTGACATGTGTTAGGTTTGATAACCGTATCGCTTGTTGCTAAAGAACCAGATCAACGCCAACCGTTTGAGATCATGTCGTGAAACATTACTGCCATCGAGTCATCTGCATTATCTGTTTTATGTCACCGCAAAAAGAAAATATCCAGATGGAATAAATACCCAGTAGAAAGGGGGTGTCTTGGAAAGCCTCACATCAAAGCTTTTTAATCTTCACCGACATCAGTTTGGATATTATTGGCAGAGTGCTTTGAGCCCCTGAGAGATTGAGCAAAATGATAATTTGTATTTACAGATAAGTTCCCCTTTTCCCATATGTCGTTGTTCGGTACCAGAGAACTCCTTCGGACATCGAAGTCATACTAGCCTTTCGCACCTAAAAATATATATGCCAATATGTAATATCTCATCCATTTGTTCCATCGTCGCTCCACATCTTGCAAGCTCCATCACATGCAAAGCCCCTTCAAAAATAGTTACTGTTTGATAAATAGCGATATTTGTTACCCATTTCTTCCATGTGCTAGCTGGCCACATAATAGTCGTAAAGTCGTAATTTGAAAGGTCATAATGACCCTCCGATGAGAATTGATAATTTTGTCGTTAGAGATGACTGAAGATGTCGAGAAGTCACACAAACCTTCCGACTCTACTTCATCTCGCTCAAGTGGATTCCATTACTTGAATTGATATCATTGTGCAATGTAGTAGAAGCCTTGAAGATTATTTGTGCTTCCTCTTGTAGTACTTTGTCTCGTGCCAGTTGTGTTAACGCTCTTGGTCTTTGAATTCGTGGAATCCAGTGTTCGATTTGGCGTAACTGTATCGTGGTTTCTGCTATTGCCCAACCTATTCCTATCAGTATCATTTTGTATAAAATGTAAGCTAAAAACAAACCTCCAACAAAGAGACCCAGATTACGAATCAAAGATGGCGGAAGACCATGACTACCAAAGAAGAGAGTAATCGGGGGCAAGAGTATCCGAAGAGCATTATTAACAAATGGATCACCCATACTCATAATACCGTTCCATGAATTCGCGGCCTCAGCCGCTTTCCCAAGACTTTCTCGAATACCAGTTGCTGTAAAGCTGGCTTGTTCAAGGCTTTCCGAGTGATCCTGGATTAAGGTGGTCATATTCACGACGACATCACTCAGTGTCTCGAACCTCTGTAGAAGTCAGTTCTGTCTTGTTTATCATGGGCCAAGATAACCCTTACCTGATCCAAAGTGTCTTGTCTATCACTCATGGATGTGATCACGGGAATCAAGAGATCCTACATATAATCAGTCATGTCATCTGAATGTTCCTTGTAACTTACAATTGCGTAAGTCAGTCTCTCGAATGATGATTCTGCGTTTTCTGCCAATGCGTTGATGTTTTCCAATTTTGATTTTGCAGTTCCAGACGTGGCCACAAGAGCCTGTTCTTGTGCAGCGGCCATCTCGGCATTGCTTTGTAGAACAGTATCGACGACATTCTTCATCACTCGTTGAATATCGCCAGTACTACCAAGTATTGATCGAAGCGCACTTGCAACATCCTACATACATAAGTCAATTTTGTACCATATAATACAGATGAGTAGTGAGCTTACCAACGCCTCTGATGAAATGACCTCAAATGCTCCTTCAACCTTGGTCTTGAGTGCTTCAGCCTGCGTCATGACTCCTTCAAAGTAAGAATCTGCTGCTCTTCCATGATTTGCCATATTTTGCTTGAGATCATGGAGGTCGCTCTCGAGGTCTGCCGCAAATTGACTCATGATCTCCACAAGCTTTTTTTGCAGAAGAATAGATTGATCTGGAGATAGTTAGGCAGGCTCTTGTGGATTGACTGGCGACATACCTTTGTCAATGTCAGATCGAGCAGCTTGACAAATCAAAAGACAATTATCCCGGTAACTAGTCCAACTCAACCAATGGGAAGGATCTTTGCCGAGTCCCTTCAAGCAGGCTCCAACCTCATTCTGTGATACTTGCAATTTTCCTTCTGCTTCTTGCGAAGCACGTAACAAAGATGGAAGTCGGAAAGGCTCGCAAGCATCAGGAACGACCATACTACTACGTTCCATATCACAAATAGCGAGACTTGCAGCAAGGCTCTCCACATAGTGCCTCTGAACACGCCCACTATATAAATCGTATTCATTTTGATTGATGTCTTCCAAACCTTCACAATTGCTCATTAAAAGCTGTGCAGCTACTCGATGGCAAATCGGTTCTTCCTCCAGCCTCTTCAACTCAAGCATCGCACTAGAGTACAGTTCATTGTTGCGAGATCGTGCGTTTACCAGCTCCGACTTGGTATTCTGGTGTTGATTTTTTCCAATTTGTCGCTGGCCAGGAGTGGAATCGTCGATAATTTTGGACTTCCATCCGAAAGCAGATACTGATACTAACCATATTCCAAGGAGAAGGGGTTTGAGAAGTAGCATCTTGAAACTTTGGTCGTGCTTTGGGAGTCTCTGGGGTTTCAAAGTTATAGGCCAGCAGTAAATTTGAGTCGAGTCTCAGAAGCAAGATCAAGATCAGAAGATGGATCGGAGAACTTTCTCAAGGTTTGCACTTTGGAACTTGAGAAAGCTGGAGATAATCAATAAGGAATAGATAATGGAGGTAGAATAGATTGAAGTCTTAAGGAAGAAAGAAGTCACTGGCGTTAAAAAGGGTTGTTATTACTAAAGATTTGAAGATAGAAGAGTTGAAGAGTTGAAGAGAAAGGGTGAGGACAGAAGAGATCAAGAAAACCGAATTAGAAGACGCTATCTTCTTCGTCGGAGCAGAGACAGGACATGGACAGATGTAGAGGGAGTGAATTGTATGAAATTTAAAAGAGGGTGAATTAAGGAGGGGATTTTCCTTCCTTCCTAAATTGACATGTAGTTGAGATACATTTGAAGACGTTCGATTACCTCGATACTTTTCACCTTTGGATATCAAAGAAAGCTCCTTGTACAAGAATCAATAGTCATAACTTTGAGGAGAAGCCTATCCATTATATTCAATCGAATTTGGAAATTTGGACCATTCTTCACCACCCAATATCTTCGCGTTTTCATCTGGCGTTTGAGCCTGGAGAATATCGCCCAAGTCCGCGAGATCACGTGTCAAATTAAATACCCGCTAACCGCATTTAATCCGACCTCAAATTCTATCGACGGCGACCCTAGCAACGAAACAGCAGCAACCCACCCACCATGTTGTCCACCGCTCGATCTAAAGGCCTAGGCCAGGTCCTCACATCCACTCCCTCCATATCAATCCCTTCATTTCTCCTCCCCGCATTCCCAATCGCCTCACGATCCTTTTCCGCATCAACATGTCGAAACTCTCACATTGGAAGCGCAGTTTTATCTATTCCTCCAGAAGTAACCTTTAAAGTCATACCACCGCCTCCGCCGGCCAGAGGCTCTGCGGTCGCTGGAAGACCGCTTGTCAAAATTGAGGGGCCATTGGGGAAAATGTCCATGTCAATCGAGCCATTTATTAAAATCGAACATGATGAGAATACACGGAAAGCAATTGTCAGAGTGGAGGATAGAGAAGTCAAAAACCAAAGAGCGATGTGGGGTAAGCATTTCCCCTCTGTGTCCAATCTATGTTTTGTCTCGCAGTTTGCTAACCAGTTCCTGTAGGAACCACCCGCGCCTACCTCCAAAATCACATACTTGGTGTCTCTGAAGGTCACAATGCTATTCTCCGCCTTGTTGGTGTTGGATACCGTGCCACGGTCGAGCCCGCCTCCAATGTTACCACCAAGACTCCCGAATTCGAAGGGCAACAATTTGTCGTCCTGAAAGTAGGATATTCTCATCCCATCGAATTACCCGTTCCAAGATTCGTGAAAGCGAGTACACCCCAGCCTACACGTATATTGTTAGAAGGGCCAGAGAAGGAAGTTGTATTGCTCTTTGCGGCGCAAATTAGAAAGTGGAGAGTTCCAGAGCCATATAAAGGAAAGGGAATCTTTGTTAATGGGGAAGAGATCAAGTTGAAGAATAAGAAGATCAAGTAGGGGTTGAATATCAAGAACATTAGTACGGAGATAATGTCACTTCTAGATCTCATAGATGTATCTGTGACAATGATGTACAAGCGTGTAGAAAGTATCATCGCTGTCATTCATGACGAATATATATAAAAAATATGTACAATTTATTTCTTGCCCCCCAAAACTTCCTTAACTACTTCTAGAACATGGTCGTGGATGGCCGCTGGGGCTGCAACGACGCCTTTGTTTTCAGCCAAAGTTCTTCCTTTACTGAAATCCAATCTACGTCCAACGGAATCAGTTACTTGTCCACCTGCCTCTCTCACGATTAGGTCTCCAGCAGCATGATCCCAGATCTTTTCTTGGTAAGTTGCGCTAACTGGAAGTCTGAGGTAGATATCTCCAGCACCTCTAGCAATTGAACCATATTTGGCTTGAGAATCCATACGAACACTGGCTTTGGTGACACCCAATTTAGTAGCAATAGCATGTTGATCGCCATGAGAAGAGTGACCGGCTTCAACACTCTCACAGAAAGTAGCTTGAGTTAAGTCCGTAACTGGCTTCATCTGAATCGATTGGCCTTTTGCTAATGCCCCAGTACCCAATGGTCGACTGGTAGCACCTTGGCCCAATACGGCGGAGAATAAAACACCCTTCCCCTCATCATCTGATGCATCCTTACCGGCATCAGCTGATAATGGAGCGGAGTCGTCGACTGGAAGGTTAGGACATCCAAGAACACCGACCTTGACATCTCCGTCAACCATCAATGCTAAGCAAACGGCATACTGACCACCTCTCAAAAATCCCTTTGTTCCATCGATAGGATCCAAAGCCCAAATTCTTCCTTTAGCTCCACCAGCACTGTTTCCAGCATCGATAGCATCCAACATGGCATCCACACTTTCCACTGGACCACCTAAAACCTTCTCAGCCTCAGAGTCTGAAAGTTTCGAAGCTTCGACCAATTCCCAAATCTGATCTCTCAATTTAGAATTCTCTCTCAAATCACTGGCTTCCTCTTCTCCCACGACCTCGTCATCAGGGAAATTCTTCTTGATAGCTTGGATAATTAAAGCTTGGGCTCCAAAATCTCCAATTGTCACAGGTGATTTGTCGTCCTTGGATAATGTTCCTTTGGATTTTTCATGAAAGACCTTCTTGGTCAAGATAGCAGCTCTTTGAACGGCCAACTGAGCCACCTCTAATTCTTTGCTGTAGTTAGACATTTTGGAAGTCGAAGCTGTAGAAAGCGGTTTGATATGTGTAGGAGAGAAGTGATGAGATATAAGAGTAAGCCGGGGCCGAAATCTCTTTGTAATGAAAGCCAGTATGACGATCAGGAGAGATGTGAATAGGATTCTCTTTGGAGAAAAGTAATTGGAAGAGAGATTATTTTTGATTGCAATCTTTGACATGAATTTATTTTATTGTATTGTACTCGTAGTGTAGGTAGTAGATTTGGATTGTAACTTGTAAAAGGAAATCTGGAGTGAATCGAGGGGTATTTCAAAGTCTTTGTTGTCGTCCCAATTTTCATGTATTATTTATGTAAGTCTTACAAAGTACTCCAGCTACGCAAGCTCGAGGCAAGCAAGCCATCAAGCAGAAAGTCTAAAGCTACTGCAGGCGGCACGGGCCTTTGGGTCTTCCTATCATAAAGCATAACAGGGGGAAGGGTTGTATAGGTCAACCCGTGACCTCATCTAGTCATTTATTACTTTTTGTACAAAGTACTGATTAGTACCAAGTACACAGCAACCAAATAACCGCCCGTAAATAAATAAAAAAGGGAAAACCTTCAGATTCACATCCATCACATTCATCACATCCATCACATTCATCACATCCATCACATTCATCACATCCATCACATCCATCACACCCATCACGGCACCACGAGAGTGTCACCCAGTGTCACTATCTCAGCCGCGCAAATGAATACAACCAAAAGAAAATTCAACGCCCTCCTTAATGGCTTGGGAAGCAAAAAGTCGGACTCCTCCTTATCAGCACACGAAGTGAACAAAACTCCCGAGAAACCTCAAAATGATACAGATTCCAATATGAAGAAGCCCCGAATTTCATATTCTTCTTCGAACGCGACTCAATTACCTTCTTTATCTCGCGCATCATCTGCCGCCCCATCCGAATTTGATAGCGCCCGTCAGAGATTGGCACCCGTTCATAAACTCTCTGCGACTCCCGTTTCGCCCGCAGAGCCTCCCAAATGGACCCCATATGATCGCGGGGAATTTCTCAAAAGATTAAAGTCTTTCTCGAATCTAACGGACTGGACGCCAAAACCAGCAAAGGTCAATGAGGTGGAATGGGCCAAGAGAGGATGGCTTTGCCAGAAGAAGGAGAGAGTTCGATGTTGTTTCTGCAATGTAGAGATTCTGGTTAAGCTAAACAAGAAAGAAGAAGACGGGAAAGAGAAGGAAGTTTATATCGCGGAGAACATTGGTAGGGGATTTCTCTTTCCGTCGCAGATTCCGGTGATCTAGCGCTAACTAACTCAGTAGAAAATGCGTTGGTCGATAAATATGTTGAACTTATTATCGCGTCTCACGACGAGAGTTGTCCATGGAGGCAGAGAGGATGCGACGGTATGTTACATGGTCTCTTTTCACGCGCTCAGTACTAATTCTGCCCTAGATGTCATATTCAAGCTACCTCTCAATAAACCTGCAGTTACCATACAAACCCTTCGCGAACGTTACGATGAACTCCAACAAAGAATCGATCACCTACCATACCTCTCTAATATGTCACCTCCTGAAGGTCTTGATGTTGATCGCGTTGCAAGTTATCTTCCCCAAGAATTTCTCCAGTCGTCTTCTGGATCAGGGCAAATAAGCTCCCCGGAAAATATCAATAAAGTGGCTTTAATGATGTCTCTTTGTGGCTGGCAAGGTCACAAGCATGATCGTCTTGGTCAACAACTCGAATCTGTCTCATGTCAAACATGTTACCGAATTCTTGGTCTCTGGATGTTTAAAAGTAGATCTATTTCTGCTGCAGGTGTAGAAACCGAGCCAGCTATTGTTCCTGGTCTCGATCCTATCGCCCAACATCGCGAATATTGTCCTTGGCGCAACCCAGTATCACAAAATGGACTTGCCGCTACGCAGAATCAAAAGCTAAGAGCGCTTGCGGGATGGGAAGTTGTGCTACGAGTATTGAAGAGTGAGCATGGATTGAGAGTTGGTAGGGAAAAGAATGAAAAGGGTTCAAGGAAAAGTTATATTACACCTGCAACGAGCGAGAGTATCGATGAAAATGGTAATGATTTGGCACCTGACTTCGCAGATGAAGAGGATGCAAAGAGTATTAGGGATGCAAAGGATAAGGATTTAATGACGAGATTGAGAAGGGTCAAGACATTCATTGCATTGAAGAAGCGACCCAGTGGAGATGTCAAAACCAAGAGATTTAGTGCTACTTGATGGCAGGCATAGAAGGTATTTTGCCCAAGGCAGAAAGTGGGGAAGTAAATTAACGATGTACGATCACGAGTAGGAGAGCTTATGGGTATTGTTTTCATTGCGTTGGCGCTGTAGTGGAGTTCATTTCCTTCATGCTTGCATCTAGCTCAGATCAACAGGCGTAGGGGGGTACTGGTATGGCTGCACAGGCTCACTTATTGAAAGATTGACAATGGTCCTCTATTGGAGAGTGCAGGGGTATGGTATTTTTTCGTTATTGGATTTTGGGCGGAAGGATTGTAGTATATGGGAATATTTGCTTTAACATTGACATAGGTATCGGGGATACGTGCATAATACAATATTTGCAAGATTGGGCGTCCCGTTGCCTCTCAATGTGATGTGAGATTATAATATAATGTTTCTGTTGTGTATTCTGAGCTTGATAGATACTGATACTCTCCCCATGGTTTCGTAATATATCTCGCCTCGTTAATCTTCATTCTTACCCCTATCCTTCCCTCCTCCCCGTGCGCGAAAGAAATCAAAGTCGCCTGCCTACCTTATGCCATGAATCAAGTCCGACGAAGTCTATTTCTCCTAACCAATTCATTCTTCCATAATCCATTGCTTGGCATTAGAATCTATTCTTTAATTATTCAATGTATAACGAATCTGACAACCCTTCCTGAAATATACAAATCGCAATACCAAATAATAATAAAACAGAAATTTCTCCATCTATCTGTACAGTGGTCTGTTCTGTTAGTTCATACATCTGCTCTACTGGTGAGTATGCTCTTCTACATAGTAGTAGCTTATTCACAAAAGCATCCTGAAAATTACTAGAGCTTTCATTGTGCGTAAAGGTTTCTGGTCGTGTCTTTGCGGGGATGTAGCGTATTGTATTTAGTGAGAAATGTATAACAGGTTGATTAATTGATATTACGGATTTGCTGATTTCTAGTACTTGTATCTGTACTTGTGTGGTTAGAAAGGATAGTAAAATCTCGCTATAGGGATTTCGGTTTTTGGGGTCTTATTTTTTTTGGAGGATATGTAATTAGAGGTATTTTTATAGAGGTTCGACTTCATTTCGATATAAGGGACTTTCCTTCCGATTAGTTTTGATCGGGTTATTTTATAATCTTCTTGAGTTTCAATTACATCTCTCTTAAATTTATTTGTCTATGATGTCATAGCTAATTCTGACGATTCTACTGGTTTAATAAGGGTATATATAACTTGGGGATTCGAAAATATAAGGATATTCTAATGAAGGGTTCTAAGAATATATAGTAATCTTAGTGAAATTCATATAAAATTGACTATTTGAATAAACTTAATTATTTTAATGGATAATTATACATTATTAACTTTATATATCTTTTTCAAAATTCAAAAGTATATAGATAATTAAACAAATCATATAATAATAATAAAATTATAATATTAAAAGATTTATACATAAAATTATCTTTAATTATATTATAAAATAAAGATATTAATATTTTACTTTTAATCAAATATTAATCTTTATATTTTAAATAATTTACAATAATTTTTATATTTATAAAATTAAAATCAATCATTAATATTATAATTTTATAATTCTAGGTTTTTTCATTAATATTATATATAAATTTAAAATAGAAATTCTTTTGCGAATCAATTTTTATATCAAAACTAAATAAATTCTATAATTTTTTTAGAAATTTCAAATTCAAAGTTTTTTTTAATAAAAGTAATTCATTCATTTTTTTATTAATATTTCGATAAATTTTTATAGAATTTTTAGTTTTGATATAATGAAAACAAAGAATAGATTTTGAATCTTATTTTGAATAAAATAAGTTTTAATGAAAAAATACCTTTCGCATAAACTTAATGTATAGTACTATAGATCATTTTTAGATCTAAATTTTTTAGAGACTCAAAAATATATCCTTATAAAGAGGTTATTCTTATAGAGAGGTTTTATTATATGCAACTCCGGCGTCAAGTACGCTATATCGGTCTTAAGGGGCCAAAGAAACCATTGCTTCCTTTGATCTCATTATATTATGTGAATTTAGAATAATCGTCAATTGAACGGTTGGTTTATGTTGAACCATTGTTACTTTCAGTATATATTGCGAGTTTGTGCCTCTTTCAAGTTCTAGAGTGCTTCCCCACAACAATCTAATCCTATCAAGACAGGAAGGAGTCGCATACTGTCTGACCGCATGAGTATTGAGAAGCGATTTGCTGTCAGTCGATCGCGGATATGGAGGTATCGGTATTTCTAGTCGCTGATTTTGCTATGGCGGGGATCAGAATGCTCCGTCGCGGACTTGTCTTTTGGTGTAGGATTGCTGTATATATCATGTCATTCATACTACTTATTGGAGTTCACTTACTTCCTTTTCACATATCATTATCAACTTTTCAAATACTTCAATTTTGTCTTTTCAAATAATCGATCAGGTTCTGGAATGAATCTATGACATCACTATTTATATAGGTGTAACACGGCTTATTATATTGATATCTTGATACAACGTCGTCGTGAATTTGCGGTTGATCGCATATTCAAGCGCTTAGGGGGAATGACTATTACCCACTTATAATATAAATACTCCCTTCTCCACCCTCTCCTCCGAAAATGTCCACCAACCTCACCACCTCGACCCGAAAACCCCACATCCTTATTTCGGGCGCCAGCATCGCCGGTCCAGTTCTCGCCTACTGGCTCAACCGCGCCTCCATAGCAACTACCATCATCGAACGATCTCCTTCTCTTCGTTCCGCCGGTCAAGGAATTGATATTCGGGGCCCCGCTCGTACAGTCATATCACGCATGGGTCTCGAATCCACTATTCGCTCCAAAGTAACCCATGAAGTTGGTCTTCAATTTGTTGACAAAAACGGTACTCCCAAAGCTACTTTTCCCGTGGATGCAAATGGAAATTCCTTCACGAGTGATATTGAGATCATCCGGGGAGATTTGGCCGAGATTTTTTATAATAGTACGAAAGAAACGTGTGAGTATATTTGGGATGATCATGTTACGAAACTTGAAGAGGTAAATGGGGGAGTCCTTGTCACTTTCGCAAAAGCTGAACAGAGAATTTTTGATTTGGTTGTGGGAGCAGATGGAATGCGTTCGAAGACTAGACGTCTTGTCATTCCCCTTCCAAACGATGGTTTGAAATCATTGTATCAATACACGTCATATTTCACCATTCCCAAACAACCTCATGATGATGCATGGGGTAAGTGGTATAATTCTTCTCGTGGGCGTTTGATATTGCTGCGGCCGGATAATATACATGAGACTACTACTACACGAGTATATCTCAGTATTACCGATCCCCACAAAACATGCAAGTTAGTCAAATATCTGGAAATGTCACCCGAAGAACAAAAACGTGCTTGGAGAGAAGAAATGTCTGATATGGGTTGGGAGATTGAGAGAATTTTGGATGGAATGGATCAAGCGCCAGATTACTATATGCAAGAAATTGCCCAAGTCAATCCTCCTCAATTTTACAAAGGGAGAGTTGCCCTCGTGGGAGATGCAGGATATTGTCCCTCGCCCATCTCAGGAATGGGCACCAGTTCGGCTATTTTAGGTGCGTATTATCTTGCAGGAGAACTAGGAGCTTGTAAGAGAAATTGGGAAGAAGGATTGCGAAAATATGAAGAGAATATGAGACCGTTTGTGGAAGGGGTACAGAAACTTCCTCCCGGGGCTCCTGGGTTATTGAATCCGCAGACGGAATGGGGGATTGCGATTTTATATCGAGCTCTGGGGTTTGTGTCTTGGACGGGAGTGGCGGGGTGGTTGGGAGGGATCTTTGCAAAGGGAGATGAAAGTTTGATAGAGTATGAGTGGAGTGATGGTAAAGGTGGAAGTTCTTAGGGATGGGTTGGGTGTGTTTGTTGTATGTATTAGTAGAGATCATTTGGAAACAGTACATCATAGTGAAAATGGGAAATCTCTGCTTTTTATGTTATCCTTTCTAAACACCTTTTGACTTCTAAGTTCTTATTTGTTATATGCGTGAAATCATCATCAATATCTATCCCTTCATTTTCTGTTTTATTCATCTAGAGTATTCTTAGCTTCAATATTATAAGGGCCCGTTCGGATCGTTTTTTTAATTTGTTGACAAAATAATTTATTAACTAATAATTTAATCCAAATTTTATAGATCTACAAAATATAGAGTAATAAATATTAATAAATATTATCAAATGCTAATAAAAGTTGTATTACAGATTTAACAAACCTTAATAAGATTATCATATAAATTTTTAAAATTTGTAAATTCATATTTTGTAGCTTTTTATAACTCAATATTAACATTCAATAAATTACTTTTTTTTAATTATATTATTAATATAAATTATTGATTAATATTCGTATTTAATAAACGCTTATTTAAACCTATATTGCTAACAAATATAGCTTTACATCGCCTAAAAAATCGATCCGAATAGGCCCTAAGTAAGATGAATACTCTATCCAGCTTGAACTTTCAAATATCTATATCTCTTCAAACAGAATCCTATCTCGATCTAAATCATATACTCAAATAAAGTTATATATTAATCAAGCTTAGTTCATTTATAATTCTTCAAGTTTATAAAAATTCTTCGTCTGTAAAACTTTTGTCACGGCGCCAACTATATTATCTATATTGCCTTTGTGCCTTAGGCACAAACCCTTAGTATACCCTTAGCATATCCTACTTTCTATAATAGAACCTCAATCTTTCATAGTATTTAAAACTTTTATAATACAATATAAATCTTTACCCATACCCTAATAGTTTATACCATTTATTTAAAAGCTATTATAACTTTATTTTAAAAAGATATTTATTCAAATTATCTCCAACCACCCCAATTATTCTAATTTTATTGAAATTACAATCTAATTATATTGATCAAATCTATCATTGATTTATTATAAATAATTTTACTATTTTTTAACAAAGTTATTCAATTATATTAAAATATATCTATATTAACCCATTGATATTTTGTAGTTACAAAAGTACCCTAAAGATAATCAACCAAACAACTACATCTAATCTATCTCTACAATTCCTTTTTTTGAATTACACCATCAATTTTATCAAAACTAATATTTTCTTATTTACAAATCTATTCTATAATCCAAATATTATATATTTTATAACTATTTAAATTATATTTATTTTAATTAAAACAATTATAATTTTATTACAAAAATAAACTACTATAATATATATTTAAATTAATAAAGCCTAATTACAGATTACTGAATTACAAAATATAATTGAAATATTAAAGATTGTTATTTATAATAACCCAAAAATCCTATTTTATTAAAAATATTTCATTTTTTTTAAAAAATTTAATAATAATGAGTAAGATATTATAAAACATTAAAACCAATATATAATATTTTATAGTGTAATCAATTATTATTTAATTACAAATTACAAAAACGAGTTAGAATTCTAATAAATTATATTCCTTATTAATTTATTTTCTAACTCGATTTATATAAATAATCAAATATATTTTGATACGATTATAGATAATTTGTGCGATTTCGATTTTTGGTTTTCTAAATAATATATTATAGCAAATATCTGAAATGAATTAAATAAATAATATCAAATCCTTAATCTTTTATAAAAAGATTTTTATAAATTATAATAAATATAAAATAAGGAAGATTTCATTTAATAATTTCATTATCAAATTCAAATAATTTGTTATTAGATATAAAAAAATTATTAAACAATAAATTGCTGATTTCAAGTTTAAGGTTTTATAAAAGTTGATTAATATTTTAATTAATTATTTTAATAAACCCTTTATTATTAATATTAATATATAAATAATTTAGTGATAAGGTATTTATAATAATTTAAAAGAGAAAATTTATTTTGATAATCAATGAAAAAGCTAGGATATTAATTTCAATTGTAATTAATCAAAATATTATAATAGGAAGTCAATTCTAATTATAATTCCTTTTGTATCAAAACTATCTAGTAACCCTATACAATTAAATACTGTTTGATAAAATCAATGCTTTTTATCTTATTATATTTGAAAATAATATTTTAATCTTAGCCTCTATTTTTATTATAAAAAACCAAATCATATTAAAAATAATTGTAATAAGAAACAAATCAACAATACAAAATATAATATCAATATTAATATGAAATACAACCTTTATATTAACTATTCTCTTATAATCAATTAATATTAAAGCCCTAGATTCTATTATAACATTATCAACTTCTTATATCAAAGTCTATTTCCATCCATCAACTATTTCCTATCTATTAATTATTTTCCAATTATATTATTATACTATACTTCATCAATTCTTTTTAGCCTTATTTAAAAGCTTAATTTAAAAAAATATATTAAGAGATTTATTTATTCAAAGGAAAATAAAAGTTTTATTTCTCAATTTAATATATCAAAAGATTAACCTTAGCTTATAATCACAAATCGAGGTTTTTTATAGGAAATTTATTTTTGTAAATTAAAAGATCAATTATATCTAGGAATCTTTTATATCTTAGAATAATAAATAATAAATCTTTTAAAATTTCAATAAAAATCTTTTTTGTATTTAATATAATTATTCTGCTTATTAGTTTTATAAATAATAAAATTATAAACTATAGTTTTATTAACAAAAAAATCATCTCCAAACTTTAAATATTTATATACTTTTTTTCTTACATTTATTATTTATTTTTAATCAATAAAAAGCTTTTCAATATCCTTTTTTAATATACATTTCTGGATATATAAATTAATAATTATTAGAAGATTGATTTATTTTATATTATTATTTTATTAATTGTAGATCCATTAATTTTTGGTTTTCTTTAGTTTCAATGTTATAATCCTATTATTAATTGATTGATAATAATATTTAAATTTGTATTTATATATTATTCAAAATATTATTGTTTTATTGATATAATAATAATTACTATTCCCAATACACTTAATAATTATAAAATAATTTTATTAAAAAATAGCAAAGTTATAATTAATTCCAAATTATTTTTACAAAAGCTTATTTCAAAATCAATTTTTATAAAAAATATTATCAACAAAAATTTTGAAATTAAATTCTTATTATTCCAAGATTAATTAGTAATTCTTAAATCTATTGAAACTTCAAATATCTAAAAAAACCCCAATATTATCAATCTCAAAAATAATGAAAATAAAAACTTTTATTATATTTATTATATTAATAATAAAGTAAATATCTGAATTAGAATAATCTTTAATTATTTATTCTTGAAATCAATTCTAGCTCGATTTATTATTAATTCCAAAAAACATAAAAAACTATTACAAAATCAAAACATTTTACCTTTACTATTATTATCATTACCAAATCCCTTAAACAAATTATTTAATATTATATAAAATATCCACCTCGAAATATAAAATATAAAGTTTTTTACAACTAATAGTTTTATACAATTCTATAAAAACAATAATATTTATATTACAAAAGTATTCTAAAATAAACTAAATAAAACTTATAATCTACACTATATAATAATTAAGGATTCTATTCAATTATATCAAAACTTAATAAATAATAATATTAATAAATTTATAAAAAAAATAAATCAATTTATTCCTTTTATATTAAAAATTTAAAATAAATTGTTTCCCTAACTTTATAACCTATACCCAAGATTTCTATCCTTTCTTATTAACAAACTTCTATTATAATACTTATAGAAGTACAAAATCAAAATTATATCAAATAAAGAATCACCATATAATAAAAACTATTCAATATCCTTAACTAAACTTCAAATTATTCATAAATAACTTAATAATAATTTAAATAAAGAATTCATTTGAAAATTTTACTCCCAATCAACCACTCCACTTTTCCTAACCACTAAACCAAAAAAAAGCATTCGGATTTATCAAAACTATCAGAATCTAAACAATATTACTATTAAAAATCAATATCCTTTATTATTAATTAAAAAAACTCTCAATACTTTATACCATACTAAAATCTATACCAAATTTAATATTATTACTATCTTCAATAAATTATAAATCATAAAAAACTATAAATAGAAAATTGCTTTTACTATTTATTTCAATTTATTCGAATTATTAATAATACCCTTCGAACTCTACAACACATCAATCTTATTTCAAAACTATATCAATCATATTCTCTTCAACCTCCTAAATAGAATTTACACAATATACTTAAATAATATTTTAATCTACTCCAAAAATATTATAAATTACAAAGAATATATCCACAAAATTATTTAACAACTAATCAATATTGAATTATAAATCGATATCAATAAATATAAATTCAAAATGAAAAAAATTAAATACCTTGATTTAATTATTACCCCAAAAAATATAAAAATGAATTTAAAGAAAATCAATACTATATTCAATTAGAAATTATTAATTAAATTCAAAAATCTCTAACATTTCCTCGGATTTGTTAATTTTTATTGATATTTTATTTACAATTTTTTCAAGATTATAAAACTTTTTAATTACCTTTTGAAAAAAGAAAAAATATAAAATTAAAACTTTAAACAAAAAAATATTTTTATAATACTGAAAAACGTTTTTTCTTTTGCCCCAATTCTTACCATATTTGATTATCATCGTTATATAATAATCGAAACCAATATTTTCGATTAGATTATAAATAATATCCTTTTATAATATAATAATAAAGGAAATTTATATTTTGTAATATATTTTTTATCAAAATATAATATTATTGAATATAATTATAAGATTTATAATAAAAAACTTTTAATAATTATAAAATCATTAGAAAAATAAAGACTGGAATTATATAATACTCAAAAATTATTTGAAATCATTATTGATTATAAAAACCTCGAATACTTTATATCAATAAAAATACTAAATTAATAATAAACTAGATAAACCGAATTCTTATTAGAATTCAATTTCTATATTATATATCGATTTGATTATAAAACTATTCATCTTAATATTTTGAATTATAGAATTAAAGATTGCTTAATATATATCAATTCTAATAATAATTAAATTAAGAATTATTTATAAATAATCTTTTCAAAATAGATATTCGATATTACTATATTTAAAAATATTATTCAATAAACAAATAACGATTTAAATCTAATTATAACCCTAATAAATATAATTATTCTTAATATCAATAAACCAATTAATAATTTCATTAATAAAATATACAAATCATTCGAATTAATTACAATTATATATACAATACTTTAAAACCCCTTTATTCATTATTAATTACTAAATATTCAAAAAAATCTTTGAATAATCTTACAAGATTATAAATTAATTAACAATAAAATCTTTTATTACAATTATCTCTTTGTTTTTCTCTTTACTAAACTTTATATACAGATTATATACCACATATATTCAATCAAATCAATCAAACATTTAAACTATATCAAAATTATTGATCTCGTTTTTTATATATATTAATAACTCAATATATTTAAAAAGATCAAAATATTTATATAAACTTATCAACTCTATTTTCACATTAAAACTTCCTATTTTATTATATCTAGATTCCTTAAATCTTTATTAATATTATTTCATCCCTAATTAAATATCTTTATTGATTATATTACATTATTACTAATTAATAAACACTATAAAAAGAAATATCAATATATTATTATAATTATTTACTATCTAATTAAAATATAATACTTCATATTAATAATAGAATTATCTACAAAGAAATTTGCAGATCGATTTATCGAAAAGATATATTGCCTATATAATACTTCTAATAATATTATATTCAATAAAGATTTCCAATTCGTTTTTGAATTCTAAAAACATTTATTCGAATATTTATCGATTATTTTAAAACAATCTTCTTTATTCTATTTCGAATCCAATAATCAAATAAAGAAAATCAATATTATAATTAAACAATACTTTTACATCTTTATAAACTTCTATCAAAACAATTAATTCAATTAGCTTCTATTTACAAAATTTGTATTGAATAATATTATATTAGAAATTATTAATATATTTTCGTTTTTCATTAACTATAATTATTATTTATATCTTAGAATTAAATTATTCATATTAATCCCATCAAGTTTATTATACCAAAAAAAATAAGAGTTTCTCAAAACCAATAAAATTACAAACAGATTTGATTTTATTCTAATCAAGTTCAAAATGTTTATAATTTAATCAATCCAAAAATATAAAGATTATATTAACAGAATTCGAACTAATATTTTCTTTTATAAAAAAGATAATAAGATATAAATTAATATAAAAAATATAAAAATCAATTGTTTAATAAAAAAAAATAATAATAAATAGAATAATTTTTATAAAATCTTTAAAATCTATAAACAGATTTGTCTATTACAATTCTCAATCAATTTCAAAATTTTTCTAATATTTTATAACTTATTATTTCGATTGCTTTATTATTTATTAAAATTATTAAATCAAAATATTATTAATATTATTGAGTTATATAGAAATTAAAGCTGAGTTTTCGAAAAAGATAATGAAATATATGAGGAGATTGAGTAATAGGAATTCAAGAAGATCTTTGATTGTTATAATGAATATAGTTTTTATTATTATATCAAATAAAAGTATTATTTATTATTATAATAATTAGCTGAAAATCTTCAAAATCAAAAGGGAATAATTATTATATTTTATTTAGTGTATTTAAACAAATCAAATCTGTTTATATAGATAGAATTCAAAAAGTCTATTATCTTGAATACTATTACATTAGAAATAACTTTTAAATGAGGATTGAATAGATTAAAGAAAATTTGTTAATTGATTTTTACTTTAAAAACAGTTCGTTTTAATTTTGTAATAGAAATTAAAATATTCTAATATTATTTCAAGGGATTTTAGATTATTATTTGATCAATTTAGATATAATAATAAACTAGTTTATTGAATCGATTTTCTATAATTTTATTATTTTTTAATAAAATTATAATCTATATTTTAATTTGTTTAAAACAAACAAACCTTAAAAAAAGGGTACTATTACAATACCAACTATATTACCTATATTGTTTTTGTACTTTAAATACAAACCCTTAATATACCCTTAATATACTTTACTTCCTATAATAAGGCCTCAACCTTTCATAACACTTAGAACCCTTATAATACAATATAAGTCTTTACCCATACCCTGACAACTTTAAAAGGCTCCTCTATACTTATCTCGAAAATCCACCATTAGGATTAGGAATGAGTGAAGAATCGTATAGTTGATAGTCAATACTCGAAGAAAAAGAGAGATAGAGATTCGTTTTTATAAAATATCTATATACTAATAGTCTCTAGATGACGAGTATAATTTCATGTTATGATAATGAGTATTCTTTAGTATTGGTAAGTACTTACTAACTTGAATTTAAAAGAAAAGAGAAGTTTTCTAGTAAGGAAGTAAGTAAGTAGACGATTGTTCTTATATATTTGTTTGAGGAGATGATTTCTTTTATTAATGTAGGTAGTAGAGAGTGATATTATTTATCTCTTGGAGAAATAGTATATTGATATTAGAAATTTAAATAGTTTTCTCGATGCTTTATTATTATTGTTATGTATAGTAGTAAGGGTAAATTGAGATAGATTGTATGTAAGTATTAGGGCCCGTTCGGATCGATCTGTTTTTGAATATTAGATTAATATATTAGTCTAATATAATGTTTATTGAATATAATATTAAGCTCAATATATATTAAATTATATTAGGTTTAATATATAATTGAAATATTTCGAAATATTTTAAAACGAATATAATATTTGAGTTAATAAAATTGTTGGAATAGAAAAAGATATTTGTTGCTAGCATACTGCTTAATATTATATATATATGATTTCCAACAAAAATATTAAGTTAAATAGTTTTAAAATAATAAATATAATAAATCTTTTCAATTTTTTTATATAATAATTAACAATAGTTTTTGAAATCTAATTAAATAAATACATTTAAGAAAAAAATATTATCTTCTTTATTTTCAACTCAATCTTACAGTACTAGGGCACTTCTATTTGATCGATAGTCATTTTGCACCAAAACTCATCATTTAAATATATTTAGTTTTAAACAAAATTATATATTTATTTTTGAAATAATTATATCAATTTATTTATTTTTATATTTTCTTTAATAAAAATTATTTATTTTATTTTTAAATTTTTTATATATTATATAATATTCATTTGAAATTTTAAAATTCTAATATATTAGAAATTACAATCAAAATAAGCGAATTCTCAAGAACTTTTTGATAAGAAAATTTTAAAAATATATATTATATCTATTAATTCTTCAAAAAAAAGGAAAATCTTATTATAAATATCATTTATATATAAATAATTAAATTATTGAATTTATTCTAAAAAAAACTATTTAAAAGAATAATAATCTAATTTCTAAAAAGTAATAAAATAGTGTATTTGGGTGTATTTTTGAGATCGACCAAATAGAAGTGCACGGTTGCTGTATATATCCCAATATTACTTCAAATATATTAATTTCATTTAAATATATATTAGCTTCAATATTTCAAACCCCTTGTCATTTTATTATTATTAAAGATTTCACTAATAAAATAAAAAATCGATTCGAACGAACCCTTAAATGAGAAGATAGATATCCTTGGGGATGATAGAGTAGTTTGTTAATCTGAGGTTAAAAGGTGAAAGTGCGAGATAATTGAAGAGGTGTAGATGATATATATAGATACTATAAGGAATAAGAGAATAAGTTTTTATTAAGTATATATCTCGATGGGGATAATTTTTAGAGAGATAGAATTAAGGAGATGAGAGATATTAGATAGTTTCATGAGTATATCTTCAACGATATATTACCATTTGTGATTTTTTTTAGTAATTTCTAATTTCCTTTTTGTTGATTCGAGAAGAATACGAAAGAAGTAGCACCTATGTATTTATAGGTCCTAAATGTTCATATTATATACTATTTAAAGAGCTAGCTATTATATAAATAATAGACTTTAAATAACAAGAGCTATTGAAAGAGCTAGTCTCTTTTACATTCGCTTGGATTTAATATAGTAGTCATCGAATTAGAGTTATTCACCTATATTCATATACTTTTCTATTAGATATACTACTCATTCCAACTCTATTTGAAGTATTCATTTGGAACTCTGTTCTTCTTAAGTTATAGTCCTAAGCTCGATAATAACTAGTCTATACTTGGATTACTGGGACATCACTCGTCTATAGAGGAGTATATTAAACGCTGAATAAAGTCTTCAGGTCATAGATATAAGATTAGATATAACAACAGGGCTAGGACTCTTAATAGAAAGTGGTAAAGAATTTCAAGACATGAAACGACTGAGACGACCAAGTGACTGGACTATACATATATTTTTGAGTGAATCTTTAAGGCGCTTTGAGATGAACTAAACGCCTATTAAGCTTGACTTGAGTGAGATGTTAATTAATTCTTTTTGAGGGCGAAGCCCTCAAGAAAAATTCAGGAGTTGCGTTTAGGTGCTTCGAAAGAAGATCAAAACCTCATTCTCGTAATTCGAAAGATCGAGGGGGAGAATCCCCTCAGCCTTTCATCATTTTGGGTGGAGGGGAGCCCCGTGGTAGTAGAATCCGTAGTCGACGAAACTATCACTTCATTAATCATAATAAAATCTTAGGTAATTAATTATATATTAAAAGGATTGTTTTTAGTAAGTTAAAATAATTAATTTAAAAATTTATATATTATAAAGCTTATTTTAATCAATAAAGTTTTAATGAACTTTCTTAAATCTCGAAAATTAAATTAAAGATTTATTTATTGAATTCGATTAATAATCAATAAAATATATATATATATATATATATATTAGAGTTATTCTATCGGAACGTACGATCAAATGCTTAAGCGAATCACATGATTCTTCTCATTATATATATAGTGGGAAGAAATATATCTTATTCTAAATCATCTTAATTTATATTATTCATTCTATATATAGGCTTTTTTATAATACTATACATAGTGATTCGAGTCGACGATACTCTTAAGTAAAATCAAACACTAATAATTAATTTTTATCTTTTTTTTGAAGATATTTATAAATTAGATTATTTTCTAAGATTTTATATAAAAACATTTGTATAAAAATGAAAAGAGTGATTTAGACTATTTGATGAGATTTTTTTCAAAAAAGATAAATAGAATCGAATTTGTTTTTATTATGTTCAATTTATATAAAGAATTAGAATACTATATTCTTTATATTATCTTTTTCGATTTATATACTTAAAAGAAATCTTTAATTATAATTGATTTCTTTAGAATAATTTAATTCTAAATTAATTTAATTCTAAATTAATTCTACCTATATCTACTATCTCTAATCTAAAAGTCTAGTATGCTTTTCGAATTCGAAATCCTTCTCCTTTATATACAAAGAATTACTTCATTATTCTCCTTTTTCTTCTCTCAAAATCTTTAATTAAACTTTCCACCTTATAATACTATAAGCAAAACCTTATACTGATTACATAGTCTATTTTTATAGCTAGTATTTATAATCCTTTTTTTGTAATTTAAAAACAATAGTCAATTCTCACTTAGTTTCTAATATATTTTATAAAACGCTATGTAAAGTTTCTCTCTTCTTTTCTTTACCTAAGATATTACATTATAATGACTTTTTTATAGTATATGCGAAGGACTATTCTATAACCCTATTATCTTCTACTCTTTTATAATACGAAACACCCCCTTTATATAATTATTAAATCAAAAAAGATCTACCTATCAAAAATAATAAATTTAATCAATTTAATTCGAAAAATTAAAGGAAAAAGATTAAAAATTAAAAAATCTATTATCATAATACAAATTAATTATTTAATAAAATAAGTTTAAATTAACCTTCTCCTTGTTACGATTACATACTAGATAGAGTATATCATAGAGGTCAAATAACTAGAATAAGAAAGCTAAAGAGGAAAGAGATCCCTAAGAGATCTCTTTATCTCTTATATAATAATAATCGTCTTAGTTCAAGCTAGCCTCGAACTAAGATGTCACGTGACATTCGTAACACTCCTAATTCATACACTCGATATCTGTATCCACCTCTCCCTATAACCCAATCAAAAATCTGAAAATCCTTAAGGTTTTTTAAAATCCTTATTTTCTTTTTTTCTATTAAAATTTAATAATAAATTACAAAAAATATTGATTTGATTTATCATTAAGAAATAAAGTATGTGGTGATAACTAACAAATGTATTATTAATATTATAATATATACATAGAAAATTTGTATGGGAATTTATATTGAATTTCTTTTCGTCTCGAATATTCACTTTGCCACCACGGGGGAGGGGGGTTCTGATTTCTAGAACGCTAAAAGTAGCAAAAGCACGAACCCCCTTTCGGCTCGCTTCTTGGTTTGCTTTCCCAACCCCACCAAGTTCAATTATCAAAACTTTCAACTGTTCATTTCTTAACCATTATTTCCCAATGGAATTGGACGTTTTTGAAGGCAAAAGAAATGCAAAATGATGAATGAAGGCTGAGGGATTCGAACCCTCGCTCTTTCGAATTGCGGGAATGAGGTTTTGATCTTCTTTCGAAGCACCTAAACACAACGCCTTAACCACTCGGCCAAACCTCCTTCATTATTTGTTGGTGACGAAAGGGTAATTAACATAATAAATTCACAGGTCACCAACGAATCAGCTGTAAACGAGGGAATATCTCGATATTTTATGGATCCAGTTGGTCACCGGATTTCGTGCATCGACCACTGATCGGGATTTCGTCGGAACCGATTAAGCCTTTCTGCAAGGCTGAAAATAAAATTTACCCACAGCGATACCATCCCCACCAGTTCCTCAAACAGCGAGGCACTGCAAGAGCAAACCATAACAAGAACAAACTTTACTCAATAAGATGGCAGACATGGACGAAGACGCGCCCATCAATTCCCTTCACAATCAACCAAATGATGATAACGAAGAGGGTGACGAGACCCAAGATTTCCGGCTTCTCGCATCTCTTAGCTCAAAGACGGGATCACTTCCTAAACGTGGAGAGAAAGATTTCGAACCTCACGGTACACAACAACAAGATGGTGTATTAGCTGCATCGAGGCAGGCAATGCATGATGCATTGGATTATACAAGATTTCATCTGCCAAAAGCGCATGTGAGGGCCTTTTACTATGGAGAGGGGGTGGGAAAGGAACTGGAGAGAGATGAACTAGTCGCAGAGGAATGGAGGAAAGGCTTAGAGCCAGATCATGTCGTAGTAGTGGAAGGACCTAGAGGGCCACATTTCAGAACAATTGGCAGAGCAAATGAAGGAAAACACAAGAGCAGTCTGTGGTTATTACCTGAGGAAGCATTGTACTTGGTTGAGCGAGGCAACTTGGATTTGTGGTGGCCGAACAAATCTTCTTACAATGGAGTTGAAGATGGAGAAAGTGAGAAGACAGGACAATTGGAAAACGAAGATGACGGTGCACCAATGAGTTTACAAGCTGCGTATGCTATGCTTATTGGTCTGGATGGCGAGAGAGGAAAAATTAGTTTGGAAAGATACAATGTCTATGCCAATCTAAAAAGAAATGGATATGTCGTCATGAGAGGTCCAGATTGGGACCCAAACGTTCCCAGCAAACCCTTTGACCAAGGACCCATACCTGGAGAGTCAAAGGGTATGTTCACTTGGCTTTACGATCTTTTCGCCAAAGATATCACACATCCTCCATATGGTCCACTAGTTAAGCCAGGCTTATACAGATCTTACGACTCTATCTATCGTCAAATGGCCATAATACCCCGTTACAAACCTTCTCCATTACCAGATTTATCATCACAGCCTCCATCTCACCCATTCCGTGTCTGTTTCCATATCTGGAAACCTAGTAGTATTCCTACATTCGCGAAAACTAATCCAGGTCTTCCAGATTTCCGCATAGCTATTGTGGACGCGAGAGAAACTTTTGTACCTACATTACCGGAGGTGGTGTCGTTGTTCGAAAGCTCACCCTGGGATCCACCAGGAAAAACCATGGAGGGTCCAAATAAAATGTATCATAGGATCAGACATGGATACAGAAATGTTATCTTGGCAGTCAACGATCAGGGAATAATCAGCTACCTGAGGATGGGAGATTGCGCCTTTGGGGAAGAAGAGTTGTATGAAAGGTTCGATGAGGGCAATTCACGAGGTAATAAGAGGGGCGGAAAACGTGGTAGAGGCGGCGGCAGAGGCAGAGGTAGAGGTAGGGGTTGAAAATAATTGTTTCAGAAGGAGAAATTGTATCCCTCACTAGAATTTGATGTATGATTAATGATGATCCAATGACATGATACATGCCCTCAACAAACAAGTTGCACAGGCTCCTTTCTACCGCTATTCACAAATTTAGAGAAATTAGTTGCATCGTAATGATAAATGTGAGGATAATAATACAAAAAGAATAGTATCCAAGTAGAGCGATCGTTTACGTTGATAATCTCGCGGCTAATGCATACCTAGCGAGCTGATTACGTCAATGACGCTATGAACACGTCGCTAAGGTGAAACTACGAAACTAATCCAAGTAGTGCCGAAAGTTAAATAATTTTAAGAGCCGTGTACAAAAAGACAGCAATCTACGCAAGAAGATTTATCTAAAAAAATCAGTTCTAAGAAAAAAAAGCACCATTTGAAATCGTGATTTGCACTCTCAATTCTAAGGCGAACATTTTATCTCCTTACAATGCTCTGTTGAACGTTTCGTATCCCATGGTTATACATTGTCTCGCCGCCATGAACAAAATGAATAGAAACTATGAGCTTGTTATTGTTTGGCTGAGGCTTATCTCAAGCTTTTCGAAGTAAATCATCTGCAGCTTGAGTGTTGGAACCACTGCAATACAAATTTTGGGCAATGCTTGGCGGGGCTACCTGAACATCTAAATGATAACTAGCCTGTGGCGTAAAGTGCACAAAGATACAATATCTATTAAACATAGTCCAAGTCGGAATCTCTTGAAGGGGTATACAAACAAAATATATATAAGTCAACTTTCAGAACGATTAAAGTCAAGAAATGATATTCTATCCAACTATCTTTTGCTCAACAATAATTTTGTTTAGAACCAGATTATTTATACTTGTAACAGTCTAACTACTATGGTTCTTATTTAAAGGCTTGTAGCATTCAGCCGAAACTGGCGCCTAACACACGGCTACTTATAGATGTATAATCATCTTTCAGCTAGCTATATACATGGATATATACTAGTACGAAGTTTACATTTGAGTAGCTTTCCAATTCAAGTTTAACTCTTACTTCAAAACCAAGCATGAAGAGAGATTCAATCATGAGATAACACAAGTATTAAGAATAAGATTCAAATACGGCGTCGAATTATCGAAATGCTTTCAAGATTTCAAAGTAAGTTGAAGTAGGTAGGTACCCTTTCATCCTGACATGGGTTGAAATTCGATATGCAGTTAAGCGAGACTACGCCTGCATCTATCATGACACCGCGATTAGTTAACCACACCCTTCAATCAATCATATTCAGGACCAATAAATCATTGACCGATTTGGCCATGCAGTAGGGATTAACAAACGGAAATTTTTCCATCGCATCTTTCCACTCTCCTCCTGGTTTCCCTTTTTTTTAACATTTCCAGCTTTTTCATTTATTCAATTTCCATTATCATCTGAAGCAGTTAGACGAAAGCTAATCGATAACCAACCATAAGATTAAGGTTCATTGTGGCATTGAAGTTACTCACGAATTTCCCTGTGAGTTCTTTTCCAGGGTACAACTTCATACTAAACCTTCATCGCGTTTTTTGTTTACCTCTCCTTTTTTCCTATATATGAACAATGTGAATAGCCTCTGAAGATTACCATCGTCCACAGTCAGCCTGTCTCTATCGCGTCAACTCTCAACGTTAATCAGTAGTTGTCTTGTGTATGTGTATACCAATTTGTTTGAAGGACATTACTGTGTTAGAATTAGACTTTAAGTCTCAGAAAACAGCCTTTTTTCGTGTCTGTTTGTACGATTTGAACTGAACGTCGAGAATGTAAAGTTTGGGTAGATGCTAATGTCATTTATTCAAAGTTCACTGAGATCATAGACCCACCACAACATGAACGAACGACCAAAGGAGGAAAGTCAAATCGCAAAGTCGATGGCAATGAATAGTGATACTCTCCAAATTATCACGAGTGCCCCTCATATTGTCAATCAGCCTAAGCCTTCTCAATCTACTTCCGGTTCCAGTGACATTAAGTCTATCGATATTTCTTCGGATTCTGATGACGAACCTAAAGAAGATAAAGAGGTAGAGAACAGATCTGCCAGACAAAGCACGGCCGAGGAAGTGATCACAGTTTCATCTTATCCGAAACGAAATCGTCCATCGGTCAATTACGATGAAACCATCTGGAGCATCGATGTACCCGGTCCAAAGCGAACTAAGCTAGCGCCTACGCCGTCAATCCCAAAACTGCGTGGTGTTATTGTTGGTACTTGGAAGGACTCAGAGCAACTCGACGATCGCGACAAACATATCGTCCATGGATTTATCGATGAAGGAGAACGACTTCGTTTTAGGATATACGGAACAAATCGTCAACATACCAAGTGTCTGGCCATTCCTCCAGGAGCCTACGGTTGCTGGGTCAAATTTCAAAACATCGCCTTTGATCCTTATCTGAGTACAAAGACTCCTGAACAAATCAAAGACTACGTCATTTCCAAATCACAGGAGAACCAAAAACAATCAGATGGGCTTCCACGAGAATCCCGAGAAGTTGACCATGATGTTTCTGCTAAAGTCAATGACATTCAATCATCGCCTAAACCAGAAATTCTCCTTGGATTCTGGGCGGACTCAAACCAAGTGGATACCAAAGACAAACACGCAGTATTTGGTACTATCGTCGTCAATAGCAACAATAAACTCAGATTTGTGATTCGAAAATCTACTCGTGATGGACGTTTTGTGTCGGGCAATTTTCCGGTAGGCGCTGGGAATTACCAGGTCCAATACGAGAAGATTGTGCTCGAGGACTACTTGTCTGAGCTGAAGCGCTCGGAAGTTGAACAGTATATTCTCATTCGCCAAAGAGAAATACTAGAAGGTGGTGATCGTGCTTCACGCAGCCAGCAACTCAACGCAGTCAAGTTAGCCAAGGCTGCTGTAGCATCACAACATCCTTCAGATCCAAATACCTCTGGCCACAATGTCTCCGATCCCGATTCCGAGATTGAACAATCTCTCAAACGCAAAGAGACCTCGAGAGTAAAGATAGCAGATAGAAATCAGCCGCTGCATCTGCAAGGATCAAATGATAAGTCTGCCGACGTCACTATGGGAGATCAATCTGCTCCCCATAGGAAACTGTCGGCTGAGCGACAACTCGTGAAGTCGATGAACAAATTGAACAAAACATGGGAAGCTCAACAGGAAGCGAGGACTCAACAGCCAGTCACCTCACCACATCCAGAGCCTACTGCAAGCGGCAGCTCTTTGACCAACGATAATGTCAAGATACACGATGGCATCAAATACACGAGAAGACAAAATGGTATATTTGAGGGGAAACATGTTGGACCCCCGCAGCTTTTGAACATCGATGGAGAAGATTACGTCGAGTATCGGGTGTTGACAAAAGCAACTACTTTTTGAAGCAAGGTTAGTAACTAACAAATGTTTCTCTGTATATGACGAGGGATTGTAGGATCGCGAAGCTTGCCATTTCTTACATAGTCTGGATTACTGGTTTCCTTGAAGTCATTTCTATTCGCTTGAATTTTGTTTCCGTGTGTAATTTCATGATTGAATATGACTTCAAAAAAATTCCTTCTTATACTAGCGCGTTTCCGTCTTTGGATTTCTTTGGATTTAAAGTGGGCTTTTCAGTTGTTTTATTTAATCTGTTGAAAAATTAGTGTTAAAGTACCTTATAGGGAATTAGGGCAATTTAGATCGGTTCTACATCGGATATTCGATCGTATTACAACTGACAAATTTACCTTTTGTGATTTTAATTTAGACTATAATTTATTCAAATAAATGTTTAGATTGGATATAAATTAAATAGTTGTAAAAAGATTGTAGAATGAATATATTGTTTAATAACACTTAGTAATCTTGAAAGTTGGAATGAAAGCTATTCAGAACTCTAATACTAATAGTCGGCTCTTATAAGCGGCCTCCTAGTTTCTAGTCGGGGAAAGCGATTGTCCCCGGAAAGTAGTTGTCCCTAAAAAACTTCGAAAATACTATAATAATTGAATTATATCAATTACAATCTTTATAAATTATATAATTATTAATAAAATATTGATTCTTATTATTTATTTATTCTATTTATTATAATAAATGAAGTTAAAGTTAAATGTGATAGATAATATTATTGAATTTAATAAGATTATAACAATTTAATAATATCAAATCTACTATTTTTTTTTTCAGAATTGAATAAAATATATATCAAGATTTTTTGGGGACAACCGCTTTCGGAGGCCGCTTATAAGAGTCGACTATTAGAGGTTCAATCAATAATATATATATTTTCTATTCTACTCCCCCTGTAGAACTATACTCGATACCACCAGACTAAACTTTAGCTAATTCGAATTATTCTGAATTCAGATTTTCAAAATGTATTGAATTTGAAGTTTTATAGTAATAGCGAGTTCTTTGTATATAAATTTTATACATTTACTAGGGTATTTACTAATAAATTTGTTAATATTAATTAGATTAATAAAAACAAAAAGGATTATATAAAAATGTATCTAAATTTAAGCCTTAAATCTAAAAAAAACTTTGGATAATCCTTGCATTCATTTTATATATTCAATTACCTCTTATTTCCAATTATTTATTAATCTTAACTATATTAATTCACTTTAAAATATTAAAAACTATAGTTTCTATTTAAATCTAATTAGAAACGGATTTAAAATTCTAAATGAATGTATAGCAGATGCACTAATTGAAGTGGTTGTAGATCGGTCCTAAAAACCCCTTATTTCCTATACGGTATTGATATTGTTACAACGCCAACTACATTACCTATGTTGCCTTTATACCTTAAGCACAAACCTTTAGTATACTCTTAGTATATTTTATTTTCTATAATAGAGCCTCAACCTTTTATAATATTTAAAACTCTTATAATATAATATAAATCTTTATCTATATCCTAATAATTTATATCATCTATTTAGAAACTATTATAATTTCATTTTAAAAGATATTTATTCAAGTTATTTCCGATTACCCTAACTATCCTAATCTTATCAAAGTTATAATCTGATTGTGTTGATTGAATCTATTATTGATTTACTATAAATAATTTTGCTATTTTTCAATAAAATTATTCAATTATATTAAAATATATTTATATTAATCTATTAATATTTTATAATTATAAAAACATTTTAGAGATAATCAATCAAATAACTATATCTAGTTTATTCTTATAATTTTTTTTCTTAAATTATACTATCAATTCTATTGAAACTAATATTTCCTTATTTATAAATCTATTCTACAATCTGAATACTATATATTTTATAATTATTCAAATTATATTTACTTCGATTGAAATAATTATAACTTTATTATAAAAACAAGTTATTATAGTATATATCCAAACTAATAAAGTCTAATTACAGATTGCTGAATTACAAAATACAATTGAAATATTAAAGATTGCTATTTATAATAATCTAGAAACTCTGTCTTACTGAAAATACTTTATTTTTTTTAAGAAGTTTAATGGTGATAAGTAAAATATTATAAAACATTAGAATCAATATATAGTATTTTATAATATAATTAATTATTATTTAACTACAAATTATAAAAACAAATCGAAATTCTAATAGATTATATTTCTTGTTAATTTACTCTTTAATTCGGTTTATATAAATAATTAAATATATTTCAATATAATTATAAATAATTTATATAATTTCAATCTCTAATCTTTTAAATAGTATATTATAATAAATATTTAAAATGAATTAAACAAACAATATCAAACTCTTAATCTTTTATAAAAGATCTTTATGGATTATAACAAATACAAAATAAGAAAAACTTTATTTAATAATTTCATTACCAAATTTAAACAATTTGTTATTAAATATAAGAAAATCATTGAATAACAAATCGTTAATCTCAAATTTAAGATTTTATAAAAATTAATTGATATTTTAGTTAATTATTTTAATAAACTCTTTATTATTAATATTGATATATAAATAATCTAATAATAAAATGTTTATAATGATTTAAAAGAGAAAACTCATTTTAATAATTAATAAAAAAGTTAGGGTATTAATTTCAATTATAATTAATTAAGGTATCACAATAAAAAGCTAATTTCAATTATAGCTCTTTTTATATTAAAATTATCTAATAATTCTATATAATTAAATACTATTCAACAAAATCAATGCTCCCTACCCTATTATATTCGAAAATAATATTTTAATTTTAATCTCTATCTTTATTATAAAAAATTAGATTATATTAAAAACAATTATAATAAAAAACAAATTAATAATATAAAATATAATATCAATATTAATATAGGATATAATCCTTATATCAATCGTTTTTCTATAACCAATTAATATCAGAGCCCTAGATTCTATCGCAATACTATTAATTCCTTATATCAAAGTCTATTTCCACCTATTAATCATTTTCTGTTTATTAATTATTTCTTAATTATATTATTATACTATATTTCATCAATCCTTTTTAGTTTTATTCAAAAGCTTAATCTAAAAGGGTATATTGAAGAATCTATTTATTCAAAAAAAAATAGAAACTCTATTCCCCAGTTTGATATATCAAAAGATTAATCTTAATTCATAATTATAAATCGAGGTTTTCTATAGGAAATTTATTTTTATAGATTAGAAGATTAATTATATCTAGAGATTCTTTATATCTTAGAACAATAAATAACAAATCTCTTAAAATCTTAATAAAAATCTTTTTTGTATTTAATATAATTATTCTATTTATTAGTTTTATAAATAATAGAATTACAAACTATAGTTTTATTAACAAAAAAATTATCTCCAAATTCTAAATATCTATATATCCCTTTCTTTATATTTATTACCTACTTCTAATCAATAGGAAACCCTTCAATATCCTTTTTTAATATATACTCCTAGATATATAAATTAATAACTACTAGGAGATCGATTTATTTTATATTATTACCCTATCAATCACAAATTCATTGATTCTCAATTTCTTTTAGTTTCAATATTATAACCCTATTATCAATTGATTAATAATAATACTCAAGTTTATATCTATATATTACTTGAGATATTATTGTTTTATTAATATTATAGCAATTATTATTCCTAATATATTTAATAATTAAAATAATCACAAAATAATTTTATTAAAAAATAGCAAAGTTATATTAATTGATTCCAAACTATTCTTATAAAAGTTTATTTTAAAATTAGTTTTTATAATAATAACTATTATTTTTAATACATCTAATAACTATAAGATAATTTTATTAAAAAATAATAAAATTATAATCGATTTCAAATTATTCTTACAAAAACTTATTCCGAAATCAGTTTTTATAAAAAACATTATTAACAAAAACTTTGAAATTAAATTTTTACTACTCCGAAATTAATTAATAATTCTCAAATCTATTGAGGCTTTAGATATTCAAAGAAATCCTAATATTATCAATCTCGAAAATAATAAAAACAAAAACCTTTATTATATTTATTATATCAATAATAAAATAAATATTCAAATTAAAATAATTCCCAATCATTTATTCTTGAAATTAATTCTAGCTTGATTTATTATCAATTTCAAAAAATATAAAAGATTACTATAAAATCAGAATATTTTACTCTTACTATTATTATCATTATTAAATCCTTTAAACAAGCTATTCAATATTATACAAAATATTTACTCTGAAATATAAAATATAAAGTTTTTTATAATTAATAGTTTTATATAATTTTATAAAAATAATAATATTTATATTATAAAAGTATTTTAAGATAAATTAAATAAAGTTTGTAATCTATACTATATAATAACTAAGAATTCTATTCAATTATATTAAAATTTAATAAATAATAATATCAATAAGTTTATAGAAAAAACAAATCAATTTATCCCTTTTATATCAAAGATTCAAGATAAATTGCTTTTCTAACTTTGTAATCTATATTCAGAATTCCTATTCTTTTTTATCAACAAACTTTTATTATAATATTTATAGGATTATAAGATTAAGATTATATCAAATAAAGAATCATTATATAATAAGAATCATTCAATATCTTCAGTTAAATTTTAAATTATTTATAAATAGTTTAATAACAATCTAAATAAGGGATTTATTCAGGAATCTCGTTTTTAATTGATTATTTTATTTCTTTTAGTTATTAAACTAAAAGAAGGTATTCGAATTTATTAAGATTATTAGAATCTAAATAATGTTATTATTAAAAACCAATACTTTTTATTATTAATTAAAGAAATTCTTGATATTTTATATTATATTAAAATCTATATCAAGTTTAATATCATTGTTGTTTTCAACAAATTACAAATTGTAGAGAACTACAAATAGAAAACCGCTTTTACTATTTGTTTTAATCTATTTGAATTACTAATAATATCTTTCGGATTTTATAATATATTAGTTTTATTTTAGAATTATATTAATTATATTCTCTTTGATCTTTTGAATAGAACTTATATAATATATTTAAATGATATTTTGATTTATTCTAAAAACATTGTAGATTATAAAGGATATATCTATAAGGTTATTTAATGATTAATCGATATCGGATTACAAATTGATATTAATAAATATAAATTTGAAACAAAAAGAATCAAATATTTCAATTTAATTATTATTTCAGAAAATATAAAAATAGATTTAGAGAAAATCGATATTATATTCAATTGGAAATTATTAACTAAATTCAAAAACCTCCAGCATTTCCTTAGATTTGTCAATTTTTATTAATATTTTATTTGTAATTTTTTTAAGATTACAAAATCCCTTAATTATTTTCTAAAAAAAGAAAAAGTATAGAACTGGGATTTTGAATAAAAAGATATTTTTATAATATTAAAAAATACTTTCTTTTTTATTCCGATTTTTATTATATTTAATTATTATTGTTATATAATAATCGAGATTAATACTTTCAATTAAACTATAAATAATATCCTTTTGTAATATAATAATAAGGGAAATCTATACTTTGTAATATATTTCTTATCAAAATATAATATTGTTAAATATAATTATGAAATCTATAATAAAGAATTTCTAACAATTATAAAATTATTAGAAAATAAAGACTGGAATTATATAATGTTTAGGAATTATTTGAAATCATTATTAATTATAAAAATCTTGAATATTTTATATCGATAAAGATATTAAATCAACGATAAGCTAAATGGGCCGAATTCTTATTAGAATTTAATTTCTATATTATATATCGATTTGGTTATAAAATTGTTTACCCCAATATTTTGAATTATAAAGCTAAAAACTATTTAGTATATATTAATCCTAATAATAATCAAATCAAGAATTGTTTATAAATAATCCTTTTAGAATAGATATTCAATATCACTATATTTAAGAATATCATTTGATAAATGAATAGTGATTTAGATCTAATTATAACCTTAATAGATATAATCATTTTTAATATTAATAAACCAATCAATAATTTTATCAATAAAGTATATAGATTATTCAAACTAATTATAATTATGTATATAATATTTCGAAATTTTTTTGTTTATTATTAGCTATTAGATATTCAAAAAAACCTTTGAATAGTTTTATAAAATTATAAATTAATTAATAATAAAATCTTTTATTACAATCACCTTTTTATTCCCCCCTTTACCAAATTTCGCATATAGATTATATACTATATACATTCAATTAGATTAATTGAATATTCAGATTATATCAAAACTATTAATCTTGTTTTTTGTATATATTAATAATTTAATATATCTAGAGAGATTAAAATATTTATATAAGCTTACTAACTCTATTTTTATATTAAAACCTCCCATCTTATTATATCTGGATTTTTTGAATTCTTATTAGTATTATTCCATTCCTAATCAAATATCTTTATTGATTATATTATATTATTATCAATTAATAAACATTATAAAAAGAAATATCAATATATTATTATAATTATCTATTATTTAATCAAGATATAATATTTTATATTAATAATAGAATTATTTATAAAAAAGCTTGCAAATCGATTTATTAAAAAAATATATTGCTTATATAATATTTCTAATAATATTGTATTCAATAAAGGCTTCTAATTTGTTTTTAAGTTTTGAAAATATTTATCCAAATATTTATTAATTATTTTGAAATAATCTTTTTTATTTCATTTCAAATCCAATAATTAAATAAAAAGAATCAATATTATAATTGAATAATATCTTTATATTTTTATAAATTTTTATTAAAATAATTAATCTAATTAATTTTTATTTATAGAATTTGTATTGAATAATATTACATTAGAAATTATTGGTATATCCTTATTCTTCATTAATTATGATTATCATTCACACCTTGGAATTGAATTGTTTATATTAATTCCATTGAGTTTATTATATCAAAGGAAATAAGAGTTCTTTAAAACTAATAAGATTATAAATAGATTTGATTTTATTCTAATTAAGTTTAAAACATTTGCAGTTCAATTAATCCAAAAATATAAAGATTGTGCTAATAGAATCCAAATTGATATTCCTTTTTATAAAGAAAGTAATAAGATATAAATTAATATAAAGAATATAAAAACCAATTGTTTAATAAAAAAGAATAATAACAAATGAAATAGCCCTTATAAAATCCTCAAAGTCTATAAACAAATCTATTTATTATAATTTCTAGCTAACTTTAAGATTTTTCTAGTATTCTATAATTCATTATTTCAATCACTCCATTACTTATTAGAATTATCAGGCTAAAATATTATTAATATTATTGAATTATATAAAAATCAAGATCGAATTCTCGAAAAAAATAATGAAATATATAAGGAAATTGAACAATAGGAATTCAAAAAGATCCTCAATTATTATAACAAATATGGTTTTTATTATTATATCAAATAAAAGCATTATTTATTATTATAACAATCAACTAAGGATTTTCAAAATTAGAAGAGAATAATTATTATATTTCATTTAATATATCCAAACAAACTAAATCTATCTATATAAATTGAATTCAAAAAGTTTGCCATCTTAAATACTATTATATTAAAAATAACTTTTAAATAAAGATCAAATAAATTGAAAAAGATTTATTAATTAACTACTATTTTAAAAATAATTCGCTTTAATCTTATAATAGAAATTAAAATATTTTAATATTATTTCAAAGGATTTTGGATTGTTATTTGATTAATTTAGATATAATAATAAATTGGTCTATTGAATCAATTCTTTATAATTTTGTTATTTTTTAATAAAATTATAGCCTATACCTTAGCTTGCTTAGAATAAACAAATTTTAAAAAGAGGGTATTATTATAATATTAATTATATTATCTACATTATCTTTATACCTTAGATATAAACTCTTAATATATCTTTAGTATACTCTACTTTTTATAATAGAACCTCAACCTTTTATAATACTTAGAACCCTTATGATATAATATAAGTCTTTACCCATACCCTGACAGATATTGAGATCAGAATAATTAAAAATGGATTTTGTTATTTCAACTCTCGAAATTACAGAATGTATGAGAAGCGTTAATCGCGATATAAAAATTTCTCTTCGATCTCAGATGGTTGTTATTGGAATATTTATAATACAAAAAGTGATAATATAATCATATTATTTTCCTTCGCTTCGATATAATCTAAATGTATAAGAATAATAACTACGCTTATATTAATTCCAACTTTAATAACATTGAATTATTTAGAGTGAAGATAGCAAAGTTGTATATGATGACTACTAGTGAGTATATGAATTGACGGGATAATTTCTATTTTTCAATATTTTTCATAAATTCATTCTTCAATTGTTTAATATTAGAATTTATATTTTTGAATGTTTTATCTTTATTCAAGAATAACAAAAATTCCTAAAACAAATGATTTGATATATGAAAAGATATTCGTAAGTTTATTTTTATACTATCCCGTGAGTCTATATACTAAGTAGTGGACTTGAAAATAAGAGTTGAGGCCTCAGCTTATCGTACACTTAAGTGAGATTAGAGTAGTCATTTAATTTTTATATTTTATTTTAAATATTAAATTAATAATTTAAAATTTATTATTTTCAATTTAAATTCAAAATGGATATTAAATATAATTATAAATTTTATCAAAATTAATATACTGTTTAATATTCTAAAGTTATTAAAATTAAAATTAATGAAAATCCTAGGAATAGATTATTTCAAATTTAAATATATTATAATTTATTATAAAAAGTATATTTAAAAAGAATTTGCAAAAGAAAGATTTATCAAAAGTTAACAATGATTATTAAAAAGATTTATTAAATTATAAGAATAATTATTAAAAACGAAAATAGAAAAAGAATAATTTTCGAATAAAAGAAAAATATATTTAATATTGATATTTTAATATATATGATTTAAAAGAAATTATATTGATATAGATATAAAAAGTATATAATATATTTTAAATTTTTTATTTCAAAAATATAAATAATAATAAAACCAGATATTATATATAAATATTAATAATAAAGAACTAATAATATTATTATTATTAAACTAAAAAAAGGAGATTAAAAACTAATTATATAATCGAATAAAAACTCTTTTGAACTAAAAAAATGAATAAAATATATATTATTAAATAGATTAATAAAAAAAAATATTAATTATATTAAATCAATATATCAATTAAAAAAAGTAAATCAAATACCCTACTTTCGGGCCACTCCACTTTCGAGCCACCCTTTTACACCAAAAATCACTTTTTTAACTTATCAATATCTTTATTAATATTGAATATAATTTAATAAAGATTTAAATCTATATAATTTAAATCATTTTAAATCCACTATAAAAATTTTAGATTTTTAGGATTTTTCTAAATTGATTTCTAAAGCTTCAAAATATCGATTTTTAATTTGTATACAAATCATATATAAATTTAAATTTTCATAAAATCTATAATAACTTTTCAGTAAAAATAACTAAAAAATAAATTATAAAAATTTAATTATAAATTTATAAGATATTCAATTTGAAAAATCTTGAAAAAATAAAAAGTTCCTTATAAATGAATATTTAAAAAAATACTCTCAAAATTAAAGGGATTATTTATACTATTATATACTATATCTCTATATTTATTCATTTTTTAAATTTTCTTTTGAATTTCTATCTAGATTGGAATTTGAAATTTTCAAAAAGATATATAATTTTTATTTAATAATTATTATTAAAAAATTATTAAAGATTTTATAAAAGTTTGAAATTTATATATAAGTCCTATATAAATTCAAAAATCAATATTTTAAAACTTTAAATCTCAATCTAGAAAAATCCTCAAAATCAGAAAATCAGAAAATACATTTGAAATAGTTCGAATTATATATATATTAATATTTATTAAATTATATTTAATATTGATAGAAATATTAGTAAACTAAAAAAGTAATTTTTGATATAAAAGAATAATCTGAAAATAGAATGATCGATTTATTAATAATAATATAAAATACAATCGACTAGAATTATAAATCTTTATTGATTTTCTTAAAACGATTTAAAAACAATAAAAATATCATCTTCAAAATTTATATACAATAAATCCTTAAATGTATTATATTTCTATTATTTAATAAACTAAAATCTAAATATCTATTTATAAAAAATAATTCTAAGATATATTCTAAATATATTTATAAAATCTAATTAAAGTATAATATATAAAACTTTAATTAATTTTTTTTGGAATTTTAATTCAATTAAGAAAACATTAGAAACCTATGAGCCTTCAAACCCCTTGCTTTTTGAGAAAGTATTATATAATTATATTTATAATTATAAAAATCTAAAAAAGAAATTTTATTGAAAGCTTGCAAGCGAAATCGGTTTACCTTTTTTTATTCGGATTTTTTTATTTTTTATTTTTATTCAGATTTTTTATTTTTATTCAGATTTTTTATTTTTATTCAGATTTTTAATTTTTATTCAGATTTTTAATTTTTATTCAGATTTTTAATTTTTATTTACTTTTCTTATTTATATTCACATTTTTTATTTTTACTAACATTTTTTATTTTTACTCACATTTTAGTGGGTCATTTCACTTTGAATCATTAATTATACTATTAAACTACGAAAGCTATAATATTAAAATAATTTTTATTAATTTTAGGCTTACTATATTCAATATAATTCTTTTTTAATTGATTATATAATCTTCAATTATATCTATACTAATTAAACTTCAATTTTTTAGAAAACCCTTAGTTTTAAAACTAATAATATAAAAAATATATTATTTAAAAGCCCTTAGCTTCTTATATATAGTTATCACTTTTGTTTTCTTTTTATTCAATTAATTTAAATAATTTTATTAAAAACCCCTAAGAATCTAAACTATAACCACAATATCAAGAAAATCAAACCAATCAGATCACTTGAATCGAATCTCATTAAATAAAAGTTTCTCATTTTTTGTATATATATAGTACTAATATTTTGCAAGCGATAAAAATATTAAGGAGGTAAATCTCCAATAATAATAAATAAAAAAGAAATTAAAAGAAACTATTATTTGTATTTACTTTTATAAAGAAATTGAAATATAAATTATAAACTTTTTGAAACAAAATAGATTCTTTAGATTTCAGATTATATATTGAGAGATTTATTTGCAAAATTAAAGATATACTTAAAATATAAGGATTAACTACTATTTATTAATATAATGTTCAAATTTTATAAGATTATATTATATAATTGATTTATTATTAAATTTTAAAAAATTAAACCGAAAAATAAGTAGTATGCGATAAGCCGGGGCCCCAACTCTTATCTAAGTGAAGTAGATATAGAGGAAAACTTAATTATATCGGATTGAGATTTTCGATGAATTAAATCTGATATAAGAAATTCCGGTATAAAAAATAATGTTCTAAGCTTTCTAAACAAACTTTATATTCGATTTCAGCTTTATACTTTGATATTTTTGAAAAAAAATATGTTATTAGAACAAATCAAGCTTATAATCAAAAAAAAGTCTATTTAGTTAAATTTATTATGAAAATTTATATTAGATTTATAAAAAAAAAGTATTCGATATATTAGTATATTCAAAAAATCTTGTATTTCTATATAAATTTTAAAGAATAAAAAAAATCCAATATATTCAAGATTTCAGTATATTCTAATCTGATATAGTAAAGTTTTTCGATAGCAAAATTTGTCTCTATTATCGAAAATTGATTTAAACAAGAACGACTATATTCTAACACCTATAAAGTCAAGAAAATTTATTTAGAAAACAGCTTATTAAAAAAAAGAACCTCTATAAAGCTAAATTCATATAAAATTCAATTGAATAATCTTTATAGTATATCTTGAGAGCTGAGTATAAAGAACTCGAAGCTCGAATATACTTTATAACTAACTTTTTCGAACATGTAATTAACAAATCTAATAACTACATGCGTATTATTACTTTAGATACTATAGTACTATAGAGTGAAAGGAAATTCTACTATGATTCGTTATTAAGAGGAGCTTAAATCAGAAATTAGATTATTACTATCCCCTAGACTGCGTAAAGAGGACATCTTAAGTGGTTCGTATACAGGCACAATTATTAATAATATAACTCGTGATATTAATATTCAATAAATCAATAAATATATCGAATATAATAATTCGATTAATATAGTTTTAATTGATATAAAATTTGATTCAATTAATATAAAAACATTATATCTAGATATTCCCTTAATTTCAATAATAAGGATTTATTTCAATCCTATAAAATATATCGATTTCAATCAAAAACTTATTCTATCAGTCAATTCTCAATATTATAATACATTTATTTTATTTTATTTCTATTTTTTTATTAAAATAATAAAATCGATTATAGAATAAATGAATTTATATATACGAATATCAAAAAATGAAGAACTTTTGAGGTTGCAAATATTTTCATAATATCCTACAACAATAAACAAAATTTATTTATATTTAGGTATACATATTTATATATTTGTATATCTTGAATATAGAATTGAAATCTATTGGAAATATAATAAAGAAAATACTATATATCTTTTTATATATTTCATACAAAAGAAAAGATTCCAAAAGCTTTATATAAAGTATTATATTATATCTCCCGGAATAAGAAACATTTTCAAAAAAATAAAATTTCAATCTTCTAATTTATATTTCATATACTAATATACTTCGTTTTAAATCAATTCATTATCATATTATATTTAAAGTATTAATCTTTTAATATAAAAGCCTCAAAATCGAATTTTAATCAACAAATATATTATATAGTATAACAACTAATTAAAATATATTATTATTATTAAAAATAAATCTATATCTATAGAATTTAAAATATAGATAATAGTAAATCAAGATTTCTTTATAATATAGAATTGATATAAAATAGAAAAAACGAATAGGCTTATAGATGTAATAATACCCCTTTTTTAAAATTGATAAAAAGAGAAAAACATATAAATTCTATACAAACAATAATTTTATACTTGATAAAAAAGTTGTCTAAAGCTTTATATTATATTTATTTTAATAATCTATTTATTTCCTGTAATTTTTTGAAGTATATATATTATTCAGGATATATAGAAATAGATACATACCAATCGAATTCTAGTATTTATAAAAATCTAGTTATTAAAAAGAAATAAAATGCTAAGAATAACAAGATACCATAAGAAACAGTCTTTTCTATCCCATCTCCTTCAAATAATATATATTTTATTATATAAAAAAATAATACTTTAGTTTTAACTCAATCTATAATATATAATAGAAATATATTTATAAATAAAATATATAAAAGACTTCGAATTATCTTTTCAAAAACTAAAACAATTAGAATATTATTTGAGAATATTGAAAATAAAAAACTGTTTATTCCAAACCTTATTAATAATTATAATTATTATATAAATATAGTAAATATAAAGAATCAATTATATATTACAATATTAGATTAACAATAACAATATTATAAAAACTATTAAGTTATAAAGTAATAATTATTAATTATTATTTTAATCAATTACTACTTAATATATAAAAAGATTACTTCAAAAAATAATATAATAAAATATCTTTAATATATAGATTTTTAAAAATTTATATATCGAGGATTAATTAACAAATTTGATTCTCAATATTTTTATAAAGATATAAAATGAGCTTCAAAGGATTCAATTGAGGATTCTAATTATTCTACAAATTATCAATTGATATATATTAAAAATAAAAGAGATTATTGTATATATAAGGATTAATATTTGGATTCAAAAAGAATGATTTTAAAGGAAATATTAGGAAATTTTTGATAAAAAGGGATTAGATATACAAATATATATAAATACAAGGAATATAATATCTCTTTATATAATAATAGAAAATGTTTTACTAATTATTATAAAATAAGCCTCTAAATTGATAAGAATATTCAATATCCTAATGATTTGATTGATTAGTATGATCCCTGCATAAGCGAGGTGTCCTCTTTACGCAGTCTAGAGAATAAGTGAATATATCGATCTGAATAAATTAATAAGAGACTATTAATATAAATTAATTAACTTTTAACTATTAAAGAGAACATCGATACTATAATAACTCTATAAGTAGAGATTAAATAATATATTATAAGAGTAAAGATAGATCTTAAAAGATGAATAGTCTTATAGAGACTATATAGCTTTACTTATATTCACACTATAAGAATATATCGATGACGTTATACAATAAACTATTCTAAAATATAAAGAGAACTAAAGTAATTTGATATCACTAGTATCTAAACATAAGAACTTAAATCGTATAAATTATTTATATCTTGTTCTTAATATATAATAAATAATAATAAGATATTATTATTTATATTTAGTTTAGAGAATATATTTAGTAGATTTATTTGTTTAAGTAGAAATAGTATATATAGAAAATTTCCAGCTATTATATATATGAAACTTATATAATAACTATACTACTTATATAAATACTATAAACAGTTGAGTAATATATCAATTTGAACAAGCATTTGTTAATTTCAGATAGATACCCCCAAGGTTCCTTCTCATTTTCCCATCTTGATTCATCAACTCCTCGCGCGCCTTCTCATTTTATTAAAATTCACTCAATGATCTTTAAAGTTTGTTTCTTATATTCTTACTATAGTAACTTTGAAGTCATAATAATCTTTACTCGCATTATCACATCAGAGGATCATTGTTATAGAGAGTATTTTTCACACGCAAGAAAGTAAGTCCACCTGACCTCTATACATCATTCAACAAACACTATACAATACTGAACTAGTCAACAAGCATATGAGCTTGTTAGAACCATATGAAAGTGAATATGAATATGCGAGTGCATACTGTTATACAAAACTTGGTTTGATGACTGTACTACCGTCCGACAATCCCAAGAGGAATTGATTTCATTTGGTCATTCTTCTCATATACTAAAGGGTACATCAAGCTATTTATTAATTTGAAGAAATTAACAAGTCTTTACTTCATTCTACATCTGATATTAACAACATCAGTTTGCAATCAGATTCTCGCAACTCATTCATCCAATATTGAACAAATATTCTTCAAGTTTATCAAATACCAGCAAACATGGATAGTGTAAGTTCATCCCCTTTGTCCCTGAACAAGTATTGAAACTGAGAGTTTTGAAGGATGCTGTTGTGGCTGAACGAAATGGTGTTCTCGAATTCCGAAAGGCCACGAACGATGGAAGCCCAGAGAACTTTGTCCTTCTCACAAAATTTCAACAAGTAGTCCGAAAGGGACTACTGGAAATGCAAGCAGCGTATATCGCGAAAACAGTTCTTGACGCAAACCACAAAACTCTGGTTATGATACAGAAATCGCAAAAGCCAATCAATGGAAAATCGAAAGGGGGCATCGGTCAAACTTTTCAACAATTGGAGACAGTCATTGGTGGGGTTTGTTACCGTGTTTTTGAAAACCGCGGATTTGTTGAGATGATTTACGTCGTGGTTAGTGGGAACAAACAAGGAGGAGGGTATGGGGCGCACATGATGAATCATTTCAAAGACGAGATCAAATACTCTTATAAGGAAACGGTGATGGAGATTCTCGGATATGCTGACCTTACTGCCGTCGGTTTCTTTCAGAGGCAAGGCTTTACGAAAGATATTGAGCTGGAAGAAAGCAAATGGGTTGGCGTCATAAAGGACTATCTCGCATCGGATCTTATGCAATGCACCTTGCTCCCAAGAATGCGCTATGTCGAAGCAGCTCGAATGATTCGTAAGCAGAAGGAATTTTTGCTCGCCACGATGGCTGCCAATAACAAAAGCAAGGTTCAACATCACCCTCCCGCGCAATGGGCTCGAGGAATTATTGGCCCAATCGACCCTTACTCTGTGCCCGGCATTCGACACTCTGGTTGGTCACCAGAGATGGATGAACTATCTCGCGAGAAGGAAGCGACGCCCCCCACCGATCCACTCCAGGACTTCCTAAATCGTTTGAAGGAGGGGAAGTATGCTTGGCCCTTTCTCCAACCTGTCGATGAGAAGGAAGTCGAAGACTATTATATGGTGATCAAGCATCCGATGGATTTGCAGACCATGCAGCAAAAACTAGATCGGGGTCTGTACGATACACCAAAAGCTTTCGTGGAAGATGTCAAATTGATCATCAAAAACTGCAGGCAGTACAACAAGCCATACACAAACTTTTGTAAGAATGCGGCTAAGCTAGAGAGGGACATGAAGGATTTCGTAAGGGGTGTACCAGAATGGAAAAGATATCTTAATATACTTAGATGAGTTGAATCGTATTCATCTCCTGTTATCGAGCGACTGCTTTTCATAGACTTAGAGGGTTGAAAGATGTCAGTTGATGGAAGTTCCTTTTAGTCACCCAACGTCTCCAAAAGCCGTCAGAGCATCTGCGTCAATAGCGGAACATTAAATCGAGTCGGCGCTGGTATCGTGAGGAATTGAACATCTCTTTTCTATAGTAAACGCATACTGTAGCAAATTCTCAGAGCGAATGCATAAATCCGATGGTCTTCCAAAGCAATACAATGATAAGATTGTCATTTGCCTTGTGAGTGAAGAAGCTGGCATCAGATGTCGAGCCCTTGAAATCTGCGTTTGCAGATGTGTTTGGTTTTGTGGCTTCCTTGATCCCATCAGTCTCTACAACTATACTCTAATTCTTCCACCTTCTCCTTGTTGTGGCGCATATCCTAATCTAGTCCATTGCATCTCGAGGGCCCATCTCAAGATTCCTACAGGAATCAAGAGGGGGAAGTGTAACATTCTCTTCCAATGTATTAGTGATTCCGAAAAGATACGTAGATCCAAAAACGAATATTTGATTCTCTTACACGTGCTTTCTTCCCTTTCGACAAGATTAATATGTGGTGCGTCCTCTTGGGGCTATAGAAGAATAAGATGCTATGTTGCAAATGTTCTACTTATGGTGGAACCCAAAGGAGCGGAGGAAGATTGGAAAGAACAGTCTGAGCTGATCATACGTTGTCCCTCCACAGATCCTGGAATCTAAGATGAATTCAAGGGCTACCTAGGTACCTACCTACCTACCTATCCATGGAGCAATCAGCGGCAAGCCACCACCCCTCGCTGCTTTAACCATACATATGACGACGCGTCAAATGTCCACTTGTTGAACCGGCAAAGAATCACATACGAATACTAGGTAATGATTTCATTGTGCTCTGAATATACCTTAAATATTCCTAATGACTTCTTATTTATGACCCAGGAGATTGCGCCGGTTATTATTTAGAATTCCCTTTCCAAGCTCGCCACAACTCCAAGTCCAGCTTTAGTTACAAGCTTGATACCGCTAGGTACTTTGTAAAGGAACATACAACTACTCTATCCTCACTGCTTACTTACAATCGTTCACGAGGTCTGGGATGGTGGCACCACATCGGCATCCTCATCAGCCCTGTCGTCGTGATCCTTCGGTCTATTCCAAGTGCGAATATGTCCTAGTCCATTATTAGCTCAGTGATACTGCGAAGCTCGACCATCCAAAGGTAAGCGAGTGAAGAATAGACATACCAATCTTATCACTGGTAATAATGTGCTCCTCTGTAAATGCCAAAGAACACAGTGGATCATCAGCAACAATTTTTGTGCACACGGCGGGTAAAATAGAAATCTTTGCTCTTGGTTCTACAGGATGATCTACTGTGGTCTCTAATCGTCCCTCAGCATATGAAAGATTCGAGTTTGAGCGAAATCGGCCGGCAGTCGCTGTTGTGCCCTGAGTTTCAACCCTTGAAAGAGAGCCTGGCATACGGGAAGATATACTACCTCTTTGGCGAACGGAAGCCTAAGTTTTGCGTCAGTTAACATGTGCCGTATGCGCCACTAAAAGTATGAAAGATTGAGGGCTTACGGCTTTAGGACGATGCAACATTCCAACACTGAAATCCCATAGCAAGAGTTTGCCATCTTCGCCCACACTACCAAATCGATAATTTCGGTCGTCGCAACGCCATGGATCAAATGCTACATCTGTTACCCAGGATGTGTGACCAGTGCAGCGAGCTATAATGGCAGAATCTGCCATTGACCATATAGAGACGAGATCATCCTGGCCACCAGAAAGAACATACTTGCCATCAGGTGACCAGCAAACACAAGTCAAGCCACCAAAATAGCTGTTGTAAATATCGAGTAATCTAAGCGGATTAGTATTAAAAGTGCGATTAAATGGGATTTTCTTACTGCTCTTTCAAATAGTCAATAATTCTCAAAGTTCCATTCTCAGAAACGACAGCCAAATGCCTGTTGTCCGGCGAAAAAGAGAAACTATTGATGGGCTGGTTGGAAAGTTTCCAGAATGAAACAGGATTGAACTTTTGATTTTTCGAATGCACCGATTTATCAATCTGAAGTTTGGCTTTTGGCATGGAAGTTGGGTCCAGACTTTCTTCGCTTGGTACACTGCCATTGCCATTGGCTCCGGCCTCTTCTGGTACGAAAGCTGCATCATCTTTCTCTTTGTCGTAAGCAATCAAAGACCCGTCCATATGAGATGCTAGAAATAGATTCTCGGAACCAGGAATCCACCTGATTTGTGTGACGGGCGTTGAATTTATAACACACTGACGTTGTTAGAATTTCGAATAGACTTCCTGGGAAAATGTTGCTTACATTCTTATTCAACCGTGAATATTTCTGGGTGAAAGGCTCAAACCAAAGTATTTCGCCAGTGGAAAACCCCATTATAATATCTATATGATTTGGACTTTTGGTGACCTGATTGATATCATGGCAGAGACAATGGGCTTTAGTGAACAAAATTTTAAGTAATTGATCTTGCTGTTGTAGTCATGAGCATTTGATAGTCCAGTATATCGAATGATCGCGACAGAACTTACTTTGTTTGGAGAAGACAAATCAAGCCACTGAAAAGCTCTATTTATGTTGGCGAATCCAAAGTACCCATCGATGGGGCGATCTTGTAGCCTCTTTACCAAATTTTCATTGACAATACATCGTGAAATAAAGGAAGAATTACTCTTCAAAATGCCACTCTTTGGTTTGCGACGTTTTCCAGTATCTTTAGTCGTTAACGATAACAATGAGTTCCCCTCCCCAAACGCTGGGGCGGACCCTATGGATGTCGCAGCTCTTGCACTGCCATTGACCGAGGTTCCTCCACCATCACTACTTCCAGGTACCTCTGAAGAATTGCGATTCTCGTATGGGTGTTCTTGTATACTGGATTGAGCCAATCCCGTCCGGGAACTTTTATTGGCATCGAGCCTGTACAAAGGAGACGCGTAAGGTTTCGTGCTAAATGATAGGAGAGAAAGTTTGGTTCCTGCGGTCGCAGCTTGCGGAGTTGTAGATAATGGATTTGGGTTCATGACTGGTATGTCGGATGGATGATGAGGAGGTGTCGCAAGATGCAGGTCATCCTGCAGCAGGTATGTTCCTATAAAGATGATCTCAGCATTGAGTGCTTAGGCTCCTGCGAATCGAACCTCACCTTCACCAGCAAGCAATTGGAGCCCTTCAGGATGTTTGAGCAGATTATTCGTCTCTACCATTGGCATAGCCATTCCATTTTGAACAGCGAGATTGTAGGCTGCCTGCGATGGATACCGCGGCGGTGGCGGTAACACACTATATTCATCGTCAGCTATGCGACACAATGCGACACCCATCGGTAATTTTGGCACGAGTTCATTTGCTGGACTCTGGATAAATTCGAATGCGACACTCACAACATGACGGCTATAGTATTTCGCGAGCGAAAATCAATCGGCTAGAATCAAACTAATCTAAGGCTAAAGACTTTGATGACGAAGCTGTAAGTCGAATTGGAAAGGAAGGTGTCAAGAGTTGAATTTCCTCACGAACAACAACTTATATCGTATGTCTGAAGCTATTATTGGGGGCTGCAGGAACGAAAGTGTGGGGTAAGATGCTTGTATTGTAATGTAACCCTGAAGAGCTGTTTAATGAAGGGATCGTAAATGTGTGAATGATTGTACAAAAAGATTGGATGATTGTGTATATAAAACGGGTAGATGGGAGTCCAGGAAAGTCCAATTCAATCCGTCGGAAAGGTGGTAGAGATGGACGGGTGTGAGAGATTGGAAAGGCATTCATTCCAAGCTTTATCTAAACCATGCCTACCATTACCTATTCATCAAGCATGGCACGGAGCATGTCAACGTCGCCATAAAACTAAATATTAAACGTGGAGAAAGTATTCATCTCCTAGGACAGAAGTAGTGCTGATAATCCGAAAAACAGCTTCTCGGATCTGATTGTCCGGTACCTTGGCTTAGTATGGGTGGTACTCGAGTAGTCTTTGAACAATCAATCACATACGATACACCCGTATAAACACGCATAAATCCGACATCAATCAACATTCATTGACCCACGAGTGCTTTTCCACCATCAAAGAAAATACAATAAGCTCAAGTGCTGCATCTACACTTGATAGTGCTTGCCAACTTGAGTATAGACCGACGGCGTGAAACAAGGATGAAAGTGTAACAGCCTCGTCATACAAGGCTACATATAAATATGGCTACAGGTTAACTATTATACCTTCCTGCAGAAGCTTTCTACATTCTTCGATCTATACTGACTGATATGGATACGCTAGTACGAATATGTGTCTGCGGGGACGATGGGACTGGAAAATCGAGTCTCATCACATCACTGGTCAAAGATGTATTTGTTACAAACAAGATCCAATCAGTTCTTCCTCAAATCACCATTCCTCCAAGCATTGGAACTCCTGAGAATGTTACCACAACGATTGTCGATACCTCCGCAGAACCACAAGAACGCAATACATTACGGAAGGAAATAAGAAAATCAAATGTTATCCTCTTGGTATACTCGGATCATTACAGCTATGAGAGAGTGGCTCTATTTTGGATGCCATACTTTCGCTCGTTGGGCGTGAATGTGCCTGTAGTACTATGCGCCAATAAATCGGACTCGACTACAAATGGAAACACAGCGCAAGTGGTAGAGGATGAGATGTTACCAGTCATGGCAGAGTTTAAGGAGATAGATTCATGCATACGGACGAGTGCTAGGGAACATCACAATGTCAATGAAGTGTTCTTCCTTTGTCAAAAAGCTGTTACACATCCAATTGCACCACTTTTTGACTCCAAGGAAGGCATTTTGAAACCTGCGTGTGTTGCAGCTCTAAATAGGATATTTTACTTGAACGACAAAGATCAGGATGGTTATTTAAATGATCAAGAAATGCAAGACTTTCAAGCCAAGTGTTTTGAAAAACCATTGGCTCCAACCGATCTCGAAAACATAAAGATCTCAATCAGTAGAGCTTCTCCAAATTCTAACATGGAGAAGGGAATTGATCAAAAGGGCTTCATTCATCTCAACAAGATATTCGCGGAGAAGGGTAGACATGAGACTATATGGATAATTCTACGGAAGTATCATTACACAGATAGTTTAAGCTTGAAAGATAGTTTCCTTCATCCTAAACTAGACATTCCAGAATTTGCTTCCGCAGAACTCAGCCCCGCTGGCTATCGATTTTTCGTCGATCTCTTCCTGTTATTCGATAAAGATAACGATGGTGGTCTAAACGACAACGAGTTGAATGCCTTATTCGCACCTACTCCTGGCCTTCCATCACATTGGCTCGAATCAAATTTCCCGGCTTCTACAGTCCGCAACGAAGCTGGTCACATAACCCTTCAAGGTTGGCTCGCACAATGGTCTATGACTACATTTGTCAGCCCCGCTACTACTCTCTCATACATAGCCTACCTTGGGTTTGAGCCCACTCCTGGGAAACCTTCTACAACCACCGCTCTGAAGATAACCAAACCTCGCAAAAGACGTCGTCGACCTGTTCGTACCGAGCGCAATGTAGTTCTTTGTTATGTTCTCGGTGCCTCCTCGTCAGGCAAATCTTCAATTCTCGACGCCTTCCTCAATCGACCCTTCGATCACCTCTATCGCCCCACCATCAAGCCCCGTGTCGCCGTCAACAGTGTCGAACTACCCGGTGGTAAGCAATGTTATCTAATTCTCGAAGAACTTGGCGAACTCGAACCGGCCATCCTCGAAAACCAAGCTAAACTCGACGCTTGCGATCTCCTCTGCTACGCCTATGATTCCTCCGATCCAGACTCTTTCTCCCATATCATCAACCTCCATAAAAAATACCCCGCTCTCTCATCTCTCCCCTCAATCTGCACGGCCCTCAAAGCAGACCTGGATAAAACAACTCAGAGATGCGAAAAACAACCAGATGAATATGCACACCTCATGAATATGAACGCACCAGTACATGTAAGTGTCACGTGGCATAGTATCAGCGAGCTCTTCGTTACATTAGCAGAAGCGGCAACAGACCCATCGAAAGCGTTTCCGAAGAGTGAGGAGGAAGCACCAGATAGAACAGGAGTATGGATTGCTCTTGGAGCTACAGCTTGTGCGCTCGTGGCAGCGGGTATGATTTGGAGGAGGACGTGGTATGTTGGGTAGATCGATGGGGATCGGGATGGTGGGACCTTGAAGACTCAGGTGTGAAAACCCCCTCTTCTCTGGGTTGTACCTCTCGAGTGAGCATCGTGCGAGGACAAAAATAATAGGTACGATATATGGCAGAGAAAACGTGTTACAGTTAGTTATATGCAGCAAGCTCGCGAGAATAAATGATACCCAATCCAATTCAGTTTGACTGAGTCGAAGTCGTGAACAATTGAGCCCACGTCGTGAAAAATTGAGAGGAGGGGAGGGGTCACCAAGATTTTATTTTATTCTAAGTGGTCTACCTGTCCTTTGCTGTGCCAGTTGCCCTCCCCAAGGTTGAAAGGAGAGGAAGCTGCCTCACGTTCGCACCACCCTAGTAGAAATTTCGAAACACGAAGACAAGTATTCACACCAATCACCTCATATTCCCATTCATAATTCATTCTATGCCATTTTATGATTATTCTCATCTTACAAAAATGTATGGATTATACATGCGTGCAAGTTCATTTCTGGTATCTCTTTGCTCTTCTGCTTCTCACCACCATCTTCGCTCACTTTAGCCGGAACTTTTGAACTCTTAAGCTCTCTCGCTCCCCCTCAATCTAACCGCCTGTCCATATTTCTGCAATTTAGTAATAAGTTGATCACCTTGCTTAACAACATCATTGTATTGCTTATTCTTGTCGTCGGGTCTGTTGGTTTCGATGATACCTTTGCCAGTGACGCGGTCAATGGTACATGGGATACGGTCTGCAGCGATGAATTTTGCCAAGTCACTATCGTAAGGATGTGATGTTAGTTGATGTTCATTTATAAAGTCAAGTGAGACTGGCAAGGGAAAGTGAAGGGGATGACAATCTGATAAGAGTAGGATTGAAAACATACCGATCAAGGAAATCGACTGAAACACCGAAATCATTGGCCATGCTCTCGAGACCTACGACTCGATAACTTTGAAGGAGTTGTTGGTAGGCTCTCAAACGCATTTCTCTGACGAACCAACCACGGTGTTCATAGAGGTAACGGTCTTGAGTAAGGAAGTTGACTTCGACAGCAGCGAGGGCTCCAAAGAATGAACGGTAGCTACCGGTGTAAAGACTTGAAACGAGTTGAGCCAGAGGGGAGAAATCGAGTGCTGCCTCTGCTTCTTGGACATCTGTGCCTGTGCCGAGGGTGGTGAGGTTGACTGCGGTTTTAGTAGCGGTAGGAGTTGCCGATGTAATATCTTGCATCTCTTCATCAGCACCAGGACCAGCTGAGATGGCTCCTGACAATGCTAAAAGTTTATCTTCTCCATCTCCGAGAATTGCTTTGATTTCTGGGGCATCGACGACTTTAGATTTGAAGTCAACACGTTTGAGTGAGACTGAGCCGGCGAGAACGGAGTATACTACGAGGGATGAGTATGAACAGAGTTCGTAACTAGTGAAGGTGGAGAGACTGTCTAAGAGGAGTGGTGCGGCAAGGTTGTATGACCTGACAGTCAAAAGGTAGAGCCCGGTGTATGCCTTTAATCTGTTTCGACGATCCCAGTCTCCACCACTTTCTACCAAAGCCTTTGCGCGGTCAACGTGCTTCTTGACTAATAACTTGTCGCCGTAGAATAATCCCATGCGAATAATTGCGAGGACGAGATCAATCTTAGTTCCCAAAACACCAGTCTTTTCAAATACTTCTTCGTACGCAGCAATAGCACGGTCCTATGAAATCTCTGCGTTAATACCAATACATACCCTCACAATAGATTTACATACCTTGTCTCCAACTCTAGCCCAAAACTCTGCCCGCTTTCCTCTCGCAGCCTGTACTTCAGTATCTCCAGCCTTTTCGGCTGCTTCTTCCTCTTCCTTCTTGAACCCCTCCAGCTCCTCTTCATTTTCCTTTGTTAATTTTTGATACAAAGCTTCATCCCACGGTAAATCGACCTTTGGTATTGAGTTTTTGCTCGCCACCAATCCAGCCGCACTTGGCTTTCTACCAACACTGCTCGTTGTATTTGAAGAAGTAACTCCGGCATCATTCAGTATACCTTCCTGTGGGTGTGCCAAGTATCTGTAAAGAGGAGCCATCTTATGTTCGGCAATTGCATCTTGGAGGCTTTTCAAGGATGTTTGTTGGGTTGCTTTGGCAGCGGATGGGTTTGTAATGGTGAAGATGTGTTGGGCGATTGGGAGGAGAGGATACTTTGCGTATTGAGGATCGGAACCCATCTTGACGGATTTATTATGATATAAGATGAAGAACGAGTACGAAGGGGGGGGATCGATTTTGTGATTTGGATACGTTTTGGAAGAAGGAAAAGGTTTAGTTTAGTTGTTGCTATGCGATTTGTATACTACCTATGAAGCTCTGAGCTACTTTTGGTATTCCAGGCACTAGTGTGACGCGAGGCCGGCAAGGCTAAATTCTGGCCGCCGGCATTTTTGGGTCTTACCTTTAAGCTTACCTACAATCCAATCTTTGTTCTCGGCCTTTCTTTCTTCAATAGAATACAAATTTCGAGCACAAGAGTCCAACAATTTAGAAATCATTATCCTTAATTTCAAGTCGAAACATCTTTCACACAATCTATCAAAACTTAACTTTTCTTAAAGTTGCTATTCAAGATGACTGGTGACGATAGTGGCCCTGAGGAACAACCTCAGCCTTTCAATGCTACAAAGCTCGAAGCCGCAAAGAAACGCAAAAGATCAAGTTCACCTACGAAAGGCGCAAAGCGTGTCGCAAGATCACCATCTCCTTCTGATGTCTACAAGAGTCGTAGGTCACCATCACCTGTTCGAAAACAAAAGCGCCCTGGTCAACGAGCACGAATTGGCGATTCCGAGCGCGAAGCAATCAGACAAAAACAAATTGAACGTGAAAGAGAAATAGAGGCAGCCGTAGCTGCTCAAGGAATTCACAATGCGGTTAGAGAACATTATAATGCGGTTCCACAACGAGGCAGAGAATGGCGTAAGACGGATAGCAAGATCAAGGGCTTGAGAAGCTTTAACAATTGGGTAAAGAGCACAATCATCCAGAAATTCTCACCAAATGAAGATTATACCCCAGGAGCGCAAGAACGTGGATCGCGTGGAGACTACCAATTTGCCGAAGGACCAGATCCAAGTCAGGAAAAGGGTCTGTTGGTTCTTGACATCGGTTGTGGTAAAGGTGGTGATTTAGGAAAATGGCAACAAGCACCTCAAAAAGTGGAATTATATGTTGGATTGGACCCAGCGGATATTTCAATTGATCAAGCCAAGGAACGATATCGTGAAATGAAAAGCCGTGGTGGAGGACGAGGTGGCAGAGGTCGAGGTGGATACAATAGACAACCAGCTCGAATTTTCCACGGAGAATTCTTCGCTCAAGATTGCTTTGGAGAATCAATTGAACGAATTCCTATCATTCGAGATGTCGGGTTTGATAGTTCCGGAGGACCGGGAAGATTTGGCGGTGGTGGGTTCGACGTGGTTAGCATGATGTTTTGCTTACATTACGCATTCGAGAGCGAGGCAAAGGCTAGAACCATGTTAAAGAATGTCTCGGGCGCATTAAAGAAAGGTGGTAGGCTAATCGGATGCATCCCTAACTCCCACGTCATATCGGATAAAATTGAGAAGTTTCACACGGGAGTTGCTGCAAAGGCAAAAGCGCTAGAGAACGGCGATGGTGAGAAGGCTGAGGAGAAGGTTGAAGACAACGCTGAGGATGGAGAAATCGAAGAGGGCGAAGCTGAAGATACAGCTCATTGGGGAAATGAGGTTTACCAGGTCCGATTTCCAGGCAAGACACCTACCGATGGTGTCTTTAAACCACCCTTTGGATGGAAGTACAACTTCTTCCTTCACGAGGCAGTCGAGGAAGTTCCGGAATATGTTGTGCCATGGGAGGCTTTCCGTGCGATTGCGGAAGATTACAACCTCGAATTGCAGTATCAAAAGCCATTCAATCAAATCTGGGACACCGAAAAGGACGATGATGTCTTGGGTCCTCTGAGTGAGCGTATGAATGTCAGGGAAAGAGGCCATGGAAAGCTTCTTGTCAGTGACGAAGAAATGGAAGCTGCTAGCTTTTATGTAGGCTTTTGCTTCTACAAGGTTTAAGCTCCTGTAACTCGAAGGTTTCAGGTCTTGCGTTAGATGATACAGATGCATCAGCGTGGTTAGATAATACAGATGCATCAGCGTGGAATCGGTTGAACACCCCTTGGGTCGACAGCATTGGGGTTTTGGAGCATCATTGGGATTTCTCGGGGACTTGTTTCATTCATTTAGTTGTGCTCTTGTGCATGGGATTTGGAATGAAAAACATGTTCAAATGTGGGATGGGGTCGATAGTAGATATCATGCAATGGTTTGCCAATGATAGACACATATTCAATGAATTTTTACGGGTTTCCTTCTCCAAAATATCTGGGGTTGTATCCATGTACCATTCTGGAGATATAGAAAAGATAAAGCCGGGCAACATTTCAACATCTTGACTACTGATATGCATGACAGTAGCAGATATTCAACACCTTTGATCACATTGTGTGATGGTACAGAACGTAACCGGCCTAAGCTGACACTTTAGACGTCGTTGCTTACTTCGAAAGGGGCTTTCATTCGATAAACAGGACGACGTGCATAGTTTACCTGTATGGTTGGTTATCTACATGAGATGTATATCTTGCATTTTGACTTTTCGACATCTGAAATGAGACATAAAGCTAGACCGACAGCTAGAAGTGCATTCAATACCTACCTACCTAACCTTATCACACACAACATTCATTAGATATCCACAACAAGCAGCAGATGTGGAGTACGGGTAGATCAATTATCATTCATTATCATTCATTATCATTCATTATCATTTATACTTATCAAAGCTCTTATCAGAGTCTTTTTTGCAACTCGACCTAATTTTTCCACCCCGTGTTTTCTTCAACACTTATCGGCATTGTATTCGCTCAAGTCCTCAAAGTTGTTTAGTTCAGTTTACTCTTACCTACCTCTACCTCCCTCTACCTTCCTCTACCTTCCTCTACCTCCCTCTACCTCCCTCTACCTACCCCTTCATTACTATTCGCTTCTTTCCAATCGAATAACAATACGACTGAGTATATCACATCAGTCTTTACTACCAGCCAAAGAAAGCCACGCCATTTTAACACATCACCACTACCATATATCGTCTTCTATCTGGACGTTTAGTTTAGCCTATTGTTGACTGCGATTATCTCGCCCCCATTCATTGTCACTTTGGAAGTTTCAGATCCCCCATTGGCCACACTTAGCTCGAATATCTTATACTACACTACACTACACTACACTATATATACATACTACCGAGGTACACAATACAATGGCTTCTCTCAATGCGTCATTGAGTACTGGTGCGAGAAGATGTATCGGCAGTCGACAATATATATCTACAAGCGTATCTCCACGACAACATGGGACGAATACATCTCGATTGTCAAGATCCATTGCTGCTGCAGGTGCGTTGTTTGTATATTCTCCATTGAGTACCTACCTGGTACTCTTCACTCCCGTCTTCGTCGTTCAAATACATTCCTTTTTGAGACGGAGAAAACAAAAGTCTCAGGACAGGGATGATTCCGACTCTGACTTACCCTTCCTTACCCTTACCCTTCCTTCCTTACCCTCCACCCTTACCCGGACGGCGTCATCCCCATCGTCCCTTCCTCCGGGATCATGTGGCATGGGATGACTTTTATCCGACCACACAGAAATTGTGGGGGAAGAGGAAGAAGATGAATAGATACCGTCCGACTATTAATTCTCATTGATCATGCGATCGATGACTTTGATCTAATATGCTACGCCTCCCATTACACAACACTTTGTCTTTTCCTGTCCTGTCCTCTCCTTTTCTTTCTTTTCGAACTGTTGATTTCCGGTTCACGATTGATTCATTGCCTCAAAAGACCTTGTACAAGTGAATGTACATAAATTAAACCAGTTCTCTAATCTTCATCTACTTCATAATAGATTCTCTCCAATCCCGCTCACTTCTACAATCCCGAACTCGAACCATGTCCACCACTACCGCTCTCCGCAGTTTGAACGTCAACAACATTAACCCACACGTCAAAGAAGCCAAGTATGCCGTCCGTGGAGCCCTCGCTGTTAAATCAGAAGAATACAGAGCCAAGCTCGCAAAGGGCGATAAGGATCTCCCATTCGATACAGTCATAAGTGCGAATATTGGAAATCCGCAACAATTGGATCAACAACCTATTACTTTCTTCAGACAAGTCTTGAGTTTGCTTGAGTACCCACCGTTATTGGAAAAGGAAGATGTGTTGTTGAATGCGTTGGGCTATAAGAAGGATGTCATAGAGAGAGCAAGGTGGTTGTTGAAGGAAGTTGGAAGCGTAGGTGCTTATAGTGCAAGTGCCGGTGCGACGGGAATCAAAGACAGTGTGGCTAGATTTATTGAGAGTATGTTCTCTATTCTTTCATGGTATTCGTATGGGTGGCACGGCTAACCTCTTTTCAGAACGAGATGGATTCCCCGCAGATCCAAAAGATATCTATCTTTCCGCCGGTGCCTCCGCTGGAGTGAACACCCTCCTCCACATTATCTGTGCCGGTCCAAATACAGGTGTTCTAGTACCTATCCCACAATATCCTCTGTATACCGCCTCCCTCTCCGTTCTCAACGCAAAATGCGTCCCCTACTACCTCGACGAAGCCCGCAACTGGGGTACAGACCTCCAGGCCATTAAGGATGCATACGCTGCTGCTGTCAAAGAAGGAACCGACGTCCGCGCCATCGTTATCATCAACCCCGGTAACCCAACTGGCGCAAGTCTCCCACCCCAAGATATCGAAGCCGTCATCAAATTCGCCGCCGAGAAAAAATTGGTTGTGATGGCAGATGAAGTATACCAAACCAACGTTTTCAAAGGAAAATTCCATTCTTTCAAGCAAATCCTCCGCGATCTCCAATCCAAAACTCCAGAGAAATACGACAATGTCGAACTCGCTTCTCTGCATAGCATCTCCAAAGGCATGGTTGGCGAATGCGGACATCGAGGTGGATATTTCGAACTGTGTGGTTTCGACCCAGATGTCGTAGAGCAGATATACAAATTCGTCAGCATCAGTTTATGCGCACCGGTCATCGGACAATGTCTTGTCGAACTCATGGTAAACCCTCCAAAGCAAGGCGAACCATCCTACGAACTGTACAAACAAGAATACGATGGCATCTTTTCCGGTCTCCAGAAGCGCGCAACGGCTCTCTATGAAGCATTCAAGCAAATGGAAGGTGTAGAGTGTCCAGAACCTCAAGGAAGTATGTATTTGTTCCCAACAATCCATATTCCAGAAAAGGCCGTAGAGGCTGCCAAGAAAGAGGGTATGGGCCCAGATGAATATTATTGCCATAAATTACTTGAGGCCACGGGTGTTTGCGTAGTACCTGGAAGTGGTTTTGGTCAACGCGAAAACACGCTGCATTTCAGAACGACTTTTTTGGCACCGGGTACTGAATGGGTTGGTAGAATTACAAAGTTTCACGAAGGATTCATGGGAGAGTTCAGATAGAGGGTTATAGCGCATGAGAGGAGGTGCATAGTACGGAGTATGTAATGCAATTGCAAAGATGGGGAAAGGGAGAACTTACGCCACTAAATCAATAGATGAATATTAGCCACAAAAGAGCTTTTCTTTTGCACAGAGCCTGAGATTATTGGGGACAAAAATCGTCAAAGGGAAAAGGAAAGGGGAGAGGATAAGAATGGCAGGGAGAAGATAAGAATGGCAGGGAGAAGAAGAAAGAAACGAAGTTATGAAATTAGATATCGGTTGTAAATAGAGATATAAAGATATAAAACATACAATACACAATAGCGTGCATCATATACCGAAGCATAGCATAGCTTATAAACCCATTATATCTGATACATCCCGGTCCTCAGAGAATATATCTCTTATATTCACTTGTCCACATATGTAATGAATAAAATTTACAACACTACTTACTACTTGTGATCATTCTCTCTCTACAAATTCATCTATTCTCTATCTATATTCCTATTCCTCCCCCTTTCCCCAAGATCTATTTGCTCTAGAAGAGATACCTACCTACCTACCTACCTACCTACCTACCTACCCCCTTCTATTCATTTCTACCTCTATAGTTATAATTATAGTTGTGATTTTACCTTATACTTATACTGTATATATATTATATTATATTGTATTGTATGTATTGTATTGCATACAACCAAATCACTCACTATCTAATCATAGATAAGTAATATCTAGGAAGAGGAAGCCACATCTTCTATTCTATTCTATTCTATTCACTTTCTAATTCCGCATCATTGCTTCACTTCTAGGTGCGTATGTACAATCGATCCACCATCCACACATCCAGCAACATTAATCATCCATCCTACTCAAGTATCTTGTTTTCAAAAGAAGAAGAAAAACTCCTCATCCAATCTAAGCTTTATTATCCAAGCCCTTAACACCCTCTAGCAAACCATCTGCCCAAGCGGGCGTTGCGACTCCTGAGCCCTTGGCATTTTTCGTCAATCCATTTCGAATCTTGAGGACGCTATCTACAATTACTGCGTCGATGCCTTCGTTTACTTGTTCCTATGTTTTTAATTAGTATATAAATTCAAGTGATAAGACGCAAGTAACACATACCTGAACCTTCACGGGATCATTATTCAACACCCCATAACTAACACAAACCAATCCACTATCCTTAACCACCTTGACCAATCTAGGACTATTACACAAAGGTTCCGCCGCACTAACCACACCTAGCAAGTTCCAACGACTAGCAAATCGAATTGCCTCTTGCAAACTACTAGCTCTGATATCTCCTACTGGACTTGTACCCGCATCTGTGAGAAAAAGAATTGGAATACTTGGTTGCTTGAACGACAACAATAGACAAATATCCGGATTGAACGAACTGAAGATGACCTTGCGCTTTTGCTTCATGTCGTAAACTTTTGCAAGAACTGTATCACAGAAGCTGTTAAGTTCCACAGCATAAGTGTCCATTTCTTGTTCTTCAGTTTCGTGAAGCATAGGATATTTCATCTCGACGTTGAATCCGACATTTTGAGGAAGTTCTCGGAACATCTCTTCGAGGGTTGTGAATGGTGCTTGAATAAAGTTTCCACGGGTATTGCCTTTGTAGCCCTTTTCTTTGAAATCACGAGTGTGTTTCATTCTTTCTGCCATGTCATTTTCGAACTCTCCTTGGCCTAGTGATAACGATCTTTGACGATCCATACCTCTTTTGATGGCATGAACTCGTGGGGAATCCTTTGGAGGGGATGGAGGACGTGTTGAGCGAGATGTGGTCTCATTCACATGAAGAAATTGCTCCAATGTTAGGGTATGAACTGGTGCATCAATACCAGTTTCGGAAACAAGGAAATCATGATAAATGACTGGAACGTGGTCCTTTGTGAGCTGAACATCGAATTCGACGTAATTGGCTCCAAGATTTGCAGCTGCGATGAAAGACTGTAGGGTATTTTCACCAAGTTGGAGTGACTTATTTGCAGAAGTATTCTTGCCGAGACCTCTGTGACCAATGACCATTGTTGAAGACATCTCTTTCCAATATGTTTGTTGCGCAGTGATTCCCATTTCTGGATGAGAAAATGGCGTAATGACAAGGAAGTTAAAGTTCACAGTTCCGATATCCTCCAAAGTGTCTTTGGAAATTATTGGTACAGTGACATCTCCTTGAAGATTCATTCGCTTTAGTCCAATCGTTGGCCTAATACTAGACAGAATTGCCATTCCTCTTCCAATCTTATGCTTTTCGCTACCAGCATATGTTGGTACTATATCGAAGTACAACTTAACATTGGAGGCGTCGAGAGTTGTGAATACAATAGGATCAGTAGAAATATTATCGTGAATAGGAAGATCAATGATCGTAGGTTCGCCTGTGGCCCCCTTTGCTGAAACCACAATTGACAGAGCAGTGTCGAGTTGAGTAGAATGAGCTTCCGAAATAGGAATATTCTCCAACTTGACGGCAGGAATATTCTTTCTCATATCCATTGAACCCAGGCTGACAAGGACCATACTTTCATTTGTAAGATATCGATGTCCAAAAGTCTTGACGGGCTCAGTGACTCGGGGAGAGTTTGTGCTCTGTGATCGGAATGTTTCGATTGAAGAATGATTGGGTGGGGATGAACTGCCACTGTCTGCAGACTTTTCACTCCCAGAATTACCTTTCTCCGATTCGACCGCTGCCAATCTCTCTGCAATATCCATGTGACCCCTCAAAGCTGCATGCTCTCTAGCTGTCCAACCTCCGGCATCAGCTTTAGATAGATCGGCGCCAGCTGATATCAATAGCTCCACAATACCAAGGTGGCCATCAACACAAGCAACATGTAATGGTGTCCATGAATAGACCTTCTCAGTAAGCTCAAAATCGGCTTTTTGATCTACTGTTCCTTGGATAAGAATATCCGCACACTCCTCATGACCAGTTCGTGCTGCGATATGCAATGCAGTCTCATCATTCGAGTTTGCATCTTTCCAATTGATATCAACTCCGGCATCAACAAGTAGTCTAACAATTTTCTTGAAGTTGGACTTTGTGGCCAAAGCAAGAACTGCACTTGACTTTGCAATATCACGTCTCATAGCAGCTTTTTTTTCGCTGGTACCCTCCCAATTTTCACCATCAAGAAGAGCTTTGGTCGTCAAAGCATGGCCACCAATCACACTAAGATGAAGGGGTGCCAAGCCATCATTATCTTGCCATTCCGGTGCATCAATTCCGTTTTCGACATTGAACTGGCCCCAAGTCTGCATAAATTTCATGACTAATTGACAAATGACAACGAAGCCAAATTCAGCAGCGTAATGTAGCGGAAGACGACCGTAAGAATCTTTGCCACTTAATGCTGATCTTTGATGGGGTTCCAAATTACTCAACACAAAAGAAAGAAGTTTGACAGACTCATCTTCTAGACTCAGAAGTGTTGATTCTTGAAGTTTTTTCGAATTTGGTCCCGGGCTAGGCGAAAGGGCCGGCGTGATGAATCTGACGCGATCGGTATCTATGAAAGAAAGACTTTCAGGTTCCTTTTCTTGTGACTTTGCGGCAATTTTTGAACGGCTGATGGAAATGACAAGACGATGGATACAATTGCGCGCATTGATATCATCTGGTTCATCTAAAGAGTTTATTTTCTTCAGGAAATAAAGAATTGCGTTCTTGGACTTGCAAGATATGGATCGTTGCAATAAGTTCAAAAACAGCTTTTGCATTGATTGATCCCCAGCATCGAAGCCAGCCTCCGCAATGGCTTCTTTGAGGGTTGGGACGTCGTCAGCTCTAATTGCTTGATCGACCGTATCAACCAATCCACTGGGTAAATTGAGAATTGTTCTCGATGACACTCTCTTGATTGAGTGAGCGGAATGAACCGACAGTGCGTCGTCATTGATATTCTTCTCCCCCAAGACTGCAATCCAATCATTTGTCGTTTTCATAGCTTTGGATAGAGCGAAGTTTGCAGCAAAAGGCTTCAAATCGACCTTCGAAGCCATGTATCTCGCTTGGGTACAAACATTTGCGACCTTCTTATCCAATTTCTTGGTAATCTTGAGGAAACCTTTACGATTTACCTCACCAAACCACTGTAACTTTCTCAATTGAGATCTGAGCTCGAGAAGAGCACCCAATAGCTCTTCGACTTCGTTGCGATCTAACCCTTGTGTGGTATAAACTTTTGCATCGCTATATCGTTGTTGGAGGAGGTTGAGTCTGCGCGAAGCATCATAGAATTTCTTGTTATAAAACGCGTCAACGTCTTCGAGGTTTCGATCGAGTGAGAAAAAGAATTCTGGGATCGGAATCAGTTAAGAAATGTAAAGTATGTTGCGAATGACGCAATGGACATACCTGCTAAATCAACACTTTTTCCATCTTTTGCGGCGTTCGCAGCAGCTTTGATAAGCTTCTTCAAGCCCTTATAGTTGATGTATGAAGAGGACCATTCCGGGACCTGAGAAGCAGGTAGACTAGAAGCGTATGAGTACTGTGAATAACTTCATATCAAGAAGAGACAGGACTTACGTGCGTCCGAACTTCATGGTGTGAGAGTCTGGATTGTACAGAATACGTATGTAGTTTTGTGTAGATTTGCGCAAAAGTTGTAGCACAAGCAGAAATAAAGGTAATGATTAAAGAAATCAAACCACCTGGGTTATCTCATAGAAATTGAAATGCAGCTCCGTTGATCAAACAATAGTTGCTCTATGTGATCCATTCAGTCGCTTTCTCGATTCCTTTATGGATATTTGGCGGGATGGGGATCCGTAATAGAATTTAGCCGTAATGATGACCAAAATCGAGGGATATTCTGAGTCGATTCTCCTTTTCTGTAGTAATCAATTTCTTCGATGTTAAAAATGTTGACTGTGGTTAAGATTCAATGAACATATCCACGTTTTGTGAAATAGTTTCGGATTCGTCAGAATTCTGCCTTTCGATAGCGGGGCGGTGTGGATAGCTTGAGTGGCGTTATCAAAAACGGTGTGTAGGAATAAGCTCGGATATTAATAGACTACTGGGAAGTCCCGTCTCTCTCTCCCCTTTATCAATCTTTGATGAGCACCTGACTGAACAAAACGTCTTGTGTTCTTTTCCTCCTCGGACTCGAGTAAAGAAAAAGGGGTTCATACGAATAACTTTCAGAAAAAGAGAACAATTCAATCGAAGATTCATGCCCTCAAGGGTTTTCTTTCATGTTTTAAATATTTTACATCGCCAGGATGCTCACGGCACATTAGTCCCACCTACGCATGCGGACGTTAGTGAAAATCATCATTGGTTTATCGACCGGACTTTTAATTGATATACGGCAAGGTAGGTACTTTTCCCCATAATCCAGGATAATGCCAAGGTAGCCAAGGGCTTGACCCTGCAGCAGACCATCGAGAGGGTTACGGAGTACAATGCTTTCTCTCCCGATTGTGCATATGCATTTCTCTTCCTTTGGTGGCTTCCTGGGGCTGGATATGTTGTAGAACGGAGGACATCAAGACCACCTGATTTGTATAGATGTGTGTGCTGGCTACCGGGCTTATCGAAATCGTTACGCATTGTTTAGTGATTTGGCTTGCATGGAGTTATATTCAATCCAAGATTGATTCCTTGTATGAATCAATCATTGAAAGTTTGTTAAAAGAGAATTACTCAAAAACTGGTGGAGTACGAAGTAGGGGGGGGTACTTGACTCGAATGTCATTACAGTATTACCTTTTTCTTCCGTGTACACCGCCGCATCTATTTATAAACGCCACATGACAGCGGAAAGGTAGATCAAGGGACCAAAGTTTGTGGATCTAAGAGATCTTTGTAAAACTTCTGCTCATTAATCATTTACCAGTCCCACGGAATTGGTCGTGGAGATCTGGTCGACAAAAATACTGAACGACTTGTGATCAACGCATAGACCGAATATTAAGATTCGAAAACGTCTAATTTGGAGTAGAAACCATTTTAGGGGTCTTACCCCGGACTATTTGAAAGTGCTGATGAAACATTCAAGACTCACACCGACTAATTGTGAAGTACTGGCATAGGTTAGCTATGTCGGTCTCTTTTCCAATGCATGATCTGATATAGACCCGAGTGGTCTACTGCACATATCAAACACGAGATACCGAGAAGTCGCCACATAATGCTCGACATCTGTAACGCATTGCATCAACATCACATAAAACGGCAATGCACACTGTACCTCAAGCAATGAAAGCTGTAAGACTGCGATTTGCGAGCGATGAAAGCGAGTGGGGTATCTTATCATGGAGAGCTTTTGTAACGACGAATTAATGCCAACCACCTCTTCCTCTGCCCCAACCACCCCCTCTGTCACCCCCTCTGTCACCCCCTCTGTCACCCCCTCTGTCACCCCCTCTGTCACCCCCTCTGTCACCCCCTCTGTCACCCCCTCTGTCACCCCCTCTGTCACCCCCTCTGTCACCCCCTCGATGTCCACGTCCTCCTCCGAACCCTCTTCCGCCACCTCTTCCACCTCGACCTCTTCCTCCTCCTCTACCGCCAAATCCTCCATCTCTGCGTTCTTCCACTGGCAGTGGTCCATTTTGCATTCTGATCTGCTTTTCCTCATCGGAAGCGTAGAACTTATTTTCCATCCCGAGGAGATCGCAATATTCTTGCATTTGAGGGTTATTGTATTCTACCGGGCCTTCGTTTACAATTTCTGGCATGCCCTCAAAGAAAGGCGGTGCTGTGATTACGAAGTTCTCAGGAATCTCTAGTTTATTTTGCTGAACAATGTGCTCATCGACCCACGCTTGCTCTTTTTCAATAATGGTTCTGTAATGATCCTCTCCCTTATCTTCGGGAAACTTGCTTGCTTTATCTCCTAGGACAAGACCGTTGTTAAATGCTCGTGTAATAGCTAACCATTCCGGATCATATTCAAACTTTGGTTTAGCTCGTGGAGTAGTTGTCGAAGTCTTTGCCGAGCTGTCATAGGGCTGTACCTCTAGGAGCTGTAGAAATTTACGACCTGGTAAACACTTATCTAGAGCAAGAAACCGAACTGCTTTGTTTGTAATTTCTGGTGGTGTTGGCTGTCCTGGCTGTACCCTAGGCTCTCGATGAGCTGGGGGTGCTGGTTTTGAGAAAGCAGCGGGTAATTGGGCTCGGATATCAGATGGGACTGATGACGGGATGGATTCTTCTATGGCTGTTGGTATTTGCTTGCTTTCAGTATTGACCGTTGTGGTAGCAATATGCTTTGGTGTATCCGTAACCGATGGGCTATCATCATCATCCATATCAAGGTCAATCTCATCATCATTATGTGGTACTATAGGCGGTTTCCCTGTTGCATCTTCGATGTCCACTGGGGTCGCGACTTCGGCTGTTTTGACTTCTTCCTTTGGTTCCTCCGCAGCCTTTGATTTTGAAGCGTCCTCGTAGGTTTTTACCGCAGAGAATTTACAGTGTAAATGCGCGGCAAGCCAATAATGTGGCCTTAGACGATCCATAACATAACTCGCGGCCAAATTTCCCAGCGATCCGTCATTAGATTCTCTCTCGAAATCTGGTTTCATATTCCACAGCCTCTTCATATTTCCATACTTCTCAACAGCTCTTGGCCAATCATGACTGATCCCAATATCAACCTGGGTTTCTATTTGTAGTAACTTCCTGATATCGTATTCGCGAACATGATATATCGACTTGACATCATCCTGGTTGTATGGCAATCGTTCATAATGACTTTTGTTGTAATTGTAACCTTTCCAGATTCCACTCATACCAGCGATTCGCACTCCGCCTAATCGTACCACGTTTGCAGCACCCATATAGTAGATGTTCGGCGCAACCCATCCTCCATAATAAAGCTCCCATAAATGACTGCTAGCTTCGTGATTGCCGCCAACGAAAATGGTGAGGTATGGAGCTTTCTTGATTCCGCTATAATATGCGTGGAAATCGCCGATTTCTCGATATTTGACAGGACACGACATTACTGTAAGATCATTTGCGTTTCTTACTGCCTGGAATAGTCAGCAAAAGAATTCGATTGTGGATAATAAGGGATTTTATCGTACCTGGAAGTCCCCTCCAATGATGAGGAGATCAACGCCATCCCAACTTCGAGCTTCGCAAGCTTTCTCTATTGAAGAATATATTGCATTGAGAGTGCCATGGCCCTATTGGAAGATTCAGCAGAATGGCAGAGTAGATTGATCAAAATGCCTTGGAACTTACACATCCCTCTACAGCGACGCGCAAACCATTCACTTCTCGAATGGAGGCAGCCATTTCGGGTAGTCCCGTAGGTGACTTCTTGCTGGATAATTTACGAGTAATTATGTAGCTGTAGCTTCTCCCATTACGCAGACAAGATGACTCTCGTATTTGCAAAATGTTTCGCAGATGTTTATACAGTTGAAACATAATTTCATTTTTGTTCATCAATTCGCTCGCTTGCTTTGGTCTAGAAGGTTATCTCTCAAGCGCAAACCGAAAATCATAAGGTTAATTTATCAAAAATTCTCTTCACACAACGCGTCATAACTTCAAACCTCACACTCTCCATACCACTTCATAAGAACTATGGCAGATTTAGAATTAGCGGCGCGTCTACGATATTTGAACGAGTCCGCACGTTTCCTGGCAAAATCGGCACCTACGACCTCAAAATATCTAGTGTCGCAATGTAATTCTCTAATGTTTGATCACGAGATTGAGCAACCGGAGTTGTCAAAACGAGGATCGTGCAGTGCTTGCGGGAGTATTATGATATTGGGATCTGAAGGCAAATTGGAAGTCAGATCGCAAAGCCTTAAAAAGAAGCCAATTCGAAACAGGGCAAAAGGAGTCTCTCGTGTGGAAAAGGCGATGATATATACATGTGGTTCTTGCAACAAGATGACCAGACATCGCTTGGATCCAGCTCCTGTGGCATCTAGGTTTAAGCATGGTGCAGTTCAGCATGGAGTTGTCTCTAAACCCAATCCCTTACCAGCGCAGAACTTGCCAACTGCGAGTACCATAGGTACACCTTCTACAAATGCAAGTAGTAAGAAAAGGGCCAAGAATCGCAAGCTGGGTGGGCTTGGAGCATTGCTAGCAAAGCAAAAAGCATCACAGACAGGCTCACCTGGGTTCGGTCTGGATTTGATAGATTTGATGAAGAAGAGTTGAACATTCCAAGGTGTCTCATGTTTTTCTCGAGATTGTCATGAAGATTCATTGTGCATCAATCAGATGTGGGCGGAGAGATCGTCACTGTGGGATATCCGTACTGTATACACAACGCCATGCTATTGTCAACATAGACACTTCGGTCATCGCAGTGTTGAGCTTTGGCTGTACAAACATGGTTCGAATGAATGCGGCATTGTGTTTATACTTATTATCCAGAGAACCATTAAGCTCTCCCTGTCGGGGCAAATTTTGGGATGAACCACATGCTACGACCATGTATGGCTCCCTATGATGGACGACAAGTTCTTGGTTCAGTCACAAGAATCCAATATATCAACAAGATGACGATAAAACACAAGATACAAAATTCCCATGGCCATATAACAATCTTTCTTGGACCCCTTCATCAATGACAAACCAGACCTTCCACTGCTTTCTCGGACTTTCAGCCTGACGCCCGATGAGGTAACGCGCCCCGCTAAAAGTTCATAACCGGGGTAGAATCTTATCAGACAAATCGAAAAATATAATTTCTCGACCCCTCATAAACAATTGCCCCTCCAATTTTTTACAATCATTATTGTGCGTCATATTAAAATTTACACAAATTTAATCAACAACAGAAATTCAGATATTATGGCCGATACAAACCAAACCGATACAAAGCCAGATGGTGCTGTCTTCGACGATTATTTTGAGAGCTTGGGTAAGAAGGCACAAAACCTTTCAGCCAACGATCAAAATGATGGTGTCGCGACCAACAGCACATTGGAGTCAGATGAAGAACAGAGAGTAGTGGATGAAATCGAGTCATTGTGTATGAACTGCCATGAAAATGTAAGTTTTGCAGCCATCTACATCCATAATATCTACTAATCCTCCACTCTTAGGGAATCACCCGATTACTCCTCACACGAATCCCTTACTTCCGCGAAATCATCCTCATGTCCTTTTTCTGTCCCCATTGCAGTTTCAAAAATTCCGAGATCCAATCTGCTGGAGAGATTCAACAGAAAGGATCAAGGTTTGAATTGCGGCTCACCACTCTCGAAGACTTCGCCAGGCAAGTGGTAAAATCTGATACTTGTACTGTAAAATTCATTGAGTTGGATCTCGAGGTCCCAGAAGGACGAGGACAATTGACCAATGTAGAAGGCCTTTTGAGCATGATTCTTGATGATCTTGCTCTCAAACAACCAGAAAGAAAGGAGCAAATCCCAGAAGTTTACGAAAAGATCGAAGATGTCATTACCAGAGGCCGAAAGATGCTCGCAGGCGAGGCCTTCCCTTTCAGATTATCTCTTGACGATCCAGCAGGAAATTCATGGATTGAGCCAGACCAAAAGGATGGTGTCGGAAAGCTCGCCAAGGTTCAATACCCAAGAACCCCAGAACAAAATGAAGCTCTTGGTCTCAGTGGTGAACAAGCTACTGAAGCCACAACTGGAGGACAACCTACCGCCGCAAGTTTCGAAGACGACGATATCATCCCCAATGAAGTTTATTCTTTCCCAGCTACCTGTCCTGGATGCACAAGGCATTGTGTCACACATATGAAGATGGTTGAAATCCCACATTTCAAACAAGTTGTCATTATGAGTACCGTATGTGAACATTGCGGATATCGTTCGAACGAAGTCAAGACTGGAGGTGAGGTTCCAGAGAAGGGTAAATGCATTACTCTTAAGGTAGAGAGTGCCGTAGATCTAGCCAGAGATATCCTCAAGTCAGAGTCATGCGCATTGGAATGCCCTGAACTCAAACTATCGGTTAACCCTGGAACTCTAGGAGGAAGATTCACCACCGTCGAAGGCTTACTTACACAAGTACGGGATGATTTACATCAACAAATCTTCGATGTTGGTGATGCCGGAGAAGGTGGAGATGGCATGGAATCAGAATCCAAGAAGAACTGGAAGATATTCTTTGATGGTATTGACGAGGCCATCAAGGGCGAAAGAAAATTTACCATTATCCTCAGAGATCCGCTGGCTAGTAGTTATGTACAGAATCTGTATCTGCCAGATGACGATCCATCGATCACGACTGAAGAATATGAGAGAACAGAGGAGGAGGAAGAAGATCTAGGTCTCTCTGACATGAAGACCGAAGGCTATGTAGATGAGGTTGGCAACGAGAAGAGGAGAGTAGAGGCCGAGAAAGCTGCGGCGGAAGAGAAAAGGGACTAAACATCTTAAGATGCTTATCCGAAACCAAAAACGTCTGATTTTTTAGAATAATGATATCCACCAATTACAAAGCCTGGCTTATACTACATTTCTGTTTTCTCACCCGCTCGTATGGCGAGTGCCCCAAAATTTCACACATTTGCATGCTGATTGTGGATGGTTTTTGACGCCGAATTTATCATGCCTATGTATTAGAGACGAGTGCGTAACACAATTCAGTATCAAGATCTATTCCACTCTCTGAGCCCACCAGCCCAACTTTATTGATAGCCGCAGCTACTGCAGTGGCGCAATTAAAAGATAGCTGGGCCCGCTTAAATCGGGTTTGCCAATCAGGAAGTAGTGGAATGTCACTGGTACTGACGAACGCTTGGGCCAAGTCTAGACGAAATCCCCTACAAAGTCACAGATATCTTCCTATGTATACCTACTTCTCAATTCCTCCTACAACTCAATAGAATAGCTCTTTTCATATGAATCTTTCTCTAAATACTCGAAGCTTTCTACGGAAAACAATATTTGGAAGGTCAACAAGTCAAATGAGTCTTCTTACTCCAATCGCCCGGGAGTTTCGAACGTTAGCACAATGTCCGCATCTTGCCATTGCTGAAGCAGGGGACGACATCGATATCAGAACTAAATATCGTCCCTTCTTACTGGATCCAGAAACGGAAGCTACAGATTGGATCTCTCAGTTGGAGTTAGACTCTGTAGTTACCCAAGTGGAAGAAAACTTAGCAAAGACTAGCTCTAGACTAAAAGTCTTAGTTCTCTATGGGAGTTTACGGCAACGGTATGCTTGCACTTGCTATGCTTCGTGTACGAAATCTGTCTGACGAGATATCAAGATCCTATTCAAAGTTGATGGCTTTTGAAGCTTCCCGAATTCTCCACCGTCTCGGCTGCGATGTTCGAGTGTTCAACCCAAAAGATCTTCCCATTCGAGACTCGGTCGATGCCTCTCATCCTTCAGTCCAAGAACTCCGAGAACTTTCCCTTTGGTCCGATGGCCATATTTGGTGTTCCCCCGAACAACATGGAAATATAACTGCTGTTTTCAAGAACCAAATTGATTGGATCCCACTTGCCACCGGCTCGGTTCGTCCAACTCAAGGTCGCACGTTATCGGTAATCCAAGTTAATGGCGGCTCTCAAAGCTTCAACGCAGTCAATAGTCTTAGGATTCTGGGGAGATGGATGAGAATGTTTACATGTCCTAATCAGAGTAGTTTGCCGATGGCGTGGAAACAATTCGAAGACGAGGGGGGTGATGGGAGTGGAAAAGCGAGATTACTGCCAAGTGGAAATAGAGAGAGGTTGGTTGATTGTATGGAGGAGTTCGTTAGGTATACGATTATCATGAGGCCTCACTTTGAGATTTTCGGGGATAGATTCAGTGAGAGAAAGGAGAGAGCAGAGAAGGAGAGGAAGAAAAATGAAGTTCCTATAGATAAGATTTGAGATTTAGATTTCGCGTCAGTACAGCAATTAGAGAATGAGCTTTGAGTTTTTCCTTGCGTCAATAATTTTCATCGTCTCACTCTCTCCAAGCCAAGCCCGCTATTCTACGCCAGCTGTTCACTCCTCATATCAATCTTAAATCGCTCTCTCCCCCCTCGTCATTACTCTGTTGTGCTTCTCCCATTTCAAGACCTCTCAATACTTTGAATGACACTTCATTTCCTACTCTATAATCACCAGACTCTCTATTGCCTTAAAAATCTATCTCATATACGAATGGCGAGCTCAAAATTTGAGAACCAATAATGGATGCACGGGTTGATGAGACGATGAGAAAGTTGGATTTTGGGATGGATGTTGAAGTATTGTCTCCAAAATTTTGAGATTTTTATAAGTGATTAACCTATATCAAGCATTGGATTGACTGGTTTCATGTGATATATGTGACTATTGGTTATATGGAGTTCAAAGACTATTATTGGTATCGCCTCGTTGATGATAATGGCGTCTTTATAATAGGTCTAATACATTGATTGATATTGCGCGTTTCTTAATCGAAAGATTGAATTGTATTGAAAGCTTTCGAAAAAGGAATAAAAGGCTCTACGACTCCGTAATCTAGGACAGCCTAATCGGAAATAAAATTCCGAGGTGGATTGCAAATGCGAACTATCATTTAAGACGTCATATAAGTCGCAAAATGGAATTGTGTTAACGAATGAGGCTAATCCATATTGATACGACACTAATTTCCATCAATAAACCTATAAAACTTGAAAGGAATAAAAAGAGAGGCTGGACCATATCCATTTGTTCTTGTGTAGGTAGGTTTCCAAAAAAAACGGACTATAAGCATACCGAAAAGCAGAGATTAACTTGATTCTTATTCCTGATGGAATGGAAGCTATTTAAGATGCTAGGGTTTTCTTGATTTGACGCTAGAATGCACTGTAGTATTCGCTGTACTATCTGGTAGGCGATATGATGGAGGTTATGGGGTTGGAGGGTATTGTGTTGATATAGGCTGCTCTGTACCACTATATCTTTCATGTTGGCCGAAACTGCTGGAGCTAGTATAGTTATAGTACTCTATTCCTTCGTAATTTGGTACTGATGAAGGTATGGTATTACTATTGTCTAAGGTAGTATATTAGTTCGATGCTGTTCCAATGTTAGGGAGATTTGAAGAAGTACCTGGCATAGTGTACGGCGAAGAACCATAAGCTGTGTTGCTCGCATGGTACGAGCTCGGTCCAAATAATTGAGTTGATTGACTCAACTGTGGATGGGCTTGATCAATAGATTCCTTCACCACTCGATTGGAATCTGGATGGATGATACCCATAAACCAGACCTTAACATTGTACTCTATAGTATAAAACTTGTGGTAATTAATTCGTGATGCGGCGTCAAGTTGATGCCTACTCGAGTCTGGCATCATTTTGACTGGATGATATTTCATTTTAGTTCCGTCCTCATTCTGAACCAAGTTTGGCTGTGAAGTTGTATAAATGATGGCATGCTCGTCAGCATTCACACCTAACTTGCTTGTCGCTCTGCCTTCATAGCTCATAATTGGCCTGACTCTAAAATTAGTGACATTACATGCACGAGGAAAGAGACAAAAATAAGCAGCTTACAAGCAAATACAATGACCTTGCCTAGGATATACGATCACAAACCTCCGCACTCTTGCATATATCTTTTCTCCATCCATTTCTCTAATTGACCATACAGTTCCTCCACTTGCGTCGCCCGTCGGTTCAGACCAAAGAACTTTAAAGACCTAGCAGATTTAATTTCGAATCTATGAAATGAAGATACGATGTAAGACTTACCTTCCCAAATATAAATTCGCGGGCCGAATGTACTCTATAATCTACCAGAACTTAGTGGGTAGATATATTCCTAGTGATGGAAGCACTCACTTGGATCAAAGTTCTTATATTGAGTAGAAGTGTTGTTCCTTGTAAGATTAGCTGTAATAAGAAGATCTGTATTAGCCACTGGGACCAAACTTGTAGCGATTGGCGAGTCAGTAAGTGCTTTGACATTCTTGTTATCTCTTATGTATTTTTCGTCTTGGTCAACCAAATATTGAGTTTTATTTTCAGATACTGTGCTCAGCGGTAAAGTGTCGTCGTATCTGACGATATTTGAAGCGACAGATGAGGTCGAAGTCGATGGGCCGGCCTCACATTTCCATTCGATTCCCCCCCTGGAATTGGTGCGATAAGATTGCCATTGCTTTCTATCCTCACTCCATTTCCATTCACTCCATGAGGTCACATTTGACTTACGATGACGACCATTACGGCTTCCACGGAACGGAACGACTTCCTCAGTTGATTGAAATCGGCTGGAAAGCATACGAAGAGGGCTTTTGGAAAAGCTCAACTGAATTTTGCCTTTTGTACTGTCTTGAAAATACATCCCATTAACGTCTTGGATACATTTGGTGGCGGAGGAAACATCCACAAATTCCACGAAACATATTGGACGATTTTGCTTGGTTTGGAAACTTAAACGTTTAAAGCCTCTCCGCTCAGAAAATATTGCCGTTAGTTCGTCCTGGGATGTATCCCTTGGAATATTTTCCACGATAAGAGTATTAAAAGGGAGATTCTGACCCAGAGGATTGATCGATGGGAAATTATGACGCTGGTTATCCTGATTTCCTTGTGGATTTCCGTCAAGTAAGCCGCGGCCAGTCAGTGTGATGTCATAAAGATGGTTTCCGATGGTAGGCTGAGGAGAAAATGGGCTTTTATTATACTCTCTTGATGAAGAATTGAAATGCTCAATCCCTGTTTGAGCTCCGAAGGTAACAGCAAACTTCGAAAGTAAACGCAGATTCAGTCCACCTAGAGAGCCTGGTGATGATTCGGAAACTGGATCGTTGATCGAAGCTAGAATTTGTTTAGCCTTATCTGCCACGCCACTGTTGTCTTTCTGGGAGTAATGAGCGACAATGCTCTCCATCAATAACACTGGGTTGGGCAAAGATAAGTCTTGCGCTCCAAAAGCGGAGCTAATTTGGTGGAATGTGTTCTGCAAAGGAACTACATAAGCCTCGCCAAGCGGATTCGATGCAACTACGTGGCCATAGACTTCCAGCGTCTCTTGATCCACGATTAGTGAGCCACAATCTCCATCAATGACACCTGTATATGTATTGTCAGCTAAAGTTTCGCCCCGAAAGCTTTCAACTCACAGCTAGAATCAGATAAAATTACGTTCCACGCCTGACATAGATCTTCATTCGGTTTACCTCCAATATAGGAGCTGCTATTAAGCATTACACCTTTTCTTGTTCCGCTCACGCCAGAGATCATGAACACTTTGACATCACTAGTTTTTGGTGCTGCAGCAAGTATCCCAAAAAACTTGGGATTTGTGGGGTCATCCTCGGAAAAGAATGCGTTAGGTCGCTGATAGTATCCATCGTCAAACTCTATCAAGGCCCAGTCGAGGTACGCCGACGTCGTATCTGTTTTGAACATGAAATCTGCCTTGTGGCCATTTATAGATTCACCAAAATCTTCCTTCGGCTCACGATCCATGGTTATTTTTGCATGTGATCCCCCGGATGACACTGATTCAGCGTCCGAAACACATTCGGCATTCTCAAAGTCTTCGTATTTCACATCATCAATCCATGACCACTCTGGTTCACTATCTTCGGAGTCGTCATCATCGTCCAGAACCTCTGCTTTGTTTTCAACCGCTGATTGTTCTTCGCCCTGCTGATTCTTGAACAAATGGTCCACAGTCAAACCATATAGCTTAGAGTCCATACTAATAAGTAGCCCTAGAGTCGAGGTACGATCACCATACTTTATTAATGATCCACACATTGTGAGAGACGAATGGTTCCTGGCAACCACTTGCTCCATTGCGGAATTTCGTTGGGTGGGTGTGTTTGCTTCCCTCCAGTAGACGATATTGAAAGGTATTACAATAGGAGCAGATACTTGTGAATGAGGCTTGCTAGGCGTCAATTGAAATTTGTCCCTAAAGGAAACATTCATCAGCTGATATTGTCGACGGATGTGCTTGCTACCCAATAATGATCTTAGGCATTTGAAAAGAGCTTCGGCGCAAAAGATGATGACCGAGGCAACTGCGTTTGCTGGAGTGCTTCCACATAAGCGTAGCTCATAGTTGATCTTTGAAGTGTGATATTTCAAAAACTTGTGAGTATCCACAGCCTGCTTAAAAAAATCGACAAGTTGTGGATATCGCTGTTGGAAATCCGTTGTGATTGGTGCACGAGGGTAAATATTCTGATCTGTACCAGGTACCCTTCTTGGATCAGCATAATCTGGAGAGGCCACTTGGGTGTACTGCACAATGGGTATCGTAGTACTAGCGTGAACAGAATTCTGCGAGGTAGTCGGGCTATTTTCTAGCGAGGATTTTCTCTGCACAATAGAAGATGTAGCAACGGCCGGAAGAGGGCTCTGCGAGGCACCCGAACGGTTTTCTGGTAAGTAGCTCTGCACGACAGGGCTTTGGGGGGATCTGAAGACAGCCTGGAAAGGCTTTTGCGAATTACCATGACGGTTTTCCTGTGGGGAGCAAGAACGTCCTTCTCTTGGTTCACCACCTTCAGGTTGGCGATGGATTGTATGTTCGTTTGATGGAAAATTTCGTGGTTCAAAGAACTTTGGGTTGGCAGCCTTGCCGCCGGCAAATGACCGTCGCCACGAGTTGTTGATATTGTTCGACGGCTGGTTCGTGTTTAAGATCTCTTCTGAGCCACGCTCCACGAGAGTCTCAGAATTCATTTCTCAAGCTTAATAAAAGTGTATGAAACTTCGACTTCGAGTCGATATTGCCACTGTCTAGGCGCGAGAACTGTTGAGATGAAAAGTAATACTGAGGTTACATTGAGGCAGTGTTGAGACGTAAGCTGAACAACACCCCCCACCAGGTGCCCCGCATTTGTGGCTTGTACGGTGCTTCCAATCAATACAGACTGTCAGACTATATACATCAAGCCTTCGTTTCAAAATAAATTCCTGAAGAACAATACATCTTCTACAATGCGACCTGCCACAATAAACGAAAAGAAGCTAATTGCGAAAGACCTTTTCGGCGCCGAAGAAAAGCTTCACTCATCTAGTACATACTTCCAAGTCTACGACCTTTTGACGAGTCCCCAATATGCAACGGTCCAGGTTCATCCTTCTGCCTTGAATTCTCACGATGACATTCGAAGATTAGCTCTTGAATTGAGGACAAATCCACAAAGCACACGCGAAGAATTTAGAGCTAAAGTATTTCCAAATATTTCGACAGATCCAGAGGTTTTGATTGACCAGGAGCGTGCTATTAATGTCGCTGTGCAGGTTATGTTGATGATTGATTGCTCTGATAAAGATCGTCATTATGAAGGCTACGAGATAGGCGACTTCCGGCCAGTCAGTTGGGATAGCTCAGAGCAGTTCGCCGATTTCGTTAAGAAAGTGTTTCCAATAGACATTCATGATCAGGAGCAAGTTCGAACGGCATTGAAAGAGAAGAATGCGTTGAAATGTTGGAAATTAAGGAAGCGAGCACACATCAAATTCCTTCCAACAGACAACATGGCAGAGCATCTTCTATATGACCCCAGAGACAATGTTGTTCGTCTCTTCCGTCAAACAGCATTTTTAAAGGCTCATCTCCGACTTTCAGCCAGCCAACCTGTAGAGCTCGGAATCTCTGAAAGTCTCAAAGTGTGAGATTTATATTTGATCAATCTTGAAATCCCACTCTCATAAGCTCATCCTAACTTGCGTGTTTAGAGGGATATTACCACCGCAACTGCTCTTGGAAACATTGCATTCCTTGCAAAGTATATTGTTTCCTCCAGCTGATGAAAAGTCGTCTCGATTTCTGGAGAACATTATTCAAGATACAGAACCAAATTTTGACTCCGATTGCCTGCTTTATGAGGGATACAGCAGACCGGTACCGGAAAACTTTGAATATCATTACTGGGGTGATCGGCTTGCTAAGCTGAATTATCTTGTGACACATCCAAGGTCGAGTCATCGCATTGGTCAGTGGATACAAAGAAATGCTTCGGAGAGGAACGCCTTGTCTGTAGCAATTTTGTCCCTTGTTCTGTCGGCATTCTTTGGTTTCTTGAGCGTTATTCTAGGAATTTTTCAGGCATGGGTGGCATATATGTCTTGGAAAGCGCAGGTGAATGCTCCGCAAGCTCCGTGATATGTTGACGTTGGATGCGTAAGAGGACCGGTGATTTAATGACAATTGGCTCTGAGGCAATAAGAATCTTACATGTGGCTTCAAAAAGAATTGATTTGGCAGCAATTCTTGAAAGTGCTAGCGGATGAGACGGAGCGTGATGAGGGGCTCAGTGGAGCAAAGGGTGATGATGGTTCGGAGGGAGCTGGGGTAATGATGATTGACAATCATGGCAACAGGGTGGAGACGTTCAGTCGGGGCAAATGAAACGAAGGGCCTTATTATTTGAAACAAGATGAAATGCTTGAATCTTTTAATTCCGGATCGTACTCGATCGTGTCTGACCCATTCCGCTAAGACCCATCTCGCTACCCCTTTTCCAGGCCCTCTGCCCCACATCTACTTTGCCAGAGAAGCTTGCTAGTAAATCGTGAAACTACAAATGCTCTAGCGAACCATCTAAGCAAGCATACATAGATAGAATGGACAGTTTTCAATAACTGCCCAAATCGGGACCACGCAGCATGGAAGAGGGACGAACGCTTTGCACCCCTAAAATAATAGCTTCTAGGTTACTCTAGTCCGAAAAAGCTTGATGAAAGTAGGGCAGATGAGAATCAGTTCCAGGAATCGATTAGGCATACTTCAGACGGAACGCAGATCTATAGACAAACTCTCATGCGACTCTTATTCATGCCCTCGCCCGGGTACTGTGTTTGGATAATATCCAACTTTGTGCTTTGTGTTATGACTAACAAACATACTACATGCACTTGCAATTTGCACTCGTATGCCATTAAACTATTCGTATTATGGCGTCTTAAACCAAGTGCTCGTGTTGGCGGGTCAGGGATTATGGTTTGGGCTGGTTTGATTTCTAGAGGATAGATGAGGAGTAAATCAAGGTTGTTGTATGGAAATTCGTGAAATTTTATACTTTTTAAGACTTGATATAAGAATCAGGTATTTCATGAATGTAGTCTTGGGTATAAGGTTTAGTGAGGGGATTATATCGATTAAGCAATGGTTTGGTGATCAATGTACGCTAGGGTTTTAATGTAGCGATTCGTGGCTTAGATCACAGCCCCAGCTTGATTGTACTTCGACAAGATTGGACGGAATAATTCAGCCGCCTTGGGAAGGAGGTGATTGGGAGAAAATAATTGCTCCAGTCAAGTCTTGTAGATTTAAAGGGTATAGATATGAGTTGAAACTCCCCCTTCCCGACTACGACCTAACCATTACAGATTCTTTGAAACCCGTTACTCAAAATCCAAAGCCATACATAACCCTAAATTTGATTGTCTAACCCATGATCCACGACCCTTAACACCGAAAAACCACTCCACTCCAGTTAGCCTGCTTGCACGATTCTACTATCATCCTTGTCATCATCACCATTACACGTCTTTTTCGCTTTCGCATTCAAATCAGCGCCACTTGCTAATAGCAATTGAATTCCAACTTCAAAGCCCTTTTCAATAGCAACATGTAGAGTAATCCAACCCATATCGTCATACGCATCAATACCTTGCTCCCAATCTCTCTTATCATATTCTCACAAAAGCAACCGTAGAACCCCTTGATGTTGATTCATGGAAGCCCAATACAATGCCGATCGTCCCCGTCGGTCGACATCACTGATGCGAGCGCCGTGTGTAAGAAGTAGACCGACTACAGATTCGTGCCCGTCTATTGAAGCGTGAATGAAAGCTGTTCGAATGTCACTATCTTTCTCGTTGCAGTCGATATTGTGCGAAATAAGGGTGCGGACGATCGGCTCGTGACCTCGGCGAGCGGCGATGTGTAGCAGACTGAGCCATCCTTTGCTTTGTCCATCTGGTTTGGGTAATACTGAAGTAGGTCCTTCCTTTGTCAATCTCGATTGACTGGAATCACAGCAATTGTGCGGTATCAAGGCCATGCCCGGATGAATGTGCGGTTCGTACCCAGAGCCTTTATGCTGTGCATGATCGGAGTGGTTGGTTAAAAATACACCTCCCAGGGCCCCATAGAAGTTGAAGGAGTCTGAGCTCATGGGGCTAGCCGATGGTGTCCTTGATGTTCTCAGAGAAATGAAGTCCAAGTTCTGGTCGAAAATGGCTTGAAAGTCAGTCATCGGCGGTGTCAAAAACGAACTATGGCCGCCTGATATTCAACTTCCCATGAAATTGATATCTTCTAATCCTTGAAAACCATTATTGGGTGTGTCATTTGGGGAGCTGGTCGTCGAACTGCCAGATGCTTGTGCGGAAGTGACTATCCTGGTGAGATACTCGGACGAATTTGTGCCAAGGTCTGTGGAATCTTGAAGATTTGGGACTTGTAGCAAATCCGTTTCAGTAATCGAAGCAGAATCTCTAATGGATACTGGCTGACTGCTATCGTTAAGCGCAAATTTGGATGTCTTGCGCAACTCTGTTCTCCTGATTAGACCGCTGCCCACAGACTGTAGGTTGGTCAAGATGGTAATAGTACTCACGACGAAATTTGCGTTGGGCAATGCGATTCTGTGATCTACGGCGATAAACAGGGTCAATCCTCCATTCAATGTCCACCTCGACCATTGTTGCGATACAAAAGAAAGTCAACTATATATTCATCCCAGGCCTCGACAGAGGTTGTGACCTTAGGGAATCTCGGAACCAATATAGTGTTAGCCTTCCATCTCTCTCTGAGGTAGAAAGCCTGCCATACTTGAACGCAGTGATTCAAGAGACAATTCGTATTCACCCCGGCGTTGTCTCACACTTGCCACGAGTTTCTTCCAAGATTCCAACTTTGTACCATGACAAGAAGAACGACAAGGAGTTTATCATTCCAGCCAGTACTTCAACGAATATGACGGCTCAAATCGCACACATGAATGCAGATGTTTTTGACGGCTCTTACGAGTTCCGTCCACACAGGTGGATTGACAATGCAAGACTCGACAGAGCTTTTATTGGTTTCGCTCGAGGTACAAGGAACTGCATTGGGTGAGCCAAAATTTATGAATAATTGTTTTCTTCATATGAACGAACACGTGTATGTAAAGAAAGGATGAATTTTGCACGTCTCGAAATGTCCCTAGTTCTTGCGGCTATTATTCAGAAGTATGACATCTATCGTGGACAAAACGGACCGACGTTAGAATTGTTTGACACACTCCGCGAAGGAGATATTGATTTGAATCACGATTATATTATACCTTTTCCCGCCAAAAGTAGTCCAGGTCTGCGAATTAGGATAAGAAATTAATAAGTCTCTCAATCATCCTGGGGGGGATCTGTTGGTGGATCTCAGAGGAGATTAAGGAGTGTGTATTTTGGGAGTAGGGTAGATAGTTTTTCTGGGACAGATCAAAATATATTCATTCACTAGAGCCAAATGAACGTCCCCAAATATCGATTAACAGCCTGTATAAGATAGGCAAGACATTCACGATAGTTCTAATGGCATAATTTTGGGCAAGCATGTAGCGGGCCGAAGTCCAAACAAGTTCATTTACAAGGTCATTGATTGATCACAAAAATATGGCTACCAGTGGGTGTACGGATTGACGGGACACTACAAAAAAGGACTTACGAATATCTCTCGATACAACGAATGAGATATCCTGGAAGTTGTTGCAATCATTCATTAAATTTGAAACAATAAAGTTATGAGCTTTGATATTAAACAATTGAAGGACCAATTTATTAGAAATTTCGAAAGTTGGGAAATCTCCCATCAGCCCATGCATCCACTGATGGGCTGGACTTACAGCAGCTACGGTGCAAGCAAGTGATTTACCACTTTCTAAAATGACATGGTGATATGAAATGTGTCCTGCCTTAGCTTTTGCCGACTTGCGACTCTTCATGTGACCTCAGCCATGTCTGTTTAGGTCTCTTGGCACAGCTGCGCCTCTATAGTAGTATTTGACAAAATGGGAACGTTCCAATTCTTCTAAGAAGTGACATATGTGGAGTTTAAATCCCTGACTGATCTTTCAAAGACATGTCTCGGCACTATATTTGCTCCCAACTGACCGATGACTAGGGATTCACTTTAGCTTCCAAGGATCATTATGAAATCCAGAGCTGGCTTTGAATGTAGAATAGAGTACCCACGAGCGTGTCGAAAATCGTCAAAGTATATAGGTTGCCTAGCATCTATAAATCACTTTTAAGAATAACATAATTTGCGTGTCCTTGGAATCGCACGCGAGGCAGAATCTGCTCAGTATCAAGATAAAGTGATACCAACAGCGATAATCTACAAACTAAACTGTTTGAAGCCGTCTGATCGAGTTTCAATATTGGGTTTTCATTTGTTTGAAGTACATGTTTTCACTTCTATACTTAATCTAGCATATATCGTGAGAGGCACTAGAAGAATACCTCTACCAAGGGAGAACCTCTCCGTCCCACTTGTACAACTTTCCTCCGTGGGTCTCTCTGTTACTCTCAGCTATAACCTTGTCCAATCCAGCAGCCCATTCTGCAACTTCTAGAGGAGCTGCGTCGAACCCGAAGTGGTTAGCACCAATGTTTCCCAGGTCGATTTGGACCCATCTGGATAGCATGTTAGCAGGATTCAAAGACGAAGATGATGCTCCACTACAGGGACCATGAGATGAAATTTACCAGGGATCAATAGGGAAAGCTATAAGAGTTGGCTCTTCGCGATGGATAGCTTTTGTAAGCCAATGTACGGCGACTTTAGAAGGCGCGCAGGCCGAATTTGGCATGTCTAATTGGTTCCTGTAAAATGTCAATACATACTATTCATTCTGAATACTCTTGATTATTCTTGAAGAGGATCAATTAATAGATGGAATATCGTTAGTCCACAATTATGATGATGAACTGATATTTGGGAGCAGACTTACCGCGAGATATCCTGCGAAAGAGCCAATGGAGATAAATTTTCCGAGTTTGGACTTCTTCAATAGAGGAAGTGTAGCTTGATACAGCCAAATAAATCCGTGTAAGTTTGGAACAAAATGGCCTTGGATATCTACGACCTTTACTTCCGAAACTTTAGGCCAAACGTAGCAAACGCCAGCATTCGCAATCACAATATCAATATGATCAATACCCTGAGCGTCCAATTGCTTCACAGCCTCGAGTGCATCTGTGGAGACAGTAGCATCAACTTTTACCAGGACAAGCGACGAGCCTTCAGCCGTTGGCAAATCAGCGAGGGCTTTGGAAGAAGGGTGGTTTAGATCGCGGTTTGCCGCAATGACAGTATGGTTTGGCTTAGAAAGATAAAGTTCTAGAATTCCCTTGCCAATGCCTCTGTTGGCGCCAGAAATGAGAACAATAGTTGGTGCCATGATGACTTATCATTATTGGATTGATAATTATGCAAGAGACCAAGTTGTAAGAAAGAAGCGATTGTGGATTTGATTGTTAAAGTCAGATCGCAATTCAAAAAGTCAGAGAAGCATCTTCATATCACACAAATTTCCATAGTAGCAGCTTCCAATCAAGCGTTACAAATGCAAGCGGAACAGAAACCGTGTGGCATTACTCTGCATACTCTGGATTACCGATGCCATCGCCTCGAGTGCTTGACTTCCGCAGGTTCATTACCAATTCATCCCAAGCAAGTGGTGATAAAAGCCATGATTACAAACAGCTTGAAGGAGGTCATATTGTCACGGGAATGAATGTCAGGTAGGGATCGACGGGATAAGCTTCATGCAAGGTCAGCAAGTTGCATATAAACGCTCGGTAACATGGGTTGGGGATTACCTGGGAATAATTATGGGGTTAGCGAATCGGCTAGTCATGCAAAGTAAGCAATTAGCCGCGTTTATGCTCACCTTGCATCATGCGTAACCGACAGGATTGGCTATCGAAATTATTTTGTCATCTTCCGCGGAGTCTAGGCACTACAGAAATGTCAAATATACAGTGCGGCGATTTCATTAAGCCTTTTCTTGCACAAAGTTTTAGAAGGAAGGATTTGATCCTGGATCAACTAGCTCTTCACAATATCCTCTTCCACGGAAATCTTCAACCAGATTTTGCCCATAGTGATTGCGAATGGCACGATACTTCACCTCGTAATCGTTATCGGTGCGAGAGAGAATTTAGCAATATGGAAGATGGATCGGTACCTGATCCTTCAAGTCAAACTCTATACGCAATTCAGCAATGTCAATGCCCTTAGGCTGACACTTGCTCACACGATGAATAACAGAACTTGCGGAATCTTGTGTAGAAGCGGTGACGATTGGAGTTTGATAGGGAGAAACGATTTATCATAAATATGATGGCAAGACTTAAGATTTCATTCCTGTGGATTATTGATTCGATGATTTAGTGAGGTACTTTCTCTCTTCGTCTATTACCAATCTCTGAATCAGAAAAAATGCTTGCACATTCACCGTTTGCCCTAGCTGCAACTGTGGCCCTCTTCGGATTGCCAACAGTGATTGCCGCGCCGGCGAAGAGATCTGACGGATCTCTTGAACCAAGAAGGGATTGTCACTATCTCCCAACAGATCTTCAGTGGCCTAGTATTGCAAACTAGCAGCAATTGAACCAATCTATCAATGGCAAACTCATTCTCGGAAGACCTTTGGCTCAAATTTGCCACAATTCCGACTGTGATTCGGCCGAATGCACAGAGATAGAAGATACTTTGACAGCACCACTCACATAATAAGTCCTGATTCGTTTCTTAAAATCGACGAACATATTGTTCAAGGACCTGGAGCTAATTCAAACATAAAGCTTTACAAATCCAGTTAATATTATGGCACCATACTGGCTAAATGATTCTTGTAGTCCCTTTACTTCTATAAATGCGACATGCAATCTAGGGAATGTTGCTTCATATGCCATCAACGTCAGCAGTGCTGATGATGTTATTGCCGGTTTGAAATTTGCAAGGGAGAATAAAGTACGAATTACAATTAAAAACACTGGTCATGACTACATGGGTAGATCCAATGGCGAAGGATCACTCGCAATATGGACGCACAACCTCAAAGATATCTCGTTTCTCAACTATACCAGCACTAACTACACTGGCCCTGCAGTCAAAGTTGGAGCTGGAGTTCAGTTCTTTGAAGCTTACAAAATCGCTGCTGAGAACGGTCTGCGAGTTGTGGGTGGCTTTTGCCCAACTGTAGGTATGGCTGGTGGATATGTGCAAGGTGGTGGACATGGTCCTCTCGGAGAAACGTACGGTCTCAGCGCGGATAACGCATTGGAATTTGAAGTTGTGACCGCTGATGGTGTCATCTCATCGCTACTCCTACGGAAGACTCGGATCTCTACTGGGCACTGAGCGGCGGCGGAGGAGACACATACGCCGTGGTAATCTCTTTGACTACGAAAGCTCACGCCGATGGTATAGTTGCAGGTGGATCATTTACCATCAACAAAACTGGTGATGCGAGGTACTGGTCCACAATCGAAGCTTAGCAAAAGCATCTTTTGGTTCTAGACCAGATACCAGGCTTTACCACCGTTTGAGGCTTCACGAGCGATGCATTCAACCTTGAATTTGCTACATTCCCGGGGGGGGTGCCTCTACGATGGCCGAAGCATTAGCTTCGTACAAAGAAGAGATTCAAGCAATGAACCTAACATTTGCAGCATACGAAACAAGTGATAGGCCAAACTTCTACGACCACTACGAGCATTACACCGGAAGTCTTCCCTATGGACCTTATACGACCAATGATATCATTGGAGGACGCTTAATTCCCCGCTCGACCATCCAAAATGATGTCACTGATCTAATTTACGTTTTCAAAGACATTATCAGCACGATCGGAATCCCCGCAACATCTTTACGAATCAATGGAATAGCCGCTAACGTCACACATTCTCGCATTGGAAACCATGTAGGCTCCAATGCTGCTCTTCCTGCATGGCGTGATTCTCTCTATTGGCTAAACGTTGATGTTGGCATTGATGCAGCAGCTTCAAGGGAGACAATGCATCAGATTCAAGCGCAGGTGAATACATTCCAAGACCAATTCAAAGTCCTGACTCCTGGTGGCGGGTCTTACATGAATGAGGCAACTTTTGACAATCCCACATGGAAGAAGGATTATTATGGTTCAAATTACGATCAATTCCTAGACGTGAAATTGTCTTATGATCCAAATTTTGTTGTGTACGCTCATACATCTGTTGGGAGTGATCTGGTGACTGTAGCTTCGGATGGGAGGTTGTGTAAAGATTGATAGGCACGAGAAGACATTTACGCTGGAATAATTGGATAGATAGTGGTGCATTTCTCTAATTGCAATTAGATAAACGAACAATATACTAGTCCTTTAATCAATACTAAACAGACATCCTCTCTGATTGGAAGCCCCGAGGAAAATGATGTGTTATCTCGAAGAATATTCCCTGCAAGTGCTAAGAGAAAGAAATGAAGATTTTTGCAACAACTAGTAAATTCTCAGGACTTCGAGGAACTTTCCACAAGCTACCTACTGATCAATGACTATGTGAGTATGCAAACACTTTTTATACATCATGCGGCACAACATTCCAAAGTGTTCAATAGCTCGGACTGATAGAATAAAAATGAGCTTTCGATATTTGACGAGAGTTTCATATTCAAAACAATTCAAATAATGAACCAGTCAAACAAAAAAAACTAATACCGCTGATTATCACACCGCAGGCCTGACTGTGAAGACCCTGCGGTTGGCTAACTCCCAACTCCACGCGAGAACAGGAGAACAGAACTAGTAGTATGACACAGGCATAGGCTTGTGTGGGTATTTCTGATGAAATTCCTTCACAAGTTCCTGAGCACCTCCAAAATTCTCCGCCGAATAATATTCATCATCGTGCTTATGTCCAACCCATTTAGCCTTGTAACAAATCAAGCCATACGCCCATTTAGAATCCATAATTTCCTCAACCTCATACATTTTCTGATCGGAGACCTCGGCCCTAGATTCAGATACAACATCTTCATCTTTGCTGTTTTCTGAGCTAACTCTCTCATGATAGTTAGTTGAATCTTCCAAAGGACTATCCAAAGATACGAGAGTCTTGAATCTTCTTTTGTTCTTCCCTATCTCCTTTATCTCCGTGCGAGCATTATCAATAACTCTTTTCATGGCGAGAAAAATCGCAAGTCTTACTTCCCCAGAAAGATGACCAAGAGTTTTTCTGAATGATGTTACCCCCAAGTCCCAAATGATCGTATCGATAAAAAGCTTGCGGATCAAATCCCCCTCTCTCGTATGCTCCCAAACATAATGAACATTCTCAGACTCGGCTAAGTATTCCTTTTCGGCAAAGCTCATACGAGAGAGCTTCTCGATGCAGTCATTTTTGAGGGTCGGTACTTTAATCATATCCGCGAATATGTAGAGTCGTAAGAGAGTGCCAACATGAATTTTATAGTCATGGCCAGTTTTCGCCTCATCATTCGACAGAGCGAACTCAACTTCATCTTGTTCAGGCTCGCCGATCTGTTGCGTGTATAGCCACCTGAAAAACAACTCGAAAACTTCAACATCGACATCAGCAAGTTTGATTATGCCAGTGGTGGTTTCTTCAAAGCCGGAAGTAAATGCAGCCTTGAAAAATGGGGAGAAGTGGCAGATAAGGCTTTTGTGTACACCGAAATCCTGCAGGTCCTTTCCGACTTTGGCATGCACGACCTCGCGTCCAATGGATCTGAAAACTTGTTAAATTTATCTTCATATGGTGTTGATGATAATATGACTCGTGTGTATCATGTAGAGCAAGGTAATGCTGAGAAGAGGACTTACTTGATGACCATTCTAGTGAGTTTATTTCCTTCCATCATGAAGTTTATTTCATCCGATTGGATGGGTGGATCAGAGGGGATCGTTGCTGTGAATGATATAGGACGAAGTCCAAGATGATGTTTCAATGAAGTATCAAGAACTTAGATTAATTATAAACGAAAACGAAGAAAGTAGTCGCTTCAGAATTGCTTTTTCCAGATCACTCTCGACCTCACAAATACGCTCAAGATAGTTTAGGTGTGTATGTGCCTGGAAGAATCGCATCTCGAAATATAATTTGCTCGAAACAAAGCAGAGAATCGAGAGGTGCCCATCAACTTCTCGCAAAGTGCAAAGAAGCGTATAATGAAGTGGATTGGAAGGGATCAATGGTGAGGGTTTGCGAAACTGTGAGGAATAGGTGTCTTCGAAGGTTTGGAACAAGATCATCAAACCGAGGTGTTAGTAGAGATATTTTGTGCCTTGTAATTCTTCAACAGTTTCACAGTAACTTAGAACTAATTTCATAAGATCAATTAGACTCAACGAGGAGAATTGATTAAGTTCGTTTTCTTGATGACTAGAATGTGTACTTGCATTCATGTTTGGAACCACAATTTCCAAAGATTCATCAATAGCCAACAAAATTTGCACCTTCCTCAAAAGCCATATTCCAGAATTGAGTAAAGAAAAGCTTGACTTCCGGTACCAGCATAGGTTCATCCTTTGCGCATGCTCAGAATCTGAGAATGTGTAAGAGCGCGTGATATCATGCGAGTTCCCCAGAAATGTAGAAGCCTAAGAGGTTTGTATGACGTAGATTTGAATAAGGTGCATGATGCGATTTTGATGACACTATAGAAGTTCCGAAAAGGAATGAGACACAGTCTTTGACTCCATTATAGGATAATACTCGAATGCATCAGTTTCGAGACAAGCTGCCAGAACTTCCCAATAAGTGCAAGATCCTTCACCCAGCCACAATTCCTTGTCACCATTCGGTGCAAAATCCGGTGCAAAATCCGGTGCAGAATTCAGGAAGCAATAGAAAACAAGACTTTTTGTTCCGATATTCCAAGCAAGGACTCTGTCGAATCTTCATGAGCTTTTCCCACTCCTTGCTACCGTACAATAGATCAACTCTTGACACTAGATGCCAAATCAGCTTCAAATATCCATATCTTATCTTGAATATAGATGAAGAATGATAGACACCCAGATGACGAGTTTAAAATCGATTGTCATTGAGAGTTGAAAGGGGGCACATCCAGATAGAGATGCACGTCAAAATTGATTATTCCAGTCCCAGTAGGACAATGGATAAATGTGAACCACAATGACACAGAACGTTGTGATGTAACCGAAGTTCGTGTGGTTGCATTGAAACAATTTGATATTGACGGCACTCAAATTGTAGACATTGATTTAAGGATGTGGATGGGGATGGATAAGGTGTGTCGTCAAAGTGAGAAGGAAAGTTGTGTATTGGGAAGGTACGGTGAGAGGCACAATTTTCAATATCACATGATGAGACGGATTTGATTTGAAGGTTTGGTTAGAAATTGATTGTAAGAAAGAACATGTGTAAGATGTCCAAGGATTGCCTTGAGACGACACGTAATGATAGTTCTTTTGATTTGAGCATTGCCAAATCCTATCTACTAATTTGCGCGTTAATCAAGCTGTGCTTCGTAATCAACGGCAACCACAGATTATGAGACTGGATGCTATATAATCCTTATCAAGGAGTTATATTTATAATTCCAAGTTCTTCTTCTCTATTGAACTGTTGCAGAGTAAAGGGCCATAATGTGACATGTACAAAGAGGCTGAGTTCTTGAGCCTTTTCCTATACTATCATGTCGACTATGAGTTTGCGAAGTCTGTCATGTTCCGTGATGTTCCCCCAAATATATTCTATGAGCTCGACAGGGTCACTCCTTCCCAAGTTCTCACACCGAAATCCTTGAGGTCATTTCCAACGTAGGTATGAATCATGGCATAGCTAAGGAGTCTATACTCAATCAGCGAGTATTCAAAGATGAAGAAGAAACACCTGCTTATCCGACTTCTCAGACACCGTTGCAGACATTTTGAAGTGGAGGTTATCTGCAGTATAGAAGTAGCGGTATATTGACCCTTTAATATTTTCGAAACCTCTTTTAGCGAATACCGATTTAACAAAGTAATACCTAGGTAGTGTGTGTTTCTTGATCGACAGAAGTTGGGTCATCACTCTTGGCAAGAAAGTTTCCTCTACGGGGGCGTAGAGATCGAAATGAGCACAAATTGGTGACTAGGACGGATGAAGGAATTTGAGTCCAGCTTGCTACCTCATCTGAATACGGAGAAAGCTCGAAAGATGGAGAGATGTAGTGAACAACGCTCCCACAATCTCCTTCACGCCACACATTTTCTTCTGGATTTCTTGGATTGGACAGGGGACCGGAAAATATAACGGGAGCGAAGGAATCACAGACTCGACATTGGTGAATATCCGTTTGCCAGATGACACAGCAATGCAGAATGGATATCAGGTGTCTGAAGTGGACAGGACTGAGGAAACCTTAAGGTTAATAGGTAAGAGGGGCGGAAAAGTCTACCTCTCTTGTTGAAAGTTGTGCGTACCTAACCTCATTCACTTACCACCTGAAACATATGATGGGTAGGTATTTGACGTCTCTAATAAGAAGTTGTGAAAATCCACGTTTTACAAATTATCGCCTCGTCTTGTATTCTGCTATAAACCTGGAAGTGAAGTCTGGAGCTGGGGTGGCGTTCGAAGTGAGGTTTGATCCATTCCATCCGGGGCCACCTGGGCATGTCCAGTCAGCAAAGTGTGGCTCACTGGTGGCTCCCAAATCAAGCTGAAGGTTGCAGGGATGTTGTCTTCCTTAGGTTTCAAACCAATTTGGTTGTGAGCCGCGCGAAAGAGATTCACTCAACTTCAATCATCAAAAAAGGTACCTACCTCCTCAACCAAAACCTTACTACATACCACCTTCCTTTACTTCCATTCCGTTAATTAATCTTCTCCATCGTACCTACTTGTTCCGACAAAGAAAGCGCACAGAATAATTCACCTCTTTACGCCTTCCTTATCTAACTGTGAATCACCACGATCTTGTGAATTATGGCCAATCCTGTAAGTGGAATACCATTTCAAACATAATCTTCAATCGTACAATCTCTTTTCAACTTCCACTGCTCCTCTACTGTCTCATTCAATCGAAAATGACTCTAGCAAGCTCTTCTGTTGTCGGGAGACGACCCACTTACTCTTCCGTTTTTCAGAAGTTTCCAGTACATCCCAGGCTAACAGATCCAATGTTTCAGCAACGACTCCCTCCCCAACAACCTAGCTATAACCAAGCTTATATGCCAAATGGTGCTGTAGCAGGTCATACCGGAATCCCACCTGGAGCTACTCCTTTACTCCCAAACAACGGTAGAATCATACAAACTGGAGGTGTGAGAGTTTTGTGTGTGGCAGACGTACGAGGTGAGCTTGACCTGAAGATTTGACTTTTCAGGCAACGCTGACAACTCGGAAGGAAATTTAAGATCACTCAATGAACTCGCAAAGCAAGCACGCGCAGATCACATTATTCATACAGGAGATTTCGGTTTCTATGATGACACCTCTCTCGATCGCATTGCAGAAAAGTGAGCTCAGCATCCAGCTCAGCACTATCCATCACCCACTAACAAAAATTCAATAGAACCCTCAAACATGTCGCTCAATACTCTCCCTTGATCACAGAAGCTACGAAAAAGGCAATCGCAGCGCCGGGCGGCCCAGTAAAGTCGAGATTCAGTCCTGGCGACCTTCCACTTTCCGAATTACCACAGTTCCTAAATGGCAGTCTGAAGCTTGATGTACCAGTCTACACTGTCTGGGGTGCATGTGAAGATGTGCGAGTCCTCGAGAAATTCAGATCGGGCGAATACAAGGTTGACAAACTTCACATCATTGATGAGGCACGCTCAATGCTTTTGGAAATTGGAGGCGTTAAGTTAAGACTTCTCGGACTTGGTGGCGCAGTTGTCATGCACAAACTTTTCGATAACGGTGAGGGCAGAACCACAATTGCCGGTGGGCAAGGAACCATGTGGACTACATTACTTCAAATGGGAGAGCTGGTAGATACCGCCAATCGTGTATACGATCCCACCGAAACCCGTGTATTTATTACCCATGCGTCACCAGCTCGCGAGGGCATTTTGAACCAGCTGTCAGTTACCCTGAAAGCCGACTTCTCGATATCCGCAGGACTACATTTCAGATACGGAAGCTCCTACAATGAATTCAGTGTCAACCCTACCTTGGATCATTACCGGGGTAAGCTCGCAGCATCCAAAGCTTCCTTCAATGACGTATGGGAGACAGTCAAGAGCGAAGTTCAACCGGCCATTTCTCAAAACGAAGCTCAACAAAACCTTCTTAACAACGCACTTGGTATTGTAGAGAAGATGCCAAGCACCGCACATGGAGGTAACCCATTCGGCGGCCCCGTTGGCGGTTCTAACGCCGCTACTTTGGGTCAAGTTGACGAAAGTGCTTTCAAAAATATGTGGAACTTCAACTTGGCTGATGCGGCCTTTGGATGGTTGGTTTTGGAAGTTCAAGATGGACGTATCGGTACCGAAATGCGAGCTCAAGGATTCAACTTCGCTCATCGAGGTGCAAAGCAACATCCAGGTCACCAACAGCAACAAGCACAAGCACCTGCGACCGGCTCTGGAACGCCTGGATCAAGCCAAAATCTTGTATCCTCTGCACCACCTACTGGGCCAGCTCAGCGTTCACCTGCGGCACAACCTCCAGCGCAAGCTTTCGGTCAACGAGGACAAGCTCAACAACAAACCAGAGCTCCACCAGCTGGTCCTGAACGTACCGCAGAGTCGCCAGCTCCATTCCAAGCCAAGCCTGCCACACCACAACCAGCTCAAAACAATGTTGTTAACCTACCATCTGCCAAAGAGGATGAGAAGACTCCCGCGACCACAAATGGTACAGAAAGCTCATCCCCAGCATCTAAGCCTTCTGCCGAACAAATTATTGGTCTCTTCGTTATGAATGTAAACTCAGAAGATCATGTCCGCGATTTGTTCCACGACGATGACAAGGCAAAGATTATCCGAGTCGATAAATGGGGTGCATCCAACAAGGTTGCCGTCTTCAAGACAACTCAGGAGAGAGATGATGCTCTAGGTCGTCTACCTGCAGAGGTCACACAACGCAGCAGTGAGGATCGCTCAAGACCTTTGGTAAAGTTATTCCAGGCTAGAGACAATACAAAGTCTTACTCTTCAAGCCGTGGAGGTGCCGGCAGTTGGGGTAGCAGCAGAGGTGGAAACAGCAGTGCTCCCCGAGGTGGTTACGGAAGTGGGGGTGCTAGCGACAGCGAAGGTGGTCGAGGCGGTCGGGGTGGTCGAGGTGGATCTAGCCGTGGAAGAGGAAATGAAAGAGGCAGAGGGGGACGTGGTGGTCGAGGTGGCTTCAATAAGGAAGGTGGAGCATCCCCTGCTCTAGCTTCAGCTACACCAGCAGGAGGTGACTCTTGATCAACGATAATATCGGACATCATACATCACCAGTTTTCATTATTTTCTCGCACCAAAAAGTCATATTTCTCGTACAGTACATCTTCTAAACGGTCACTTATTGTGAACAGAAGATATCTATCTTGACAGAGGCTCAGCCATATTACTATTTCGGCTTTTTTTCGTCCTCATAAAAATATTTTAAGGTACCGGAGTGGAGTTAAAAATATTTGCTCACACTTCAAGGTTCCTACCTTTATTTGTGTGCAGGCGATGATGGCTACTAGCTCGTTCTATTTCCTTTGCATCTGTACTTTTGATACGGGTAGCTTTGAGTCGCATCATATCATGGATCTCATTATGGAATGAGATATTCGGAACGAATCTATGAACAGCGCTGCACATGTATTCTAGTCTTTGCCTTAAATTTCCATAGGGGAAACATGAGAAATGAAAGGTTGGTGGTTGCGAGGTGTCAGAAAGGGATTGGTTGTCAAATGATTGCAGACGCATAGAAAACATCAATTAAATTTTTAGTAAATGTGTTTGAAAATTTCCATTGTGATATTTGCAGTTTATGGTATCGTACAACAATGTGTATATATATTCTACATGGTGGAGTTTTACAGATCTTGTAACATGATTTACTTGAGAGTCGGAATGATTCAAGCTCATAGAGACAATACCACATCGAAGCGGATGTGTAGCAGATGTGGTAATCCCCTTGTCTACTTCTCTAGATGTTTAATACCCTTATGGATTGCTGCAATTCCACCTGTCAAGTCCTCCCATCCTTTTCCAGGAACCACAAATCCGGCTTCCTTGATCATATCCCTGAATTCCTCCTGTTTAGGGAACTTCTCAATACTCTCTACCAAGTACTGATAACTGTCTCTATCTCCCGCCACCAATTGGCCAATCAATGGTATCGCTGAGAAACTCCATTGCTTATAAATGGCATTAAACAACGGATTGGTCACATCCGAGAATTCTAAACAGGCGAAAAGTCCACCGGGTTTCAATACACGGTGCGCTTCCCGCAACGCCGCGGCTTTATTTGTGAAATTGCGGATTCCGAAGGCGACGGTGTAGAGATCGAGAGAATTGGAGGGTACCATGGGCAGAGACTCGGCGTTTGCGAGGAGGAAATTGAGACGCGGGGAATGGGCATAGGAGGTTTGTAGCGAGCGTTTGCGCCCTTCGGCTAGCATCTCAGGGTTGATGTCGGATATGGTTATGCTGGAGGAGGGGGATTTGTTTATATTGGTTGCGTGGTCGAGCAGGCGGAAGGCAATGTCGCCGGTGCCGCCGGCTATATCGAGCATTTTCCAGCCTTGGGGGGAAGAGGTGGAGGTAGAGGAGGCAGGAGGGGTGAAACCAGGGTTTATGGAGCGCACGAAGTGGTCTCTGCGGATGGGGTTAGTACATGTAATATGTGTATGCATGTAGAAAGACTGTCTAGATTCAATAAGAGAATGAGAGAAAGACTAAACATACTTCCATAATCTGTGAATCCCCAATGACATAAAGTCATTCATGGTATCGTACGAGGCTGCAACATTACTGAAGACTCCCGCAACTATTCATCGCGATGTACGAATTAGCTTTCGTTCATGCAATCTAATGGCTGTTCCTTTAATTATTCAAGCCATTGAATTGAGCACACCTCTGGCTTCCTTCTCCGCCTCCGGCACAGTTTGAAATCCAAAATGTGTGGTTCGTCCATTATTACTATTCGATGCACCCGCAGATGATGTTTGTGTCGAGGATGAATCTGCTTGACGTATCGTACTCGAAGTGGAAAAGCATCTCGAAGCGAATTGAGATCTAGCAGACCTGGTTAAAGGTCTGAGTGCTGATCTACAAGCCATATTGAATTAAATGACTATGATTCCGTGGTAGGTACAAGAAGTAGACGGGAGTTACAAAACAATGGGAATACAAAAAGTGCCCCAAGTCTTTCCAAATCCCGATAAATTTCTCGCCTCGTCAGCCTTGCCAAGTTTTTTCTCCAGCTAGTGGTTTGGTGAAGAAGGAAGCTAGTGGAACAAGGGATGGGAGTGGATCGGTTATCGACGGCATTACCCCAGATTTCAGCCTTGGTCTCCAGTGTTTTAGCACGTCCCCAGTGTACCGACGGTGATGGTCTTTCTTGTGCCGGACGCTCTTTTTGTTTTGTATTTAAGAAGGTCCCGGTTGGTATTGAAATGATGCTGAAGATTTCTTCTTGATGTTTTCGAATTGATTATTGGAAAAGGTCAATTTGCTGCTTGGGAGTGTTATATTGAAGTTTAAGTGTGAGATTGTTCATTGATCACTGAAGTCAGATAAGCAAACAATTATGAATTCACAGAGAATTGGAGGATGCATTTTGCGGGGAAGTAAGAGGGGAGGCATATCTGCATCTTTTTTGAGAAACAAGACTCATGGAATATGGTCGTCAAGATGTCATTCTACCGTGGGACCAAGTCAGAAACCTGGTTCTGCAGGGTGAGTTTCGATTGATTTGAAACAGAGCATCAATTGCTAATAAAAACATAGAGTACGCTTCCCCGGAGCAGTAGACAGTAAATTTACTTCCTCCCTCTCTTTCGAACACCCCTCTACCTATACCGCTATCCCTACCTACCGCACCATGTCCCCCGATGGCGACATCCTCGATCCATCTGCCGTTCTCCCCTCCGATGAAGCTGCGCTAGAAATGTATCTCAACATGATAAAAGTATCTATTATGGATGTTATAATGGTTGAAGCACAGCGACAAGGTCGATTGAGCTTTTACATGCCGAGTCAGGGTGAAGAAGGTACTTGTGTAGGATCGGCGGCGGCGTTAGAGAAGGACGATGTGATTTTTAGTCAGTATAGAGAGGCGGGTGTATTTATGCAGAGGGGATATACATTGGAGGAATTTATGAGTCAGTTATTCGCCAATAGGAAGGATAAAGGGAAGGGAAGGAATATGCCTGTCCACTATGGAAGTAAGGAGTTGAATATTGTGAGTTTTCTTCTGATATTGCCCAAACCTTGGCATAAAAAAATGGGAAGGAATACAATTCAAATAGCTAACAAAACACAGCACGCTATCTCCTCTCCTCTCGCAACTCAAATCCCCCATGCCTCAGGAGCAGCCTACGCATTAAAACTCCAACGTCTCCAAAATCCCTCTCTCCCTCCCCGAGTCGTAGCTTGCTATTTTGGCGAAGGAGCCGCCTCAGAAGGTGATTTTCACGGCGCCCTCAACATAGCCGCTACGCGCTCCTGCCCCGTAATCTTCATCTGTCGCAACAACGGGTACGCCATTTCCACCCCCACGCTCGAACAATACCGCGGCGACGGCATCGCCAGCCGCGGCACCGGCTACGGAATCGACACGATCCGCGTCGACGGCAACGACATCTGGGCCGTGCTCCAAGTGACCAAGAAAGCGCGCGAGCTGGCGCTCACCGATGGCGGGCGCCCGGTCCTCATCGAAGCAATGTCCTATCGCATTTCCCACCACAGCACCTCGGACGATTCCTTCGCGTACCGCGCGCGCGTCGAAGTCGAAGATTGGAAACGCAGAGATAATCCGATCACGCGGCTGCGGAAATACTTGGAAAAGAGAAATGTGTGGGATGAAGCCAAGGAGATCGAAGCAAGGACGAATATTAAAAAGGAGGTTTTGAAAAAACTGAGCGAGGCAGAGAAGGAAAAGAAACCGCCGATTAGAAGTATGTTTGAGGATGTGTATAAAGAGATGACGCCGGAGTTGAAGAATCAGATGGAGGAATTGAGGACGGTGATGGAGGAATATCCAGAGGAGTATGATGTGCGTGAGTTTGAAGGGGGTCTGGGTAGTTTGAAGTGACGAAATGGAAGATTTTGGAAATGTAGATTGTGAGAGGGAGGAAGCGGGTGGAGGCATAGATGAGATTATGAGATTATGATTGTAGAATTGAGAATACATTAGCATTAGCACTAGCACGCATTGGCGAGAGATACAATAGATACCTACCTGGGTACTTGAGGCATAGCATTTGCATCTACAGATACTCCTCACCGTGCTCACTTACTTCAACATCACCATCGTTACTCGTAAGCTTTTATACAAAATATGAGGATATTAATCTGATCTTGTCTGATGGCGCTCATAAATCTATCTATACATAAAATGTTAATAGTCTTATTCAAAAACGAAACAATGTCCGCTGAGAAACTATCCAAACTCCATCCTCCACCCAGACAGTCGCTGAAAACGCCTTTTGTCATCACCTAGTGACCAAATGACTCCATCAAGTACGCCTACTTTTATACCTCCGAAGAAAAATATCTACCAAAAATATCTACCAAGGAATATTTCTACTTCCTCGCCACCCCCATAACAAGCAAGGCACCACTCCCAACCTGCACTTTCCACCCCTCTTTAATCAACATCCTCGCTACTGCAGGTCCCAACTTCCCTTTTCCACCTTCACTATGATTTCCCACACCCGTTACGATTTTAAACCCTTCTTGTGGTCCCGCTCGTACGTATCCACCGCCGAGCCTCCTCCGTTCCTCTGAGACCCACCATATGGTTACTTTCTCTCTTGCGATTCTCACTGCGTCTCGGACTCCAACTCCGTGTAAATCTATACCACCGTTCCAGCATTGGCTCATGACTAGTTCGTCTGCTGCTGCACTTTCGGCGTCTTTGACACGGACGTTGGCATCTCGTCCTTGTTGAGAGTAATAAGCTGCTGCGCCGCCCATCAGAGGGTTAGATCTGGATTTTTTGTATGCAGCAGATGCTTTTTGGAAAGCAGTGTTGCGCGCGTTGATGTGAGGGCTTGCATCTGTGGAGGGAGAGAGTGGTGTACCAGGATTAGACGAGGTGGAATGGGTGGGGTAGATGGCGTTTAGAGAGTATTGTTTTGAAGCGGATAAAGCCGTAGGTGAGGGGTCAATAACGAGGGGCGTATGACGAATTTCGATTTGAAGGTTTGGTTTACCAGATTTGCAGATGGGAGTCGATATGAGTGCGTTTGCCAATTCACGTGCCTTGGCTGTATATGGATATGTCATTTGAGTGAGAATGAGTATATGGGAGGGCTTCACTGAAGGAAAAGCTTCCCCTAGTTCCATTGCTTGAACTTCGATTATTGGGTCTTCTTCTTCCATATCGGTGGCAGGGTAGTTTTCGATAATTGATAAAATTGTCGCTTTGACAGATGCTCCATTATTGCGGTACAATGAAGTAATTTGTTGCATCGGTAAGCCGGTTCTAGTAGATAGAAATTCGACATCTTTTCTACCCGTCTCCCATTTACTCGCTTCAGCAGTAAGGGGCGAATCGTCTGCAATAGAACTGCTTTCAGAGGCTTCAGTCTTTCGACCTTTTCTCCTTCCTTTTTGTTTGCGGGTTTTGGGTGATGCGGAACTTTCAGAAAAAGCTTCAATACCACGTCTCCTCGATCCTGTTTCCTCGAGGAAGGATAGATTGAGCAAATCCTCGATTGCCAAATTAACATTTCCTTTGGACTTCTTGAGGGAATATTTGACATCAAAAGGCTTCAGAGTCTTGAAAGTTGCAAGCAGAAAGTCCTCTTGACTGTCCACATCCATTCCCTCAAGAGAATCCGTAAAGTCGGTCCCCTTATAAGAATCTTCATTGCCAGGAAAGTCCAATCCTTCTAAAAGATCTAGTGAAGACGTTCTCCGACTCGACGTATCGTCTGTAGAACTACTCCATCCAGGTACACTTTTACTACTTGTGCTCGCATCATCATTTCTGCTATTGCCATTCTGCGAATTTTGCTCTGCTGAAGTTTCCCCTCTGTTTGTATATGTTCCACCCCAAGTTCCACTAGGATCGAAGCCAGTAGCTTCTTCAATTTCTGCATCTTTCCTTATCATGTCCAAAACCATGCGCGCAGCCTCAATTTGCTCTTTATTAGAAAGGTCGTAATCTGCAATTATTGCACGAAATGTACTGTTATCGAGTGGGGGACAATATTCTGACTATGTAATTCGTCAACAGCGTATACGATACAAGAAAGAGAAGAGTCAAAATGAATTGAGATGGTGAATGAATTCAAGAATTGCATACCTCCATTTGAGCCAGAAGCTCTTGAGTATTCACCATAATTGCGGCAATGCAAAGCAAATTTCGACGCTGATTCCTCTCTCCCAATTGCGTATGCAGACACAACACAATTCACTCTTTCTTTCTTTCTTTCTTCCTTTCTTTTTCTTTCACTCAAACCAATATTCAAGGAGATTCTGTTGGAAATAAATTATTATAAATAGATGTAAGAGAAGCAAAATAATAGATGTGTAACATGATTCTATGGGAAATTGACATTTTCTGTGGTATTTCTCAAGTTCAAGTAGGTAGGTAGGTATTATTAAAGATTTCGTTCTACTCACCAAGGGAAGAATGAAGTGGTGGGATTTCGAACGATGATGAAGTCATGAGCCGAGAAATCAAAGGGCACCACATATCGAAGCTAATAGGGTGAAATATTAATAAGCAAAATTAATTGAGTGACGCCATGAATTCATGAAACATCGAGACGGAGACTTTGATGTCGATGACAACCTTGGAGATCTCTCTCGAATGCTCTCTAACTTCGTTATCACAATAGTCTACTGTATAATAGACAATGAGAGTATCTCCATGTATCTTCTGGTATGAACCAAATCAGACGCTTCTCGTGAATTTCATGAGTCCGTGCATTCACCATCATATCATCGCAAGCATAGGGATGACGAACATCGCAACTACTTCAATGGGAGGAGAAGCACCTTCCAATAATAGAATGATCCCGATTGATACAGTGGCGACGTTATATGGGAGATACCAAACTTAAGAACGAACAGAACTGCCACGGCTTTCCTGGTCAAACTCAATTCATGCTTGCTGTCTTTCACAATACGCTTACAACCCTTCACTCCCACAAACATTCAAAGTATATCTTCATCCATGGACAAGTCGTCTAGATTGACATACTTTCTATTTTGGCATTGATGTTCAAACACTTGTTCTTTTCCAATGCACAGTGGTGTATGTTTGCCCCTTAGACCGGGCAATTCATGAAGGGCGAGACGGTTGCATTCGATAGCTGGTAGTGACCATCTTGTTTGGAATTGATGCATACATGGTGTGGAAGATATAAAATGGATCCCATCTCGATTAGATGTTGACTCGGACAGTTCACCGCGCAAGAGATACACGCCGCACTTCTCTAGTACGATGGTTTCAAAAGGGCTATCATAAACGTGTTCAGTAGATTCAAGTCTTTGATTCTTGGCTTCGCGGAATACATTATCGAAACCCGCGCAGCTTACACCCCCAAAGGTCTGAATTCTCTGTGTAGGTGATAATTTGGAAGGTCCTGATAACCACTCGGTATTCGAATCAATCAACTCGATATCCCACAGTCAAATCTCTCATCAGTTTTCAAGCAAACTGAGGCTTCGGATTACATCACGCATTTCCATCAACTCCACTTTGACCTTTGCCCTCATTGATATAGTATGGTTCCTGTCGAAATTTTGCAATCGCTACATTCTATCCCATGTGGTGGCCAACTGTCTGTACTATAAGTTCAGGCCGGTATTGCAGGAACCCTCTCAGCATCCTCTCTCCCCGTTCTTCTTTACTTAATCGCTGTTCTTCAGCGATATACTCACTCGAGAAATATAAACCCCTTCTTCTTCTTCTATAGTGCGCAATATCATTCAAAAGCTCGGAAACTATGTAGCAATGTACTGTTCTCGATCTCTGACGTGAGGTCAAATCCGCGCTTTCCAAAATTCGTCGGGTGGGCTCCTAAAGGCCGGGAGTATTGAGTCAAAACAATCTCAGGCGTGCGCGAGATATTCCATCTCAAACACATTAGACGAATATAGGTCAACCTTTTTTAGGCGAATAGATACTCTCGACGCGGTTGCCTCAGTGATTTTGTTCAACAATATTATCGTGAGAACTTCCCCACAACTTTTCAAAAAGAAACTCCATTCATTAGCACTTGGTCTCATTTTCTGGACCGAACCACCAAAGTCGACAAGCTCTGTTGTTATTAGTCATTTCGACTGCTTGAATTAGATAGAGAAGGTTGTTTGGTAAATTGATAGAATCTACAATCACTCATATATCAATTCAAAAAAGATGCAACGAAAATTTCCAAGGCTCTATGGCAGCCGTCCCATCGACGCACCCTCTCGAGGATTAGGTATTCCTAATATCACTTCCAAACACTCAGTCGCGTCCGAAAAAGAAGTCAAAGCAGCTATCTGCGACCCTCCATGTGAGTAAGACAAGCTTTTCTTTCCTAAATTCAAGCTTCAATCTCAAATCCCTGTATGGGTTTTCATCTTTCTTTCTCACAGTGCCATTATTTCCCCGCTATGCTTAAGAACTTGGTCCGATGAGGTTGTTACTAAATCTCTATCATTGCAGGTATCTGCGCCGATTGTGAACAGGGTTTCTATATACGCCAAGAACAAATGCAGCCGGGCTGGTTTTATCGACGTTCACTTTCCAGCGATGAAGCCAAACAAATTTCTGCTTCATACATACACGTTATACAAACAGATCGCAAGTATTTAGTAGAAAGACTCGCAAAATATGGGGATATCATTGTTAATCGGTGGAAAAAGAAGAGCCAAGACAAACGCCAGTTGTTGCTACTTGAAGCCATTCCAAGTCTTTGCGACAAGAGATGGATTGTCCCTCGACATAGTTTCACTTCTGAAGGTACGCAAATTCCACCTATAAACAGTGATGGAGAAATAGAACTACGCTCGCTAGAAAGTCGGCATCAACTCCTCTTGCATTGGTTAAGTTTGGAGGTCCTCGAGACAAACCCCGCTGTGCTTTTTGCATTGCTGTACAATCGAACGATATATGCTCCCCAGGACTGGGCGTCCTTTGATTCGCGACAGCTCAACTGCTCTTTTCTTTGCGGAAACTTCGACGTTGACTTTTCAGCCAAATGTATTGTGATGTATGGTCTCAGGTACGGAGAGGTGGTGGATTGGAAAGCTAGTCCGGCACACAGAGCGGACATTCTTGGGTTCCCCAAGGCACGTCTTGTTCTCGAGGCTCAAGCTCATCTGATGGGCTCACTTCGGAGGGTTATTGACGGCATACTTCAAGGAATAGATGAAAATACACCTCTTGCAGCAGAGAAATGGAAATCAATGGTTTCGCTGGGATTTAGGCATAGTAATGTCGTGGAATTGTGGTCACCCTACACCAATCAAGCATTCTCATCGCCTCCATCGTTTTCTCTCACCAATCTGATCACGTTGGCTCAAACACGGTTAGAATCAACCATCGATCATCTCTGGCTACTGCAGACAGAGCCGGCATACATGAAACGATATATCGCGGACATGTGCCATGGAGGTGCTTACGAGTCGACTAAAGATATGGGGCCTGGTTGGCTGGTTGTACGGGGGATTACTGAAGCAATCAAGTCTTGCTGGAGGTGAGGATGGGTAAAGAATGAATGCGAACGTGTCAAATCAATTCATGATCGATTTCGAGACAATATTTCACAAGGTGAAGATCTTCCATCCAAATATGATAAGGCATTGGGTGCGCTTGAGTAAGTTAGTTTAAATTTTCCGATCATCTGCATAAAGTCTTGAGTACCTGACATGGAATCTTACTATCCAGACTCTTGGTAGTGAATGATGTCAACCGTCGTGGCGATCTTCTTGGAGAAACAATTTCACAGAGACCGGGATTTTCTCACATTTATACGACAACTAGGAAATCCCAAGAACTTGGGCCTGATACCCTCGAAGTGAACCGGAAGAACGGTTTGCTTTCTGATCCAAAACATGCATTTGAGAACGAGCTCTTGGATTACTGTTTAGTCCAATTGCAAGTCGAACCGGACATTCAACAAAAGCCAAATACACGGCCAAAAGAAGTGCCCATAGACCATGCACTGTTATTCTCTATTTTAGAAAACTACCTAGCTACGAGCAATATCAAAGAAAAGTCTCGCCTAGACGAGGTCTTATCAAATCTCCTCTCAGATCTAGCAGCTTCTCACGAAATTTTGGCTGCCATTCGTTTACATCGACCTCTAAGTAGATCTAGAACCTTGGATGAGGTGCTACAGTCAGAAAACCGAAAAATTTGGAAGGCTTTTAATGTCAAAAGTCACTTTACCAACGACGCTTGTACCAAGCTAGCAAAAGCATTTTTCAAGAATTTCCACGAGGTTAAAGCCCCCACTGGTCGGAAGGACATGGCTTGGTTGAATCACTCTCGAAACACCAAGAAAGCACTGGAAGCTTTCTGGCAGGGTATCAGGAAGGACAGTTTGATGGTTTGGAAACAGAATGGTTTTACCGAAGACGAGGTAGCTGAAGAGCTTGAGTGTATCAGTGCCACCACTACTCAAGAATACCTAAGTGCTGTTCAAGCTGAAGAACAGCAGCTGCTAGCCCAGATCGAATGGAACCAGAACGAAAAAATCAGTCAAAAGAACCAAGAATATGCCAAAACACCAACACAAACAACTTGGGGCACGGAAGATTCAACTTCGACCCTCCCAACCCAAATAAAAGCGAAAGACAAAACTCGGCCCTCTACCAGTATCCAACCCTCTCCAACTAATCCTCAGGAACTCGCCAATCACCTAGCAAGTACAATCATCTTTCTCTCTCCACCCCCCAAAATCCTCGTCACAAAACGTGCTTATGAAATGCTCTCTCACATGTATCCCTGCACGTCCGAAGACGCATCCACAAAGAGTATCGAATGGGATCTTTTCGTACATAGTATGTCTGACATGGGATTTTGTGCGCGGAATAAAGGGGGTAGTGCGGTGGGGTTTGAGAGGGAGTTTGAGGGACTGGGAGAAGGAAATGCGGGGGAGGCAAATGGAGAGAGAATATTCGCAAACCGTAGCGGGAAAATCATTTTTCATAGACCGCATCCGGTGGCGAAAATTGATCCGGTTATGTTGAGGTGTATGGGGAGGAGAATGACGAGGAGGTTTGGGTGGGGGAGGGGGGTGTTTGGATTGCGTGGGGTGGATGAGGATGGAGATTTAGATGGAGAGGTGAAGGATTGAGTTGTGTTGAGTTGAAGTGGGTCTCGGGAAGGAAGGGAGTTGCGAAGATGGGAAACAACTGAAAAGAATGTATCCATAATTCGTAAATTCTGATTCGGCAACATAATAACTGGTATAGTATAGTGGTAAAGTGGTAGATATATGAACTTATAAGTCAAAAGTTTCTTGAGTCTCTGCTGTATAGAACTCGGTAATGAAAAGATAGATAAATAGATAGAGAAATGAATTCAAGGATTTTACTATAGTTTTCTGTGCTTTATTGTACTTGATTCTTCAAGGGATAAATCGATGATCTCCCTGCGTGATTCATGAAACTCATCAGTCTGTGAGAAGTTTCGCGTGAAAGAGAGGGAGATGCTCAAAAAACTAGGTACTTGACATGATATAAAGAATCGAGCCTACTCACCGGGGAGATTTCACATACAATTTTTATCCAAAAAAAAATAATGAAGAGGTTAATAACAAATTTTAGAGGTCCGCTCACTCATTCACTGGTATCGTAATCTTATCCCCTAGACTGTCACTCCATGGCGCCTTCGCTTAATAGGATCTAATTGACCAATCAAATCATCAGGATCTTGAGAAACCCCACTTTTTCGAAAATATTTCTTGTTTTCAAGAATGCAATACAATATTATATATAAATCTTTAGGAATCTTTTTAGGAATATAAAATATATAAAATTATTTTTATTTTTATTTTTTTATACATTTCCAATAAATCTTAATCTTAAATCCAATATAAATCAATATATATATATATATATATATATATTTAATTGGAGGTTTATCTCCTTAATATTCTTATTGTTTGTAAGGGCTGAAGATATATATATATATATACAAAAAATTTGATTTGGAAACTATTAGCTTAAAATGAGTTACGATTTTGTTTATTCGATTGATTATAAGTCTTTTGTAATATTCTTGATAGTGGCTGATAGTTGCTATTAATTGTATATACAATTATAATTGTATTTCTATATATATTAATCAACTTGAATCAGTTTATTTAAACTAATATAAATTGAATAAAAAGAAAAAAAGTGGTAACTATATATAAGAGATTAAGAGCTTTCAAATAATATATTTTTTATATTGCTAGCTTCAAAACTGAGGTTTTTATAAAGAATTGAAGTTGAAATAGTATAAATATAACTAGAGCTTATATAATCAATTAAAAGAGGTTTATATCGAATATAGCTGACCTAATATTAATAAAAATTATTTTAATACTCTAGCTTTCGTAGTTCAATAGTATAATTAATAATCTAATGTGAAGTGACTCATTAAAATCTGAATAAAATTAAAAAATCTAAATAAAACACTAAAATCTGAATAAAATTAAAAAAAAAAGTAATATAATGAGGTAAACCGACTTCGCCTGTAAGCCTCAATAAAATTTCTTTTTTTAGATTTTTATAATTATAAATATAATTATATAATACTTTCTCAAAAAGCAAGGGGTCCGGGGGCTCGCAGGCCCCTGGTATAAATAAATCTCATTTATTATAATAGAATATTATTATTAATGATTGCTGCTGTGCACAGGCCACATTCGGCGCCATGGAGTGACAGTCTAGGGGATAATGGGGGTGGGGGGTATCGTTGGTCACTCGCTTAGCGTGGGATAAGCTAAGCCGAATTGGGAATAGTATTAAAATAATACTATATTGGAAGCTTAGGCTAGTAGAATAGATAGAATTTATTATTGAATTATATTGTATTATATTATATATTTATATATATATATAGAAATGGGTATTAGAAAAAGATTTGAATATAGGGATTCAAGTTATTTATTTATACTTTTTTCTATTCTTTGTATATAGGTGGTGTAAGTTTATAATATGTATGTGGTGTATTTGAAATTTTTGATTTTGTAATCAATTTTATCAATTTTCTTTATTGATTTGTAATCAATTTTTATAATAAAAAAAAAAGGAAAAATAATATTGTATAAGATTGCGTTTGTTATTCTGTATTCGAATTAGCTCCTATGTTATATTTCAAATTTTTCAAAATAATAAATTATTATTTTGAATAAAGAATTAATAAAGGATTTCCTTTTTAATAAAAAGTTCTTTATTTTATTTTTATAATAATATTCTTTCTTATATAAAGAGAATAAAGAATATAAGAAATTTTTCTTATATTATTGAATTTTTATTATTTGATTATAATAATAGAATTTTATTATTATAATTAGTTCCTTTAATATTATAATAATATTAAGTGATTTAATTAATATTTATTAAAAACAACAGGGGGAAGGGAGGAATGATATAACTAACCCCCGACTGTTAAATATAATAATAACAAGGTTCATGATAACGATGATATATTTGTGGGAAAAATAGGTAGGTGGATATTGCATGGCATGGTTTGTGATTTTTACTTTTGTACTTTTAAACTTCTTTTTTGAATTCATTTGATTAATCTTATTGTTTTGATCACTTGTTTTAATCTTTTATTATATATATTTAAGTAGATATTTAATAGTAAATCTATACACTCTTTTTCATACACTCTTTTATTCTATATATACTCATCTATTTAATATTATTTACTCATCCACTCATTCATTCATTCATTCATCCACTTATCCACTCATCCACTCATCCACTCATCTACAATCTCACAAATCTCACAAATCTCACAAATACAAATCCAGACTACAAATCCAGACTACAAATCCAGACTACAAATCCAGTCTACAAATCCAGACTACAAATCCAGTCTACAAATCCAGTCTACAAATCCAGTCTACAAATCCAGACTATAAATCTAAATACAAATCTCATTTCCAAGCCCAACACCGTTTATAGATTCTAGAAACATTCTTTCTCTTTAGGTATGCATATATATAGATATCTAGATACCTACCTATCTAGATACACTCTTACATTCTTACATTTCAAAAATGGACTGGAATGGGATGGGAATTGATATAGATAGATAGACAGAAAAATATAGATAGCTAGTATAATATTTCGATTTGCATTATATATATATTCATCTCAGCATCTCACAAGACACCAGCCATCAAAAAATAGGTAAACAGGTACTGCGAGTGGAAATAGATTTCATTGCTGTGATTCCTGATTTCTGATTGCTGTGATCTCGATTATTACGCTGTGTACCTACCCGCCGATCCTTCCTACCATTCGTCTTCCCTTCTATACATATATGTATACTAGCAATAGTCCAATCAGGTAAACTCATTACCATCTCTTCCTACTTCATCCCATAATCTCCTCACCGAACCCCTGAACACTCCTTCAAATCTCCATAGGCCATACATACAGATATGTATCATCCACCGCCCTCACGATAACGTTCTCTCATGTATTTATTACAAATTGATCTTCTCTGCTACATCTCTCCAACTCCGACTCCGACTCCAACCCCAGCTTCGAGTTTATGATATGATCCACGATGCATGAAGCATCCACCTCCATTACGTCATCCCATGACCCCAAATCTAATACTCATCATCACTCTCATCATCCGGCAAAAGCGCTCTATATCTTCTTTCCGCCAAATCCTCCTCCAATCCCCCTTCATCTCCACTATCTATATAGCCCTCTCCGCCCGCCAAACTAAGCGCCACAGGCAAGAAAACCAACGCATGCAACGCCGCAAAAATGACTAACGCAAGCCAAATTCTGAAATAATAAATCTCAAAGATTTTACTCCTCGTAAAGGCCAACACCGTGACACCTACCAATTTCGTAATCGTGATACCGCTGAAGACTGAGCCACCTACATTTACAAGAGCGGTCCAGGCGCGCGCGTCCTTATTGCGGAACTTATTTTTGGCTTTTTCCATAACGGAGCGCGAGGGGAACATAAATGCGCGGGCGATGTGGGCGCAGAATTCCACGCCGATGCCGACGCAGATGATGAGGTTGACGAGACTGACTGCGTTGAGAGAGACGTTGAAGACGGCCATTGTACCGATGATATCGGTGACTATCATTATCACTGTTACTGTGACTACTGCGCCTGTTTTGAGAGATCCGAGAAGAATTGAAGAGATGAATAGAATAAGTACCAAAGCGGAACAGAGGAGAGTTGCTGTGAGACTGATAATGGTGGTGTATTGGTCGAAGAATATGTAGTAGACACTGTAGGGGAAGACTTCTAGACCAGACTTTTCACTCATACCATCTGCGATACGACGAGCAGAGGCATAGGCGGCAATGAAATCTTCTTGGCTGTGGAGTGATGTGTGACTCGTGCGGAAGTGACTTGCTGGAATGGTATCTCTTTCTGCATCAATAACCAAGGCATTTCCATATGCAGCCTGACCCCCGAGAGGACAGTCATCATCTGTGGGAGAAGCGATCCATTTTTCTAGGTAATGAATAAATTCTTGGCCCTCAGGCATACCATGTAAAGTAATATTCCATGCTGGATCACGATGTTCGAAGCAAGCTGAACGACCTTCAACACAACACGAGTCTAATGAAGGATCGAGCCAACGGAAATAGTCGTCGATCCAGCTAGCAGGAGTAGCTGCGATGTAGGAAACTTCTGGCCTCTTCCTTTCGGACTCCAAGATATTGGTAAGGGATTCTGTTTCGCATGTTGTGAAGCGAGAGCATAGCTGTTGTTGATGGCTGCGTTCGGTGACATTCAACTCCCGAGTAACAAAATATACTGGTGGTCCCGAATCAAAGTAAGCGTACAAATCATTGAAGTATGGAATGAGATATGATCCGTCTGGAATTGCCACACGTTGATCCAAACCTAAAGCGACCTCAGGCATTAATGCAACCGCAGCGGCGAATATTCCAAGAAAGACAACGACGACAGCGATCTTTACTTTACGACCAAGTAAAGTTGGAGCATAAGTCTTGCGGATAAACTTTTGAAGGAAGCCTTCATCAGAACCTTCGTAAAATCTCGAGTAAGAATTGCCATTGCCATTTCCAAGGTGAACTCCCGCAGTTTTGATCTGGATGCAAGGAACACAATCTACACGACGATCCTCAACGCGTCGTTGATTGAGACTGAGAATAGAAACAAACATGGTGATCTGTAGAACAGCATTGATAAATACTGCGCCTGCAGCATAAATTGCAAAGTTTCGAACTGCTGGCATACCAACAAAAGCACCAAGAGCAAACGCAATGGTCTCAGTAGATGCTGATAGAAGAATTGATGGACCCATTCTTCCAAGTGCTTTTGCAATACGGTGCTCAACCACTTCATCAGGATGGCTAGTATTAACTCTTTCAAATTCGTGTACGATCAAAAAGATGTTATCGACACCAACTGCAAGAACGATGAATGGGATAACCTCAGCAATGATAAGCGTAACCTTGACGCCTGCAAAGGAGAATAGACCGATTGAGGCTGAGATAGACATCAGTACAATCATAATACCCACTACTCCTAGTGAGAACTTAGATTGGACCAAAGAGCTGGCTGGGTTGTGCATTAATGTTTGGAATGAGATGGTTGTCGAGCCAAGAGCTAAAGATGCGTAGAAGAACATGATGATGTAACTAATGACGACAATTTTTGCATCAGTGTTGGTGGATTTATTAAGTTCTTGCTCGAGACTTATCTCAGTTGAGAAAGAAAGTCTTAAACCACGTTCGTTTGCTTCGACCTGCAAGCGTAACAACTCATCTCGAAGGGATGCCTCCCAATCCATAGCATGTTCGACTTGAGAAGACCCTTCATCATCATTTCTCACTACCCAAGTGATAATGAGGGCAGTAGCATCAATAACATCACCAGATTCTTGCCAACCACCAAAGATCATCTTAGGATCCAACGGTTGACCAAAAGCAGGACGGCAATTCACAGGTGATTCGGCACAGGATCGAATGGTTTGCTCCCATTTATCCGGGCCTACACTGGAAATATCGTCGTTCAAGTAACCTCCTACAGATTGAACGACACAAGCATCACCAGTGGGCTTCAGGCATATATCACTGAATTTGGTACCAGTTTGTTTTCCGGTCAACCCTCTAATTCGGCCTTCAGCTTCAAGCCACCATTTCAACGTATCGTAACTCATAACAGGACCAGGACCTGATGGGTTAGTATCGTTGACCAAGAATACTTGCTCGGCACGATAAAATGGTCCAAAATTCGAATCGAAATAAGCTTTCTCTTGAGCAGCAGAAGATGATGGGCTGACCCATAGACGTGCAGGATTCTGTTCAATCTCAAATTTTGTCCAACCTAAACTCAAGATTCCAACTATGATTATGCTTGTTACAATAGTGATAGCTGGAAATCTCGCAGCTGTGAAGCCCAGACGACTGAATGCAGTATCACAGACCGTATTGATCCAATAAGTTCTTTGAGGTCGGTCATACATGGCTCTATTGTGGATCATGTCACCTTCATCATCATCATCATCACTTGGGGCAACATCTTCCAAAAGTCGTAATCTTTCATTACGTCTTTTGGTATGCTTGGCCCAAGCTATGTGACCAAACACAGCAATGGCGACCAATAGTAGTACCATGCTGTATGTGAAGATAGCTGCGAAAGAAAGACATGGCAGCAATCCAACATGGCATGACCCAGACTTTGAAACTTCTGGCAAAGCCGGGCAGACTGCGGGACAGTCCACACAAGAACATCGGAAGTTTGGGTCTTCGTCGTTACACTTCTTGGGTACCATAGGTAATGGATCCATCCCCTTCTCCGGATATTTGTTAGGGTCTGGAAAGTTGATCTGGAATGGCGAGCCTAGTAAAGATTTGTGTCCTAGGAAAGCCAAGAATGAAGAGTAGTTCTTTGCTCCTCCTCCAATAAATTCCATGGCATTGGAATTTGTTGGTCCAAACTTAACATCTTTGCAGCTATCGAAGAACCCCGAGCCATATTCATCAGAGATGAGTTGATCAAGCTCCTTGACGATGTATTTATCACCCTTCTTCTGTGTTTCCGTTACATTCAGGAAGAGAGATTGATCTGGAGAGCATGTAAATGTACAAAAAGTGTTGTAAAAGTTCTCCTTGCATGCCGGGCAAGAGGATATGATTGGATTCGCCTTCTTGATCTGATCTGCAAGAGCATCTATCTGCGAAGCCATCAGCAAAGTCCCGACCCATTTCAAAGATTTCCACATACCTGACTTCCCTCACAACAAACAGGTCCTGTACTCCATTTCGGACCACATAGTTCGACCAGTTGTTTCCTCACATCATGATCTGGTTCCCTTGCAAGCCCGTTATCCGGACAAGGGAGTTCAGGACCAAACCAACTATCCTTCCCACAGCTGCCCCTTATCGAACACCTTCCAGCTTCGTGTTTCGGTGTAAATCCTTCGCCTGCTGCGAAAGCAGCAGTGAGAATTCCGACTAAAGTGAAGGAATGCCGCATCACTGCGTCTGTTTACATGCGCCGCCCAGCGTCGCGATATACGAAGGCGGAGAGTCGATGATACACAGGCGAATCTGATGGAGTAAGTGTACACAGAGAACGGTTTGCAGTATGAAAGTAGATGTCAAATCAATAAATTAATTATTGATTGGGGGTAACGATCGATAATTGAATTATTGATTTGATATTGTATTCTTGTGTTGGAATTACTTGATGGTTGTTGTCTGTATATCCATCAGTCCAGTACGTACTGTAGATGCGTCCCAGCCACCAACCAATGCTGTCATAGTTCTAGCTCGTCGTTCTATGTGGCGTAGAGCTTCGCGTATCATTTGAATCCTTGTTTCACAATGGCCAACAAACTCACAAGGTACTCTCTCACCCGTCTACATAATCGAGCAGTGAGTCAGTGACTTTCCGTCTACACATTGATGGAGATTTGTAGGTTGCTATATTTTCAAAGATTTCTTGCTTCGTTTTACACATCAAATTCATGTCAACGGTTTCTCATCAAAACAGATGATTCAACACGCTGTTGCAAGACAATGCTAATGGTCAAAGTTTGGTAAAGCTGGTAATGGAGCTCTATAGACTCATTCTATATGTCCTTCATAACATTATGCTGTCGATGGCACGAATCGCCAGTCATCTAGTAGCTGTAAAAAAAAGATAAATTAAACCGTATCCCAAACACGCTCCTTAAACTCCGGCTGAAATGCTCAAATGCCCGCCTTATCCCAAATCGGTATCCAATCGAATTTTTAACATGCATGAAATCGGTCTTTGCCAGTGTTCTGGGAAAGTTAAGCCGTGGATATGAGAGCCAGATTATATGTTTATCTGGCTGAAAGAATGACTTTCCAGTTGTAACTGGTTCGTATAATCATAACTCGTTCTTGTCGCTCTAGTCGTTCCGCAATCATGAATTTCCTCCTTAATTCTTAAGCTTTGAATCTCCCACTGCAGGTGATGCCCGTCCCGAACCTTCTGCTGCCTTGGATTTGCCTGCGCTAATGGATGATGCACCATCCTCTTCGTAAAGGTGATGCTCTTCGATATACTCGATGACTGGAGCGGGTAACAAATACTGTACACTCATTTCTTTCCTTAAGAAAAGTCTAATCTTTGTGCTACTGATATCATTTGTGACAAGTTGTTGGATGACGTAGATGTTGCGTTTGTATTGTTCGAGACTTGCAAGAGCGTCCTCAATATCCGTGCCGGTACGTTCGACAATGAAAGTACCATATTGTCCCAAAATATGTTGAAGATCATCCTCACTCCAAACTCCTGGAATACTCATTGTTTCGATAAGATCAGCTCCAGCTAATAGAGCAATGCGAACCGGTACTCGGGATCCATCCGGTCGTATAGCACCGCCCATGACTTTGTTTATTTCATGCTCGACATGATCAAGTACCAGGGCAGTCGGGGTATATTCTGTCTGTAAGGCCTCCCAAGGATCCACCATAAGCCAATTTGATGATTGTACAGCCAATTCGCACATGTTAAGTCTGCGGGTGTTAGCTATACATGTATAAACATGATGTGAAATTTGAGACTTACCGGTGTTCCGAACTTGCCAGGCCTGCCTTCTTGTAAAAGTTGGATACAGGTGAGAAGTAACCACTAAGGAGTTCAAACTCTGTGTTAAACTTGCAATAATCGGCAGCCATCTCCATCATTCGCAAATGAAGGTAGGTTATAGGTGAGAAACTACCACATGCTACCAATACTAAGGGAGTCTTCTCGGGATGGTTTTGAGTGAGTCTTAGGCGATCGGTTGGGAAGGTGTAATTGTCGAGAGTTTGCGCAGGAATAACCTGGGCGGCAGGGTTGGCAGACATCTTCAGATGGTGATTTGGAGGTTGTATGTTGTTGCTTGGAGGAGAAGTGGAAAAGACTCTTGAGATTTTGGGTGAAGAGCAAAGTCTAGATGACGAATTTCGGAATAGCAGGGATTGATTGCGAAGGAATTGCGATGAGTTGAAGATAGTTCTAGCAGCCGCTCTTTGCAGAGTCCGACAAAGAATAAAGTACGCCGTTGTCTCTGATTTTATTGGAGTTTGATGGGGATGTTTAATTTTTCGAAGGATAAAATGTAGATTGATAATAAAGTAATAAATCAGAATTAAGACTTTTCGATGTCCGGTGGATTAGTGAATTTTATAATATCGGCTGGAGGGAGGAGTCAGAGATCAGAGATAGGTGGAGGTACTGTAGTATGTAGTGGGATGATGGCTCGAGAGTCGAGAGTCGAGATATGCGCAAAGCCCCGCCCCTACGCTTTGATATAATACCGGAACCCAGCCCAGCAAATGCTAGGTAGGCAAGAAGCAATCAAACTACAGTACAATGTATCTTATTACAGTACAAGGTAGGCAAGAAGCATCGACTGAGACGATTGAGACATATGGTGGATTGCTTCGGTTTGCATCTGAGATGTCGACTTACTTACAAATCACACACAAACCACCACAGTTGGCTTTGGAGAGATGATGTTTTCGAAATCAAACATTCAATCTCTGTGCATCCCCATCCATCCATCCGTCCATCCATACTCAACATTTGGTAGCTGGCCTGGATTATGTGCCTCCAGGTACCATGCACAATGCACTCGGCTCCAATCAAAGAGGGATTATCTAACTCGAATCGTTTCAAAATGTCCAACCCCTCTCTGCCAGAATTTGGCTTTATGAAGAGATCGGGATAAGAATGACTAACAGATACCTATACAGGCAGCTTCTGAGGCAATTTCTACAAAGGCTATTCGAAGAAGCATGTCTACCGGTACTCGAGGAGAGCGAGAGCCTCGGTGTTGGGATATATACTTCGCAGATTACATATCTGCTGGGTATATCAACTCCTGTGTTCATCTAGGGATCTATCTACCTATGAAAAGCCGTCATCGCCGCAAAGTTATTCAGCAATTAAATCCCCAACCCTAGCGAGCCTAGCTATCACCAACCGTTGCTCAACCTTGCGTGCTTGCATTGCAACGAGCCCAAATGGGTGCTTTTGTTTCCTACCTATCAGAAACAATGCTGAATTCCTCACCACCTTGTTTAACCACTCCTCCCCGTGAAACCGCCCCGGAAAAGCCGAATTCCCAAGATATATCCATCTCATCCGAAATTGTTCGAGCTCAAGATGTTACCCGTCACCCGCGGTACCGAGAAGAGCATGTCCACGTAGTTTTGATCAAGTTCTCTGTTGCTCGATACTTTGCCTATTCTCTTGCTGAAGGGAACACATGGGTGTTGACGTTTCTACGAGGTAGACGTAGGAGCATAAAGTGACTACACATATGGTCGATCGCATAACATCGTCTCATGCAGGGAGGTATAGGATTTTTCCTCATTGCTTCAGTCAAATGTTGAATGTACTGGTAGGTATCGCTACTACACCTCGCATATAGCTCTCTGTTCAAGGCCGAAAGATTAAGTGGCTTTTACGACTGTGTGAATGTACATTGAGCAATTGCAAACATTTTGTACTACAGCCATCTTTTGGGTATAGTGACATGTATCCAAACAGGTTCATCTGTGGGCTTCTATCTCTCGGTATATGGACAAGAAAATAATAGATTCAAAGAACCATTAGGTATATAATATTCTTGGTGTATGTTGGAAGTATCAAGTGATTCTAGTATCCGGGATACGAATGGAAGGTATGTGGAAGTGATCTCTGGTACAGATGAGTTGTCCATAGTATTTAAAGATTGTGAAAGGTCTGATAACCTATAATGAAGCTGTACGTAGCTAGGGAAGATACGAAGGTGGTATCGTGATATCAAGAGACCTCTATGATATTGGATATTTTCTCCTATTCAAAAGTTTCGTTCAACCAATATCGATGAAGTAAACTCATGTATTCCGTAGAACGAAGATTTTGGATATCGGCCAGCTTGAGTCAACCACTCAACTTGCATAGTACGTTATACATCCATTCATCTTCTTCATTGATCTGTATCATCAGATCCAACTAGAATGGGGGCAAGCGCCCAAACCCCCATAGCTCGCTGCGCTCGAGAAAGAAGCCATATGTTGATAAATAAACTTTCTGGTAGGAGATCGCTTTGCTCAAGATGACGAAGGAGACATAGACAATACGTCTCTTCCCAATGCCGCCTCGAAAAGAATGAATGTTTGAACGGACATGTGCCCTTTTCCAGTATCAATCTGGAATACTTGTTAGTATTTGGTATGAATTCTGTTATTCAGTAGATTTGGGATAGAATGAATCCTATTCAGCCCCCTCGACGCAAACAGATTCTCGAATTCCAGTCGGAAATGACATTATATGTCTATCGAGGTAGTCGAATATTGAATCATGTTCTTCTCCAACGTCAATGGATGTCAATCATTTTGTTCATTATAAGCAAGCGTCTGGTTGGAATGAAAGGAATCTCTTTATTACCCACCTGGATATGATTGAACGCGTTGATATAGGAATTGTGTGATTGATTTCAACTTTTACTTATGTAATTCTGTCAACCTTTCCTCCCGAGGTCGCCAATACAATTGGAAATTGTGAATCTTAATCTTAATTGAATTACCTCCGCATCATCACACATTTCTGAAATTATTATTCAATACAAGAATAAATTCATTGCAGCTACGTACCTACTCTCTCTCCTCGAGTACTGTTTATCAATAATAAGTGTTGATGTTGATGACCTATATACCGTACGGTAGCTTCACTCCGCTAAATTTTCGAGCTCAACTAAAATAAACAAATACTAGTCTCCACCCGCACCACAACGTACACAGATAGATAGGTAGGTAGGTACCTACTTATTACATAGAACACAAGGCTCCTCTTACAAGCAATATTACACACCACCACCACACCACCACTACAAACTCCTTGAAAGGAAAGTCAACCACCACCACTTCTTCTTCCCCCTCAAAAAGGAACTTGATCCTTTCCTCTACAAACGATATTGAGAAGGAATAACAAACACGAAAGAAACTACTGGCGACCTCTATATCAGAAACCGAACTGATGGATTAATGGCAAAGGGTACGAGTCATATTGAAAGGCCACAAGAGTCGACATCATTTAACGATAACGGTCCAGAAATATCAAGACCACTCTCCACTGCGACTTCCATCTCTTCATCTTCTTCATTTACTCCCAGGTACACAACCACCTTTACCTTTGTCTTTTACCTGCGTTTCTTCCTCGTCAACAATTCCTTCTTAATCATTAAATCATTTTCAACTACTTGCGACTGTCAATCACCAGTTGTCGATGGTTGAATAGATTAAGAGGTTATTATTCAAGAGCCAATACTCATGTCTTCCAGAATTACACGATCGTCCGCGCGGCAAGCTGCCAACTCTTCAGAACCATCGGCCGGCTCTTCTGCTTCTGCGACTGCAGCAACTGCAGCAGTAGCTCCATCAGGTCGTTCTTCAGCCCCATCACGAAAGCGTAAAGCTACTGTGCGGGAACCAAGTCCCGCTCTGGAACCTGAACCCACAAAGGCAACTCCATCCAAGCGTTCAAAGCGTCTGAAGGTTTCAGACCCCGTAGTTCCAACACCCGCTCCTGCTCCTGCCGCATCTTCTCGTCGAAAGAACGCAAAAGCTCCTGCGGTTATGTCTAGTCACAGGAAAGTCAAGATCCATTCGGAGCATGGTCTAGTATCTAACAATATATACAGTGATTCTGCTGGTCCTTCCAACGAACCATCAAACACAGCTGCTAGTTCCTCCAGGCGCAAGTCTAATAGAAATAATAAGAAAGGTGGGCCAGGTCTATTGAAATTCATATCCAAGTCGATCTAGTAGAAAGTTGCTAATATTCTCTCAAGCAGACACCTCAAGCAGCACCCCAAGCTCGAGTAAAAAGTCGAAGAAATCCGCCACTGCTGCTAAGGATGCAGACACTACAATGAACGATGCAGATGATAAACCTCCCCCACATCCACTCGATGACGACGATCCCAGCGATGACAACGATGACGATGATATTCCTCGAGACTACGATGGCGGCGATGATGACGATGACGATCCATTCGGCGGCTTCGGTGGACCTGGAGGACCACCTCATGGCTTATCGAGCACTCTGCGAGCTTTGAGTGGCATGATGTCTGGAGTTTCTTCTCGATTGCGCGACATTTTGACACAATTGAGGCAAAAAGATGACCCATCCATTCAATTGATAGCTTTACAAGAACTTTCTGAGATACTACTTGTTTCTACTGAAGATAATCTCTCCGGTCACTTTTCTCCGGATGCCTTTGTCAAAGAACTGGTGATTTTGATGCAACCTGCTGACTTCGGATTTGGGGAGGCAAATCCTGAGATAATGCTCCTTGCCTGTCGATGCATTGCCAATTTGATGGAAGCTTTACCTGCGAGCACTGCTAACGTTGTCTACGGTGGCGCCGTCCCAGTTCTATGCCAGAGCATTTTAGAATTGACTTTCATTGATATAGCTGAACAAGCTTTAAGTGTGAGTGCTTCGCCTTGGATTTATGCTTCAAATACTGACTCCTACTTCAGACCTTGGAAAAGATATCTATTGAATATCCAGCATCAATTGTCCGCGAGGGAGGATTGACTGGTTGTCTAACGAATCTTGACTTCCATAACACAAACACACAGAGAACTGCGGTCACTACTGCTGCAAATTGCTGCAGAAATATTCCAGAGGATTCATTCAACGTAGTCAAGGATGTTATGCCCAATTTACTAAGCGTTTTCAATTCTAACGATCAGAAAGTCGTTGAGCAGGGCTCTCTCTGTGTAACTCGAATTGTGGAGAGCTTCAGGTACCATCCAAGCAAGCTTGAGGAGCTCGTCAGCCCCGACTTACTACGAGTGATTCTTCGTCTTTTGCTCCCTGGATCTACCAATCTTATTGGTGCTAATATTCATACACAATTTCTCCGCGTTCTTGCTTTCACAGCAAAGGCGAGTCCTAAACTGTCTGCCGAACTCTTCAAAATGAACGTTGTTGAAACATTATATCAAATTTTGACTGGTGTTTCGCCACCCAGCGCCACAGAAGATGTAGCATCAAAAATTGACAGCGTTGTGATCATGCAAGCCTTGATCCACAGACCTCGAGAACAGGTTATCGAGACTCTGAATGTTATATGTGAGCTTTTGCCTGGAATTCCACGAAGTGGCAATTCAATGTTCGACGACGATATTGACCCCGAATCTCCATCGGGAGCAACAAATGCATCATCTGGTTCCAGAGAAGAGTCCGCAAACGATATTCGTATTGAACTTTTGGAGGGCTGTAGAGAACAGGTCAAGAGATTTGCAATCATTCTCTTTCCAACCTTGACGGATGCGTTCTCTAGCACCGTCAATCTCCACGTTCGCCAAAAGGTCCTCAACGCTCAGCTCAGAATGCTTTCTAATCTGGACAAAGATATTTTGATGGAGGCTTTAAGATCAGTTCCATATGCATCCTTTTTAGCTGCAATCCTCTCCCAACAAGATCACCCTAGCTTAGTAGTCTCAGCACTTCAAGCTACAGAGCTTCTTCTAGTTAGCCTTGAAGACATCTATCGCTACCAGTTTTACAGAGAGGGAGTAATTGCTGAAATTACTAAACTAGCCACTATCGAGGAAGCCAAGACTGAAAACAAGCATCCGTCTGCAGAGACAATTGAGTCTAAGCCATCTAGCTCGCAAGCCGATGCAGATCGCAAAATCTCTGAAAAGGCGGGTCAAAATGGAGAGGCTCGTAACGAAGATCACAACTCGTCAGATGAGGACAACGAAGACAATGAAAATAACGAGGACGAAATGGATAATGAAATCGGACATAACGATGATTTACAAGATGATGTAACAGCTTCTCCAGTCAGCTCTCATGGCTCTACAATGTCATTGGACGGTCTTCATCGACAGGCATCATCAGATCCAAAGACTATGATGCATGTCATTGCCGCCCGCGCCCAAAAGTTTCTCGACATCCATGAGAACGAGAAGAATAGTAAAGCCATGAAGAAGAAGGCAACCAAAATCTTGACGAGCTTACAATCTCTCGCATCGGACATTAGAAATTTCTACCTGCATCAAGGGCCCGGCAATGGAATTGAGCTTTTCACCACACTCGCATCATATTTTGATGGTGATGTTTTGCAAAGTGTTACAAGTGCCGAGTTGTTGAATTCCGAAATAGTCCAAGTTCTCTTGGAAGTTTTCAATAATCCCGACGAGCAGCTGGCCAATGATGCTAGATCTGCGTTCCTCGAAGTCTTTATGGGCCAAACTCTTACTAAAAAGTCAATCTCTGGAGCAGATATGCCTGCAACTCCATTTGGTCTTCTTATCCACAAATTACAAGATTTGTTGAGCCGCTCAGAACATTTTGAAGTAGTTACCGTTCATTCAAATAGCTTTGAAGGAAATAGGAGTAGTGCTGCATCGATGCTTGCTAAACAAATCCGTCTCAAGCTAGTAGCTGATGAGGACTCCGAAATCCCAAGATCGTACCGAAACATTATGGTTTCTATTCATGCCATCGCTACTTTCAAAGCTTTGGATGATTACCTTCGTCCCAGAATCAGCTTGTCTGACCGTCCTCGGCCACCTAGAGCGAGAGATGGCCTTTCTGGTGCGTTAGCTGCTCTTGCTGCAGCCGGCTTACCCAATCCATATGCCGGTATTCCCAATGCCCAGGCACGTCTCGCAGCCGCCGCAGCCGCAGCAAATCCAATCGCATCTAAGCCTCGCACTTCTCGTAGGGCAAAATCAAAGTCTGGTCCCGTCCCAACGCCTGCATCTGTTGACCAATCGACCTCGAATACACCAGTAGATAAACCTGCTCGGCGGTCGGCTCGGCGTTCGGGAGCTCAAACTGATCCACCTCCCCCACCACCACCACCCATGCAAGAAGAGGATGCCCTTGCTACGGCTCTCGAGTGTGCTGATGAGAGACAGATGAGTGAGGATGAGGAGCTAGAAGATAGCTCTGCACTGGACGCCATTGTCGGTGATATGGAAGAAGAAATGGAAGAGGATTCCCCTGTTGATCCAACAGCTGTAAATCTTGAGGTCGCTGCAGGTGGCAAGGTCACAGCCCGTAAGGAAGATGGCACAAGAGTCGCGACCCCATCACAATCCTTACCAAGCACTTCCCGCAGTAGCTCTGCACTCCAGGCAGCTGCTGCTCAAGAGGCATTGTCCACCCCAACCACATCGTCTAGACCTATGTCTTATGCAGCTGCGATCCAAGCTGCTCCATCAGATTGGCACATTGAGTTCAGTTTGGATGGCAAAGTAATTGCTAATGATACTACTATATACCGCGCTGTTCATACCATGGGCAACGCGGTGGAAGATCAATCAAGTCGAAGTGTTTGGTCCGCGATTCACCCCATTAAATTCAAGCGTGTTCCAGGGCCACCCCCTCCAGAGCCTAGCTCTCTCTCCCGGGCATCAGAGGCCAGTACAGAAACTACGGCATCTGGCATTCCTGCATCCTTAGATAAGCATCCTGCAACATCCTCAATCCTTCGATTACTTAACATCCTACACGCTCTTAATGCCAACCTAGATGATGTTTTGGCGGATAATAAGGATGCTTTGAAATTAAATGCTGAGCCTTTGTCACAATTTGTGAACACCAAGCTCACTGCGAAGTTGAACAGGCAGCTTGAGGAACCTCTTGTGGTTGCCAGCAATTGCCTTCCAACTTGGAGCGAAGATCTTGCTCGACTTTACCCATTCTTGTTTCCTTTCGAGACACGTCATCTATTCCTGCAGTCAACATCTTTTGGCTATGCTCGTTCAATGACTAGGTGGCAGAATGCCCAATCTGCTGACGAATCTCGCCGAGACCGTCATCGCGATGAACGTCCTTTCCTGGGTAGGCTTCAACGCCAGAAAGTCCGGATATCTAGATCGAAGATTTTGGAATCAGCCTTGAAAGTCATGGAGCTATATGGTGCATCCCAGAGTATCTTGGAAGTCGAGTACTTTGAAGAGGTCGGAACTGGTCTCGGGCCAACACTTGAATTTTATTCCTCGGTTTCGAAAGAGTTCTCCAAGAAAAAGCTCAAGCTATGGCGCGAGAACGATAACGATACCGACGAGTATGCATTTGGCGTCCGCGGGCTTTTCCCAGCACCTATGAGCGAAGAACAATCGTTGAATGAGAACGGAAAGAGAATTTTGCACCTATTCAAGATGCTCGGCAAGTTCGTTTCTAGGTCCATGATTGACTCTCGCATTATCGACGTTTCTTTCAATCCCACATTTTTCCGCATTGGCGACGAATCAAATCCTGTGACTCCCTCTCTTGGTACGGTCAAAACTGTCGACCCTCAGTTGGCTAAGTCCCTCAAGATGATAAAGAAGTTCTCTGTTGCAAAGAAGGATATCGCCGAGGACTCGAGTTTGACAGCTACTCAGAAAGTCCTTGCTACAGAAGCTTTGGAGATTGATGGGGCTAAGATTGAAGATCTCAGTCTGGACTTCACACTTCCTGGATACGCCATTGATCTTCTCCCTGACGGCTCTTCAATCTCTGTCACTATTGACAACGTTGATCTCTACCTTGAGAAAGTTATTGATATGACTTTGGGAAGTGGTGTTCAAAAGCAAATCGATGCATTCCGTGAAGGCTTCACTCAAGTCTTCCCATATTCTGCTTTGAGGGCCTTCACTCCGGATGAGTTGGTTATGTTGTTTGGTAGAGTTGAGGAGGACTGGTCTCTTGAAAGTATGTTTAATTCCCTTTGATTGTATGATATAATGACACTAACGCGCGCATAGCTTTGACCGATTCTATCAAAGCAGACCACGGCTTCCATATGGACAGCAAGAGTGTGAAGAACCTGCTCCAGACGATGAGTGAGCTCAGTCTGCCAGATCGTAGGGACTTCCTTCAATTCACAACTGGAAGCCCAAAACTCCCCATTGGTGGTAAGTTAAATATATACCTGTGTCCCTTTTCTACGACAACTGATAGCTAACTTATTGCAGGCTTCAAGAGTCTTACACCAATGTTCACTGTGGTTTGCAAACCTAGTGAACCACCCTACTCTTCCGATGACTATCTACCAAGTGTTATGACATGTGTCAACTACCTCAAATTGCCCGATTATACTGATTTAGATGTCATGCGACGACGTATGAGTACTGCCATTAGGGAAGGACAGGGAGCTTTCCATCTGTCATAAGGCGAATGTTAATGGCGAAAATTGAACTGAATCTGGGGTGCATTAGGTGTGGTCAAACATGGAACAAGATTTTCGGGTATTTATTCTCATTGGAGGATGAACAAAAATTGGGGGATTTGGTTGGTTTTGCTTACTTTTCAGCCGAGCCAAACCAGTATGTATTCACGAGCTATTTTTGCAATTGTTTCTTTTTTCATCAGCCAGATTCATTTTCTTCTTCATACCTTCTATCTACTTACTTTTTTGTAATGGAAGTTAAAGAAGAGAGAAAGGAGTCAAATTGCATGGGTGGGTCGTTTGGGCGCATAGTTTGTAAACCGGTTTCTCCTGTCCGGAATTTGAAGGGGAATGGTTTGCAAATATGACTGGAATGGACTGGTGGACAGGACGGGATGGGATTTTAGCTTTTTATTAGGTAGCCTTACTTCTACAAATACTACTTTGCAAACACTAGTCTTGAGATTAGATATTAGGTAGATGAATTGATCCCCTCATATATTGTTGAACATTTGGGTGATGAGCGTGCGTGTGACTGCGTTGTGAATGTGAATGGATGTGTTACATGTGATTATGAGAATGGGATATAATTATATTGATAGCTCTTGGTGCGAATTGATGAAGAACTTGATTTTTGTTTTGATTTTTAATGTTATTATTCTTTCGATAGCTAACAAAAGTAAGAAAGAGGCTATGGTTGTTAAATCGTTAAACTGTGAAATATTTGTTTTGTTAATGTTTATATTTTTGATTATATTTCTGAGCGGAGACTGGGAATTGAATTGTAGAAGGTTGGATTGTAGAAGAGGGGGAGAAGGAGAGGGGAGGGGAGGGGAGGTATGTGATATGGGTTGACGGGGAAGTTAAGGGGGAGAAAGGGGAGAAAGGGGAGAAAGGGGAGAAAGGGGAGAAAGGGGAGAAAGGGGAGAAAGGGGAGAAAGGGGAGAAAGGGGAGAAAGGGGAGAAAGGGGAGAAAGGGGAGAAAGGGGAGAAAGGGGAGAAGGGGAGAGAGGGTAGAAAGGGGAGAAGAGGGGATGATTGCAAGTCAAGGTTTTGAGTTTCTTGATTATGAGGAGTTATTGATGTTGTGCTGGTGAGTGTAGTGTTGATAAATAGGTACTTACAAGTTGGTATCTAGGAATACTCGTTTGGGTTAGCTACTTTGGGACGTCTGGGGAGGAAAGTGGGTGGGCATTGCTCTGATTTTGATTGGGGGATCTAGGATTTTGGAATTGGGTGGTGGTTTTGTGGGATGGGAGTTGAGGGTTTGGGGTAAAGGGATAGAGGGATATATATCTATTCGAGTAGATAATTGGAGATGATGTGGACTTGGATGGTTTGATATAAAAAAGTTGGGGCAATCGGCTAGTGGATAGTTCGGAGCTATTGCAGCGTTCTTTAGGGCTCGTTTGGATTGCTGGAGATTGTTATGTGATATTCTGTGTATGGGAAATGGTATGTTGTTGAAAAGAGAAGTGTGGTTTGATGGGGGCTTTTGGGGGCGAAATGGCAAGATGGTGAGATGGCGGGATGGAATTTGTTATCTATGGTTCAGAAATAATAGTAATGTCAAGTTATGCTGTTATGTTATATTGGATCACATCGATATTACTATGTTAAGTGTTGTATCAAGATGTCTATCTATGTAAAGTTCTACAGTCATCTCATTTGAAGTGACCAGTATATTGAGTTTGGAAGTCTATTGTTTTTGATGCTGTATCATTCATGCAAAGATTCAGATGAAATAGATTTGTATTATCCCTATCTATACTCGCTGCGTCTTCTAAACACTTATCCTGAGCGCGAAAATTGCTTGAATGAATGAGTTAGATTGGGAAGTAAGGAAGATGTCAGCTTATTGACAGTTGGCTCAAAAATTGGTCCGCCAGTATTGAGGGTAGTTTATCGGTTTTGAGTATCTCGAGTAAATCCCAATTGGCAATTCTCTATGATTCAAACGTCCGGCGTTAGATGAGAATTACCGAATGTCGATGATCAGAAGATGTTGAATTTTATGCAGATTCTAGACGGGGTCGTGTGCCGATTTTTCGTACTGTTGAAGTGCAGGAGTTAGCAATGATTCTTGCAAGTAGTTTGGAGTATGGTTGATAAACGTAAGTTGTAGTTGCGGTACAGAATATCACTAGTATGAATACCCAAATCAAGTCGATTAGATGATGGGAAAGTAACCTTATCTTCCTGTTCTAACAGATTCATTCTCCAATACCAACGTCGCTTAAACTCTTCTTCAGCATATTGCTGGAGAATATAGCTTCAAAGTCTGGAGCTCAAATGTCCATAAGTGCCTGAAGCTTGAAATGATTTAGTAAATCATTCATCAGTGACTCAAGACTGCTCTAGAAATTAAAAATACATCTGTATTGATTTTCAGGAACGTAGGAAGTATTATATTCAACGTAAAAAGTGAAATTGGCACCCATTCAATGGAAAATTGTCTCCAAAAGAGACACGTGGACCCGAACGTTAACAAGCCACTTCACATCTGCGTATGTTTAGGTGGGACTAATATGATTGAAAAATGCTTTCAAATTCGAGTGGGACTACTTGTAAGAAAAGTGTTTCTCCAAATAGAAATCAGATAGTAATAGAAAGATTGACTGATAGTAGTAGTGAATATTTATTGAGTATCATTGCACGGAAAAGAATCTTCACTGTGTATGTGAATATTTACTAGATTTAATACTTTCTATTAATCTTGATCTTGTGTTTGATGAAATCAGTACACTTTAACTCCAATAAAGTGCTTAGATTAACCTCTCGAGTCTTTATAGTAAGAGTTCTAGCCCCTGCTTATAGTATATGTAATACTTTTCTAGCTAAAATATCCCCTATACCGCTGAGAATGGGCTCCCTCGCTTAACAGAGTCTTATTGACCAATTAGATTATCAAGATTCCTTGAATTTAACTCAATATTTACATTTATTTTTTGATATAAAATTCAATCAATATTTTTTCTATATTAAAACTTCTAATATAATAATATATACTAAATCTCAATCTTTTCTTTTTTTTGAAATTATAAAAAATCGATATTTAAAATCAAGATTTAATAATATAAAAAATATAACTGAAAATCCATTAAAATAGCCATTCTATTCAATAAGGCTTTATCATTCAGGGTATATCGCACAGACCACTTTTGGAGCCCATTCTCAGCGGTATAGGGGATAGAATTATTCAACTTTTTATACTCTAGTTTATTTCTTATAATAAAAAATAAAATTAGAATTTTTTTTTAAAAAAATGTTATTTAATTAATCAAATTTTATAAAAAAAAATAATCTTTTTTATTTAATTTTGTGCATTATCGAGAAACTATTTTTGGTGAGAGATATATCAGTCAAATGCCCTATCCGCACGTTTATTCTGAAGAGAAAGTGTCGGGACATCGATCATGTGATCAAAGAGGGCACTGTATTAGCTAGCGTCGCGCTAGCGCTTCCCTATATTAAGTACTAGCTTCCCATAGATAATAATGATCAAGAACGAATACAACCACATAGAACTAATAAGTACTTACACTTATATCAACCAAGTTGATACCAACAGAAAGACTTGCTTCCAGAATGACTCGTCCATCGCATGAGCGACACCAAAGCTCCTTGGTGCTACAGAATCTGTTATAAATGATAATCGATACGAAATCCTATACCGCCAGATATCCTCAACCCGTACACCATTTGAGAAAAGGCTGTCTGCCAAAAATCGAGATGGCGCGCGCACTTGTCCATCAGAGATTATGTGACCATATAATGCTGTCCAATCACTCCTCTCCTCTGTATTTGGGGGTTAATAGTGTTTTAGCACGCGAGACGTTGTTGCAGATGCATAGTAGTTAGAAACTTGAAGGCGAAGAGAGTCCACGTTTGCTTCAGGTCCATTCATTGCAGCATAAAGTGTCTCTTCATTTAAAATTTCGCCAATTAGTATCTTGAAATTTCGCTTCTTGAATTCTTCCGCAAAAGTGCCATTGCGATGGTAGTCCGTCATGCCTAGTTGTATGAATGATGAGTCCTTCACAGGTCGGAATGTGTGATTCTTCAATTTCATGATGGCGTCTACAAGTTTTTCGACTCTATCCTGCGCAGCAATGCCAGCTTTTCGGCACCACTGGAGCCTTCTGGAATATCAAAGAACTGACACAGTTCGTCAAACTGGCCTTGAAATTCAGCGGGTGTCTTTGGTTGTGCGGGATTGCGTTTGACATCATGACAATTCGATGGAATGTCGGAGATGCGGCTGAAAATGCAGGACTTTGAAACTCGTAAATAGCATGTGCATGCACGGCATAAGCGCCTGCGCTTCTCCCTGCAAGGGTAATGTTCTCTACATCACCACCGAATCGTGCAATATTCTCGCGTACCCAATCAATAGCTAGTCTCTGATCCCATAATCCGTAGTTACCTGCTTGCAAGACATCACCAGCGAGAAAGCCAAATAAGTTCAGTCTGTAACCGATAGCTACTACAATAGCGTTCAACTTTCCCGTTCAAATGAGTTCGGTCGGATCCATTCCCGGTTCATGTGATGGGTCTCCCATTTGAAACCACCGTCCATGGACCCATAGCATAACTGGCCATTTTTTTATCTTTGGCTGATTCAACCGGTGTCCAGATATTAATTCTCAAGCAATTTTCGCCAAATGCCTCGTCAGGAGTTCCCATTTTCTTGGCTGACATAAAAGCGGCCTGTGGACAAATCGGTCCAAATTTTGTAGCATCGAATGGCGTGCCATCATGTGATGTATAAGTATGGTCGGCAGGTAATAGTTGAGGTTTTCGCCAACGCAAATCTCCTAAAGGAGGAAGTGCATATGGTACCCCAGCATACCGAAGTGCCTTCGTATCATATTGAAGACCCGTGATAGAACCTTTTCCATCGCCAAGGTCGAGCTCATGCTCTGCAACGTTGTATGATATGGTATTACCCATGACGCCGGAGGAAGGTTTTAAGCTATGTTAACGCTTTGGAGGAACTGATTGATCTCAATCCAAGAATCGAACGAGATTCAAAAGCTTTGTAGGTGACAATAGAAGAGGTCGTGTATGGCGAAGACCTTGCTTGAATAATTGTGTGAATGTTTTCTATTCCACTTGACTTCTCGCGATAAAGTGACTTCAAGCCCACTTTCACTTCAAGAGTCCGAAAATCTCCATATCAGTAGTGAGATTGATATAATTTGAAGATAAAAAAGGTATTAATATGTAGGGTCGTGTTTTCCCTCTAAGAGGAGAAGTGACAGAGTACGAGAGCACATCGTGTATTTTAGCCAATCAAACCCTGCAGTTACCGACGTCCCCTCGCTTAATTATTTGGAGTCTGTGTCCATTGATAGTGTTTCAATGCGGAGAAAGTGGGGTCCAGTGGGCAATCTTCGATTTTCATTGTGCTTTGCACCAACTTTGTCATCAGAAGATACAATCATCGACGAGCTAAGAAACTCCATGCAATTTGATCGTATGTTTTGCATTGATTCGCAAGCTCAAATGTGCTGACGAATCGAGGGAAGTCGAAATCTCTCAAGAACGTTCTGTATTGATCATACGATGTATACAATATTGTCAATTAGTATGACACTCTGATCGTGTCAGTCTCTCCATTCATGTCCGATAACATCATTTCTAAACGAAAACGATCGAACACGACTGGTCGTTCCAAATACGGTAAGTGATCCAACATCAATACAATCAAGCACTTGCTAATCGTTTGATCGAAAGGCTGCTTAACTTGCCGTGCAAAAACAGTCAAATATGATGAGCGTCTTCCTTCATGTGGGAAGATGTGAGCGTTTGAAGCTTGACTGCCAGCAGCCATGCTCCCGTATTCTACCAAGTGTAAGAGAACGAAGACGTGGTGCTGGCCCAATAAAGTCTCGAGATTCTGACTGGTCTCCTCAGTCACTTTCACCAGCTTTACAAGTATCAGAGGAACAACCACAAGAACCAGAAGCACTTTTGAATCATTATCTTTCGTGATATGACCATGGATTGGCAGCAGCAGTAGCATTAGCATCTTCAATTTCAGTGGGACACCCCGAAGGCGCATCTCAAAACCAAGCGCCAATTATTGAGGCAGGAGCAGATATGTTATTGGACCCGGTTGCGGAATGGTTACTTCCAGATCCCCAGAGCTTGAATGTGTATATACTCGCACAAACTACAGCCCTCTATCCTTTGAACCGCTTGCTATTGCGGATATACTGTCGACACAAGAGAGGTCGCTTGGAACATGGGGTGTCCTTAAACAACGACGAAGAGTTGGCTCTGACACACTACCGAACAGTATTTTCACTATCTCAAACGACGAGAGATCCACAATGGTCTACTCCTACCTTATTGTTAATTTATGCACTAAAGCATTCGGAGATGCTTCTTCATCTCATATTAGCTGTTTCACTCCACGATATGCCTCCCAATCCCGACAGTATTGGCCGTCTTCGCCAAACTGAACACAAACATTAATAAGAAGGCACGGAGCAACTCATGCAGGCTTTGCAGTGCGAGAATCCCGTAGACCATCTCGCAACACTGGCTGCTTTTTGCTGCATACATATGCATATGTCGCGATCGAATGGTACAATTATGTCAAGATTAGACCGACTGAATCTCATAGCAATAGAACATCTGACAAAGCATAATTTGATAGTAACACATGCTCAATCATCTTTAGCCAAGCAAAGCTCGACTAAAAGTGGTGCAGAGCGAAGTCTGATCGCTCGTATTATCATGTGGTTGCTAAAAATGGATGCCCAAGGGAGCTTTTTGGGATGCAAGCCCAACTTGGCAAACCATTTTCAAGCACATCCTGATCAACTTTTAGCAATACAAGCAGAATCTCGTCTTGCTCTGCAACTGAACTGGGGAGCAGAATACCCAATATCACAAAGCATTCAAGATATTGAGAGTTGTTTACCAGTCGATATGATGTCTGGTATGTTGATTCGATGTTGCAAAATTAGCGAATTCAGCCATAAAACTCCATGTACTGAGGCAGATGTAATGCAAGAAATTCTGCAAAAGGAGTTTGCAGCTTTAGAAACAGTAAGTTGTTACACATGCCGGAAAACTAGTAATTACTTATCATAGCGTTTTGGAGCTGTATTTTACTATGGGTCTTCAGATATGGCTTTGCAACCAGCCATGAAGCTCAGTTGTGCAAACTCAGCTACCATGTTTTACGGCTCTGCAGATATATTTCGCCCGATGTGGGTCAAGTCCGTTTGGAGCAGAAAGTATGACTGAGATCAAAACCGCTCAGAGCCAATTACTTCGATTCGCCATGTACGTTTCTCCGGCAGTATCGCAACAACCGGTATACGAATTTCAATGGTCGTTGTTCATTTCAGCCATTGAAACAAATGACATGATTCATCAAGCATGGTTACAGGGTCGAATCACTGATCATCGCCTTCGCAAATCATTGCAAGGGATTTCTACATTCAAGCGGAACAATTTGAGTGTCATATCCTTTAGCGAGGTAAAAGAAATTATTTTGGCTATGTAACTTTATTGATCAAATGTATTCAAGTTTTAAACACGGATCTCGTATTGCATTAATTCCTTGTACTTGGAATTCCAATTGAAATTGAACACGGCACTTCGGATGTCTTAGAACGAAATGAGACGAGGGGTGACGCAGATGTCAGCCCCAGACATGCATGTACGACAAGCGATCTTCTTCGATTTGAAATAACCAAACATCACTCATGATTTCACACACCTATAGATTCATCAATTACCTTAAGACAGCTACCCTGATTGAAGTAATAGTATCACGTGAACATTTAAAAGACAAGCACGTCCCACGAATTGATATGGGGGCCGATAACGGCGAATACATCGTGGTTTATCTCGTCGTCAATTCTGGCGAATCACCAGCCAGGGTTACCGAGTATCACGACGTCTCGGAGATTTTCCCCAACCTTCCCCAGTGCTCAATATCACAACTTTCTGTAATAGTTCTGTCATTACTGATAAGGACAAAGATAGCACTCTGAACTCTCTTGAACATGTTCCATCTTAGCCTCGAGCAATTGGCATAGATATAATTCCTCGAATGCCCACTAGGGATGTTTCTGACTTCAGAACTCATTCAACACTCTATCTTCGATCATGACTTCAATTGACAAAGGGAAGGACCTTAGCGGAGACGCTGTCCGTACTGATTCGAATGCTTCTCAACCGGGAAAAGACACTGAGAATATGGAAATCGGCGAGGTCTATTGCCATCCGACGGCCGCAGAGGAGAAAGCACTATTGAGAAAGATTGACTGGCGGTAAGCAACACAATATTGATGTAGTACGAGAAATCTAACAGACAAAACAGTTTGATGCCATTACTGACCGCCTCCTACTTTCTGCAATTCCTCGATAAAAGCAGTCTTAACTATGCTTCAATAATGGGTTTGATACCTGACACTGGGCTTGTGGGACAGGAATATTCATGGTTAGGAAGTGCTTTCTATTTTGGCTATCTGATAGCCAACTACCCAGCCTCCTTGGGCTTCGTCAAGTTTCCGCTGGCAAAGTACCTGTCGGTCTCAATTGTCATCTGGGCCATTGTCTTAGGATGTCATGGTGCTGCCAATAACTTTGTTGGACTGTGTGTTCTCCGCGTTCTCTTGGGAATCACGGAGAGCACTGTTAGTCCTGGGTTCAGTTTGTTGACAGGAATATGGTATAAGCCTTCTGAGCATGCTTGGAGACATGGAATCTGGTTTCTGGGCAATGGAATTGCCAATACCTTTGGAGGCTTACTAGCTTATGGCATTGCTCACATTGGAGGAAGTTTGGGATCATGGAGAGCAAGTCATCTTTCAAATTAGTGTCGGCATTGGTACCTAACGTATACATTGTAGTGGCTGTTTATCATTTTCGGGTTGATTACAATCGCCTGGGGTGTCCTACTTTATTTCACTTTACCGGATACCCCCTTGACTGCTCGATTCCTCACTCAACGCGAGCGAGAAATTGCTGATCGACGACCGCAAAAGATACAACATAGTTTCAAGACAAACGAGTGGTCAAGATCTCAATGCATCGAGGCTCTAGTTGATCCTAAAACGTGGTTGATATCCCTAATCATTGCTGTGGCTTCAATTACCAATGGCGTGGTTTCAAATGTAAGACCCTTTATTGTGATAATGTTGTTCTTTCGCTAATGAATCAAGTTCGGATCCTTGATCATCAAATCCTTCGGTTTCGGCCAACTGGATACCATCTTACTTGGCATGCCCAACGGAGGTTTCCAAATTGCAGCTGTCATTGCTGCTACCTTTACTGCTTCGAAAATTCGAAGGTCTCGTCTGATAATTATCGTCGTTGGATATATATTTGCTTTGATTGGTATTTTGTTGGCCAAGGAACTTCCAACACCCAACAGATATGGACGTTTAGTCGGATGCTGGATGATGATCTTGTTTTCCTCCGCCTTCCCTCTTCTTCTCAGTTTGATGGCTAGCAGTAAGCTGAATCCCGCCATGAGGTTTTTAATTATTTCTCTTAGCACTCCATATGGACTAACACCTTTTCACAGATACAGCAGGATTTACCAAGAAAACCACTGTCAATGCTATCTTCTTCATCGGATACTGTGCTGGCAACATTGGCGGGCCCCAGCTATTCAAATCCGCAGAAGCACCAAATTACCACGTATGGACACTCTAACCTATCATTCGATTGCTGAAAACTAATTAGTGTAACAGACGGCATACAACGGCATGATCGCTTGCCTGGTCATCTCTATTGTGCTATCGATGATTTTGAGACAGTATATGGACAGGGAGAACAAGAGACGCGATCGAGAACAAGGAGTTTACATTGATCCCGAGCCAAAAAACGTAGAGGATATTGGTGGTGTGGGTTTGACAGTTGAGCGCGTTGTATTGACCGATTGGGAAAATAAAAGATTTCGTTATTATTTATAGATTGAAACTTGGAGGCGTCAAATATCATCGTATCATTAGTCGTGTTACAAAGAGTCAAAGAATAATATATATATATATACCTATATATATGAGTTCATATTGTAATGTTTGCTTACTCGATGCAATCTGTCTAAAATATTCAGGTACTGAAACACCGATGATCATGAAAGCAACTGAGGAAATGCAATACTGACTGCACATTTGAATGCCATTTTTGGCGATACTCTCTCTATCTATAAATCTTGGACAAAAATAAAGTATTGGGCGCAGATATGCCAGCCACTGTCTGCACTTTTCTTTGAGATATGCAAGAAAATACATTAAGGAAGTAGACTGGCCAATCAGTACTCGGGTAATTGCGATGACACGTGAGGAGCTCGACTCAGGAAATCGTCGAAAAAGATGGAAAAGGCTAGAAAAGACCAGAACTCAAAATTGAGGAATAGTGAACTAAACGGTATTCTTGAGATGGTATCTCACTAGAGAGCAATGTTTCAAGGAAATGTATTGAAGATGTATGACTCGAAAATATTCAACGTTCGTCTAGATTCAGAAGGGAATTGTTTACAACTTGACGCGGAGGACTATGTTCGTCGATTATCTGATCGAATATTATGATGGGTAATTTGAGGCGACATATCGACGAGAAAGACCGGGTGGGTGGAATTGGTTATATAAAAGTATGACGAGGATAAGGGCCTAGTTTCATACCACTAATACCAAAAACAGGAATTTTGGGCAGCTTCCATATTAATAAGTACGGGAAGTGAATAACAATTGGGCTAAGGTGAATCTAGAGATGTATGACATGAGCTGAAATCATCACCGATTATAGTGGCACGAACGGTTTCTGTTTCCATGCAATCCGACATAACTTCGGCCATGAGGGGGGCAAGATTTTAGTATGTCTGTAACAAGACATCTATCTATGTGGGGTTTAAAAATCTTTGTATGAATGTGAAATAAGTTTGTAGACAGTTTATATACAATAGACTTTTTGAGTCTATTTCTTTGGTTCTTCTTTCTTCTCCTCTGGCTTGGGTGTAGGGAGTTTGAATGTGGTGGGTTTTCTATCAACACCAGGTCCGACTTGCTAGTTAAATTTAGTATCATGCAGGTGCACTTTGATAGCTCGAAAATGGCAGGAGTGAAATGAAAACGTAAACATACCTCCCAAGCAGCAGTTCCACCCTCAAAGTTTCTGAATGCTTGAGTCAACTCCAATGGTTCCACCACAATACGTTTCTTCTCCTCATCAAATCTAATCTCCGTGTAACCTGTCAATGGGAAATCTTTCCGTAATGGGTGGCCATCAAATCCATAATCTGTCATGATGCGACGGAGATCTGGGTGACCAACGAAGAAGACTCCGAAGAGGTCATAGACTTCACGCTCGTACCAGTTCGCGCCGTCATAGAGACTGCAGAGACTGGGAACGGGGGAAGCCTCGTCGGCGTAGGTCTTAATGCGAATGCGGGAGTTGTGGCGTACGGAAAGAAGGTTGTAGACGATTTCGAAACGCTGATCGCGGGTAGGAAAGTCAACTGCGGTAATATCTGAAATTTGAGTGAATTCCGCGTTGGTATTATCTGTGAATAATCAGCTTCCAGTGAAATGAAACCGGATAGCGTTGGCCAAAGATACCGTAACATCTTTAGGCATTAAATTTCTTACATTTGAGGAATGAAAATACAGGAATTACACCAGAAGGAGAGATGTATATAACAAGCTCGTCTTTCCATACTGAGAATTGCTGAATGTATTTTGGAAGGCAACCCATGAGCCATGATCCATATCTGTGCATATCATCTGCCTTTGCTGCATATTTGTCTGCAGGATTCACAGGAGGAACCCGGAGTCCTCCTGGAACATCAGGCACTCTCTGAGCATGGCGCATGTTTGGAGTATCTGGAGAGACGACAACTCGGGCATTTTGTGTGGAGGCAAATGTTCGAATACTGAGCTTCTTAGATTGGCACAAAGAGCTTCTGGTAGATCTAATGGCGGAGGCCAAAGCCCGACTATTCGAAACCCTCATCGCCATCTTGGAAATCGAATCGTATGAAGTTCAATTGCAGAGATTAGAAATTCATTGACGATGATATGATATTCAGATTGGTGCTTGGATGTTATGCCTGAGGTTTTTACTTTCGCGCCACTCATTGCTTCCAGCTTACATAACCTATATTTTAGCGTGGACAAACCAAGATCGAACATGACTTTTACACTTTAACTCATGATCCTCGAAGAAGTTCCTACCACACCCACACTCATCTAATTGATCTCTTTTTCACTTCACAACAATACCATTACACTACATAGAATTCTACGTATCGATACCGGAAAATCCGCATCTCATACCTGGAGTATTGATAATTTAATAATACTCTCACAATACTTGACAACGCGCTGTATTCATTAGCGCACCAAAAACCATCGTATCAGAGCCAAATTCATACTTTCTGGAATTTCATCTCGTTGTTCAATCGCATATTTGAACACTCAAAATGGCACCTCAAGACAGCTTCATCGACGAAGATGATGATACCTGGTACGTTCTCATACTTCCTGTTGATCCGTATTCAGCTTGGGCAAATTGTATCCTTTTAACACTTTGCTAATCAAATTTCGACAGCCCACTTTGCGTTGAAGAATTCGATCTATCCGACAAGAACTTTCAACCATGTCCTTGTGGTTACCAGGTAATTATTGTCTTCTTGACACTATCTGCCGACTTGATGCTAATCTCCACCACCTTAGATATGTCAGTTCTGCTACAATAATATCAAGAACAATATCAACGGCCTCTGTCCTGCCTGTCGAAGAGCTTATGACGAGAAGACAATCAAATGGAAGGTTGTTACGCCTGAAGAGTATGTAGTATGAAATCGTCAAGAAATCGACCTGCTGACCGCAATTTGCAGGGTCGCTCAATTTAAGGCCAATGTCCAAAAGAACGCCAAAAAGAAAGCCGAAATAAGACAAAAAGAAGCACAAAAGCGAGAAGTGGAAAGTCTGAATCGCAAGCATCTAGCGGGTTTACGAGTTGTACAGAAGAACTTGGTATATGTCAACGGTCTAAGTCCCAGTATACGAGAGGATGAGCTCCTTCAAACCTTACGCGGCGAAAAATATTTTGGCCAGTATGGAAAGATCCTCAAGATCGTGGTCAGTAAATCCAAACAGAATGATTCAGGTCAAAATTTTGGAGTTTACGTTACGTTCGCTTCGAAGCTGGATGCCGAACGATGCATAACAGCTGTCAACGGTTCTACAAACGGTGACCGAGTCTTGAGAGCGCAATTAGGAACCACGAAATACTGTTCGGCATATCTGCGTAATGAACCCTGCACAAACAAAAATTGCATGTTCTTGCATGAACCAGGCGACAATGATGATAGTTACTCTAGACAAGATTTGTCATCGATTAACAGTGTGAACTCGCAACGACCTTTGCCGACCAAGGCGTCTTCATCTCGCACTCAAGCACAAGCAGCACCACCAATTCAACAAGCACAGCCTTTGGCTGCCGCTGCACAACCAATGGTACGGGAAGGAAGCAAAGATGATTCGGACAATGGGGATGGTCCCGCTCTCCCATCAACCGCCAACTGGGCCAATCGTGGCGTACAGCAGCAACGCAGCAGAAGAGGAAGTCATGCTACTAGCGCTGCTGCCCCAAGTCCTGCTATCTCGAACGCTATTCCTTCTACAACTGAAGCCGTCGAAGAAGAAACCCCAGAGCTTGTTGAAGATCAAGAAGAATCGTCCGAGGAAGCTAGCCCCATTGAAGCTCGAGAGCCCACCCCTTCAATCGAAGATGTTTCGCATCCTGAAAAGGAACCCTTTGGCGCGGAACTCCTTAGGTCAATAAACTCGGATGTCCTCAGCTGGGATGGTCCGAAGATACACGAAGATGATCTTGCATCGTTCCCACCACTTTTCGATGATCATGGTGGAGAAAAGCGCCGCTTGATGCGCGAGCAACAACAGGAGGAGGAGCGTCTACACATGGAGCAGGAATCACAGGCCGATCTTCAATGTGTACCTGAACCTGTGGAAGAACAAGAACCAGAGAGTGGTAGTCTGCAATTGGGTGGTGAGCCCGAGGATAATGGACGAGAGATCAATCAACCTCCTGGATTTCAACGTCGTCAAAGTTCTCAGCTGCCAATTCAACGTGGCTCTACCAATGGGCCATTTGGCCCAAGTCTTGGGCAACAACAAAACTACCAGAATATCAGCAATTTGGGTTCCGTTAATGGACGGTCGCTCACTCCATTGCAGCAATCACAACTTTCAATGTTCAAATCCCCATCGGGTGTCCCGCCAAGCTTCATGGATCACATTTCTTCCCCGGTTGGACTCGGAAATCCATTAAATCAGAACAATGCCCTCTTCCAGCAGCCAGGCCACAACAGACAATCTTCTCGATATAGTTTCGCTGGGGATGGTGCCGCTGGGCCATCATCTATCAAACCTTCTGCGAATTCCAAGATGATGCAACAGCAAGCTTCAATGATGCCTCCTTCAAGTCATCCTCAGCAAGGATTCCAGTCCTTTAATCCTTCAATCCCAGCTCCCCCTGGACTGTTGGGTCTAAAGTCAAATACCCCACCTATTGGCGGAGGGATGTTTGGTCAAGGTCATGGATTTGGTAACGCGATGGGTGCCGGTTCGGCTTTTGGAGGTGCTAGCAAGGAGAATGGTAGTGAGATGCTTCGTGAAATTTTGAGGGGTCGCCCTAGTGCTGGCGGCAATCAGGGTCTTGATACAAGTAAGCGTGAGTACATGTTTCCTAATTTTCTTCATCAACAGTTCCCATCTGCCTCCTCCACTCCAGCTCCTGCTTCAGGCCTTCTGGCATCGCTCTACGGTCCTCAGACTGGGGCGTTTCATGACTTCGGCCAAAAGCAGAAAAAGAAGGGAAAGAAGCACAGGCATGCTAACACTTCCTCCTCTGGGGGAGGTGGCTTAGTCGATCTTGCGGACCCAAGTATCTTGCAGGCGAGAATGCAGCATCAACAACAGAGCAATGCCGGAGTCGGACAGGGGCTGTTTGGTGGTCAGGCTCAAGGTGGGTACAACCCCAACCTAATGTATGGCGGCAATGCAGGATTCCCTAGATGGTAGATGGCCATGTCAGTTCGGCGTAATATTTGGCGTGGCTTTTGTAGATAATGATATTTCTTTTCATTTGCAAGGATGGCGTTGGCAAAAACTCTTTAAAGAGTGTTGCATTGTTGCTCGGTATAGCACACATTTGTTTTAGCGGGCATGGCATAGCTCCAAGATGGATGCTTCGGATGCATTGGCGTCATATTACGGTTGGAAAATGAGTGAGAGGACCTCATGGGATTGCTGCCATCGTTTCTTTTCTGTTTATTTCGTCTGGATGCGCATCAAGATCAAAACTGGCCACGCCGGGAATTCCATCATCGTCTTCATCGCGGCCGCTTCTCTCATGTACGTTATAGTCCCCGCTCCCACGCCAACGACAGTGGCTGGAGAAATATATCATTCTTACATATTTTGTACCTTCATTAGCCCGCTCTTTCAATTATCGAAGACGATGATGGATTCGTGATGTGACCGTGTCCCTATCTTGTAGTAGCATTGTGTATTAACCGATGATGCTCCTTTAATCTTACCGCCCACTGATCACTTCACACATTTGTTCACTTTAATGGAAACAAGCTAACGTTAACTTTGTTTAGAAGATTCAACTTTCGATGAAAGCATGTTGCACAATGTGGACGCTTTGGTGTCAGATAGTGTACCAGATGACTCACCCATGAGGTTTGGCGAAATGTCCCGAGAGGTGTCTCGATCGAGTACTCCGGCTTTTCCACCGGGGCTACCAAATCCCCATGGACATCCCCCTCCAGCAATTCGCGAAGATCCAATTGGAAAACCTTCTAGAACGATTTCAGCGGCTTCTCCGTTCACACCATCGAGACAAGCCAGCATGGCATACCCTTCCCATGTTGCCACTCCACTTGCCATGTCTCAACCATCAACGCCTTCTCTTGTCAAGTCTAAAGCTTTACCTGCCCCTACCCCTGAGATACCAGCCTCTGAAGCAAAAACAAAACATGAAACAAAAAATATCTCTTCTAGTATGCCGAAGGATACTGCAGCTCAGTCTAGTACAGTGCTTGTAGTTCAGACACCCCCTTTGCGCCCTGCAGCAATCACTCCTGCAACTCCAACACATTACTCCAAAGATGATTTTCCAGCCCTCGGGACACAAGATCAAACCAAACCTGCACCTAGAAAAGTTTCAAAACCAGTTGCCTCCTCTTCGAAGGCGCCACCTACACCGAAAATCTCGAATGCCCAGAAGGGTGCTAAGGCAAGCGAGCAGAAAACAGCGCCGTCTTCTTCGGCCAATTCAGCTTCTACAAATCCTACTACTAATATAGTAGATAGTATTGAGAAACCCATTCAAAATGTTGCTCCAATGTCTGGTTTTCCCGCACTACCAACGCCTTCGGCATCAACAGTGAGATCTAACTTCGTTCTCAAAGTTTTGACCACAAGTCCCTCGACACCAAAGGGGGGCACGGCTCCAATGGGAAGCCCTGCTCCAACTTCTGCAACATCTGTAGCTCCGTACCCCGCACATTTTCCTGATAATACTAGTGAGCATGACAATGCGTCTCTCATGTCTGCAACAGCTTCAAGAGCGAGCTCACCTGGTCCGTCCAGGAATGGACAGCCGCGACCTACTCGCAACACGGCAAAGACCAAAAGGGATAAGGCTGCAAAGAAGGAACAGGCTCTAGAAGAGCAAATGGCAGCTGCAGCTGAAGCAAAGAAAGTTGGAGAACAAGAGCCAATTATGGGCAGAAAGACGAAGAAGAGGGATAGGCCGAATACTAACAGTGCATCTAATGCTTCTGCTTCGGCGCCCAGCAGACCGCCATCACCTCCGCCTGCAGTGATTGCCCGTGAGGAAAGTAAGCCCGCGGAACCTGTCGCGCCCGAAAAGCCTGTCTCAACTGGCAGCGACAAACCTGTCAATAAAAGTGAGGGAAAGGGTAAGAATAAGGCAAAGGCACAGCAACCTACGCCCCCACCTGAGTCACCACAGGTTCCCGTTGTCGAAGATGAGGAGAGTGTAGAAAAGCGTACAGGTCCAAGTCCAGCCAGCCTTGCTCCTTTTGTCTCTAATTTATCTGAGATATTGAAAACTCCACCTGGTATCAGTAATGAGAGGAAGAGAGAGAAGGATAATTTTGGTCCAGCTTTCGCCGAAGCGCTTGCAAAACTTGATGTAAGCCCTGAAGAACGGGCCGAGTTGAACGCGGGAAATACTGTTCACAAAATTGCTTCGGGATCAATACGGATCATGTTGACACCTAATGGGGATTGTGTTCGCAATCTCACTCCTGACGAAGAGAAGCGATACTTGGAGCTCCAAGCGAGAATTGCAGCTAACGCCGGCCCCACTGCATTCGTTTCCGGACTGCAAAACACTGGCGTTGGATTTAATTTGGTTGGTGGTCGCGCGGTTCCAAATGGACCTGCTTCATACTTCCCCACATCTATTTCCACCGGCAATACCACACCTATGGATGCGGTCAGCAAGATTCAGCGTGATGAAGCTTTGAACTACATTAACCAATATGTTCTACCATCCCTCTCTAACAATCCCCAGTTAGAAAAGGCACTTGGTGCGAACGTTTTGGCAGGTGACACTGCACTTCAAGGGGGCGAGACTTCCAGCTGGTCCCCTTTGAATGGAAACAATCACGCTCAGGACTTTCATGATATGGACCTCAACGATAGAGTTGCAAATTATACCGCGGGTTTTGTGGGACACCGAAATCCTGATGATGGACGACAGGATCGAAACGTTCAGTTACTGACTGAAAAGGAGTCGGAGTCCGCAATGCAAATCGCAAAGAAGGAGACACAAGAGTTAGAGAAAAGACTTCTAGCTGTGTTGAAGAAAAACAGAAAGTTGTTGACGGGGCATTGATTAGGTGTTCTGTGGAAAGGGGAGATCAATTCTCTCAGAGCAATATTTTCATCTGCGAGATAGAAGTCCATTTATTCACCATTTAACACAATGGCCCTGAAGACTTGAGTGGAAGAAATGGTGGAAAAGATGATGAAACCTTGACGATGCAACGAATTGTATGATTATTATGTGTCTGTTTATCACTGTATTGATACTTGTATGGATTATGGGATGGACGTGTGGGTTCACATCGTAGTGTTGAAGCACCGATTATGGAGGATTTTTGGAAGATGGCAAGGGTTCAAGTCATCAATTACCAAGGTATACACCACAAGCACTGATTGCTTCTAGCGTGATTTTATCATCTTAAAGATGGATAGCGATACCTTTTTACTGTTGTATCATAGCATAGTACACAATTGCATAGCAAACCGACCGTGGAATTTCTATCTAGCAAGTTTGCTTCGCACTAGGTTGGTTGTATTTTCTTGCAGTGAACATGAGATTTCAATATAACTACCTAGACTATGTACTCATACGAGTCATTCTTACCCAAGTGTATTTGTATCGCGCCCAAGAGAAAACACCAATGAATATCTGACATTTGATAGCACTCACTCCCTCCCAGTCTATATAGTCTCCGCCTCCAACGTGGAGATATTAGCAATCCCTGTTCGCAAATATTTGGTGGGGCAGAAGCGGCGTTGGCGGGGTAGTTTTTCGAAAAAAAGCCGAACCCAAACTGACCTCGTTGGTTTTTGTCGCTTCTCTGATTTCGCCATACAGGAAGATTTTAATTCGATATAAATTGTCTCGGGAGCCCTCATTCCTCGATTTCTTTTTTGTTCACCAACTACTCTCTGAACAAGACTAATATGGCCGAATCACTTCCTACCACTTTCTCTGGTATGTAGAAGGTTTCAACCTATCCATCACCCAATATCCTACTCTCCTATCTCCCCCCTTTCCTTTTTCACCACAAAGATCTGCCAGTCTATTGCGTTTCGTTCCATTTCATTCCCAAGCTAACCACATTTCCCCCCACAGACCCTGTCCACATTGCCGTAATCGGCGGTACCGGTCTCCAATCTCTCGAAGGTTTCGTCCCAATCGCAACCCTCAACCCACTTACTCCCTGGGGCTACCCATCCTCCCCCATCCACATCCTCTCTCACAACTCTACCCCCGTCGCCTTCCTCTCCCGCCATGGTACTCACCACGAGCTTGCCCCCCACGAAATCCCCAACCGCGCCAACATCGCTGCTCTCCGCAGCATCGGCGTCCGAACTATTATCGCATTCAGTGCCGTGGGCTCTCTGCGCGAGGAAATCAAACCCCGTGATTTCGTAGTGCCAGATCAGGTTATTGATAGAACAAAGGGAGTGCGTCCTTTCACCTTTTTCGAGAAGGGTGTTGTGGGACATGTAGGTTTTGCGGATCCATTCGATGAGAAGATCGCGAAGGTAGTGAGGGAATGTGGACATGCACTTGAGGGAGAGGGAATTGTTTTACATGACAAAGGAACGATTGTTTGTATGGGTAAGTTGCTTTTGCTAATATTTTCCTCGCCCCTGACAGAGCTCATACACTAACCTACTCTTTTCAACAAAAACAGAAGGACCCGCCTTCTCCACCCGTGCTGAATCACACATGTACCGTTCCTGGGGCGGCTCCGTGATCAATATGTCCGCGCTTCCAGAAGCCAAGCTCGCGCGCGAAGCTGAAATGGTCTACCAAATGATCTGTATGGCAACCGACTATGACTGCTGGCATAGCACAGCCGATGTGGATGTTGAAATGGTCATGGGACATATGCATGCCAACGGACAGAATGCGAAACGATTGGTTGGAGCAGTGCTTGACGCATTGAGTAAGCAGGAAAATAGTGAGATGGTTTTGGCGAAACATTGGGAAGGAAATACCACGGGCATGATTAAATTTATGACGAAGGAACAGGGAAGAGGAGAGGAGGGAAAGAAGAACGTGGAGTACTTGTTTCCGGGGGTTTGGGATGCTTAGATGAAAAATTTGTGAGGATGTGAGGATCACTTATGCAAGGGAGGAATGGAAAGGCTTTGTGCATTTTTGATACCTGGATGCATCAACGGTATGCATATACACTGAAATAAATAGACGAGATGGACTCAATATTCATTTTTTTTTACAATACCACGTGAAACAACCTTTTAAGTCTCAATGCTGATAAATGATGCTCTACATAGCTCATCTAGTATTTACTTATTCGTTATTTCTTGAGGAACAGCCGAAGACGAATCAAATCCTATTATCATATCAAATTTATACCAGAATTCCTTTTCTCACTTCACGCTATTTTTTTAACCCAGCTAACATCGTATAAACAATCCATGTCATCCGACCCAAATCAACAATGGGTGACCATGTACATATAGAAAAGAGGAACCCCAGGGTATCTATCAACATCCCACAAAAGAAACGGCACCACCACTATCAACTAATTTAATGCAATCCAATTTAATTTATCCCACCAACGTCTTCCCGAATCGCCTACCAATTGTTCACCGGATTCCTTTCCGACAGAAACAGCCTATCAAAGTAACATATACAAAGCTTTGACCGCCTTCTCCGCAGCCGCAACGTGCCAAGGTCTCCCGTCCCTAACAGGATGCACCACGCCTCTGACCCTTGCCAAAGTAGCCAATCCCCTATAATGACCTAAAATCTCCCTTAACAACGTATCGTGAAATGTGCGCGGATTTCCTACAACCTCCGCATGGATAATATTGACTTCCAATGTGATCGGCGGATCATCGATGCTCGTACCGCTATTTTTTACGAGGTAGCCGGAAATAAGAGCAGGGTTGAATTCGAGAAGAGAATTCGAATTGTTGAGGCGATGAGAGAGAATTGCACCCCAAGTTTGATCTGTGACATCTAGGAGACGAGAGCTTTGATCATCAGGTTCGGGAGGGACAGCGGGTGTAGATGAGGATAGTGCTTCGGAAGGGGTAGGGGCGTTCGTTGTTGGTGTTGATGCATTGCCCGGGGAGAAAACCGAAGATTGAGATGCTTGAGGGGTGGAGACGGGCGTCGTAGCGGGCTGTGATGCTGTCATTGATGGCAGCGGCATTCTTGTTTGCGGGGGTAGTATCCTTAAAGATGGATCTGATTGTACAGTGACTAGTGTGAGACTGATCGAACCATTTGATTCTGTGGAAGCAAGACCTGTCCAAAAATCGATTTCAGATTGTTCCATTACAGCAGTCTTTGCAATGATTATACGCCAGTGAACCTTTTTGCTCGAGATCAAGTCAAGAGTGGTCTCCCAGATTTCGTTCGCAACATCCGTGAAGAGAAGAGTAAATGGCTCGTTTTTCCGCCCAAGGCAATATGAGGCTGTCATCTGTTTGGTGCCCCTATTATCTGACCATGCGGCAGTAATCCATCGTTCGTCGATACTTTGAGCATAAGCAATATGAAGACACGAATTCTCTTGTAACAATGCAGGGGATGGATTGATATTCAACTTAAAATCAATGTTCCGGGGAAGAGGTTTCTCCAGAAGAATCGCTGCTGTAGTGGAAGACGATGTAAAATCTACACAGCGATCATATACTTCCATAGCAAGACGTGAATATTCCGCCGGCGACGGTACTACTAATGAATTAGGAGCAGCCATAAAATCCAATGGCACAAGCTGCAGCACTAGTTCGTTGTAAATTTTAAGCTTCTTTTCAGACAACGACTTCCTGTAGACCTTGAACAGGTGCTTGAAAGCAGTGCAGATATTTACGAGTAGAGACGGGTTATTGAGAGGATAAACGAAGTACACAACGACATTTTTCTCTTCCGTAGCCATACTTGAAAGGTTCTTGCCCAACCGCGTCAATACATCTTTAAGTGAGCTCAGATAAGCTGCCTTATTTGTATTGACATCACATGGGTAATTGAGAAGGCCGCTAGGTGAATCCGGAAACATAATACGAGCGTGTCCTCCAAATCTGAAGGACTCATACGCTCCTCGCATTTGGTCGAGGAAGATATCAGCATTCTCATTGATGCCTACGATATTGGGATAGATGCAAACAGCATTAACGTCTTTATTTCCAGTGTAAGGCGCCAGCCCCAAATTATCCCAAAAGTGTATTGCGGGAGGTAAAACTGCTAACTTGGAGTCACCTCTACGTACTTCAAGCTGTGGAGGTTGAATGGAAAATAGATTGCTAGATTTTAAAGGATCCGTATGCTGTGCTGCTCTAGGATTTGGCATGGGTCGACCCTGGGGTGGTAAACGCAAAGCCGCATTTACAGCTGGAATCCCAGGGATGGTAAGGTATGACCTCAGAGTACAATTTTTGACATCTTTCAAGCACACCTTCGTAGCTTGCAAGACATCAGTCATTAGGCTTCTAGTAGCAAAGGTAGCCTGGTCATGGGCGTCGGGATTCTGACTGATTTGATCGTTCACGCGGAGAGACCCTGAAGCAGCTTGATCTGCAATGATTTGGGCTGTTTCAATCAAGTCTAGATCCGATAACCCGCTGGGCTGAATATCTGGTTCGGGGGAAGTAAAATATGGCGTTAGAGACCAATCTGCGGGATCAGATTCGAAAATCGGAATATGTGGTTCAATTACGGACTGGGGAGTCCCCGCGGAGGGTTCGTATTCTCCGGTAAAAGCGTTGTATGAACTTATACTGGCCTCATCAAAATAGCGTTTTCCTTTTATGCCGAGTTTAACCATGGTTGAAACCCCTATTGGTAGTGCCTCGTCAGACTCTGAAGCGTCGCTTATACTGTTAGAATCGCTGGCTATATCTAGCTCTGCTTCATTATCTAACTCAAATTCATACTGCGCATCATCATTATTCAGAATTCGAGTCAACACATCAGATTCGTGTGCTTTATTGTCACTTTTTCGTCTACCAAAAGATTCTGGGTTCGTAGGATCGTGTGGCTCTACAGGCTGTGGTTTTAGATCATCGTCGGAATACCGAAATCGCCCATTAGAACCGTACTTCTCATCAACCTCTGTTAAAGAGTATTCAAATTTTACTTCATCAAATACGCTGGACTCGCTGGATGACTGCGATTTCGATTTTCGTTTTCGTTTCCGTCTTGCCAACTGGCCGAATACTATTTCTTTGTCGAAAGGAGCCACAATGTGTGGTGGAGAAGGCGGTGGAGCAGAAGCTATCAAACTGTCGTTATTGTTGGACATTTCAACATCCATATCCATTTCTGAAGTTGAGAAGCGCTGGTCGAACGTGGGTTGTTCCATGTTGCTCTCTGTCGGCTGAAAGTCCTTCATGATCGTATCCTTTGCTATTGGTTGGGGCACTGATGGCTTGCTGGAGACAGAAGACTTTTCAACAACCTTATGTTGATGAGCAGGAGGCAGACTAGGTTCGACCGGGGACCCTGGCTGATGATCCATTTCTATGTCATCAGGTTGGTCGAAAAAGTTGAAGTCGGCATCAGTGATGTCTGTATCGCCAAACAAATCTCCTCCCATATCTCCAAAGAGATTGTCATTGTCATTGTCATTTTCTCCAAAGTTCATATTGGAATTTGAGCGATGTTTCTGTTCTGAAGTTACCCAGTTATCAGTGTCCACGGTGTTCATAATAGATGTGCTGCGATTCGTTGCCTCGTGATCATGCGGGAATAAATGGGTAGCGTTCCCAGGCGTTGTGACTGCACCATCGAATGATGGTGTTGGTCCCCCAGGGTGATGTATGGCATCGGGAGGTGTAGGATACATTGCGCCAGCATTGCTACCCTTTTCCAGTAATGCCGTAGAATGGTTGTTGGCTCGAATGTTTTGGGCTTCCTGATCAGCCTGTTCTTTAGCAGCCTTCAAGACATTCCGCTCCTGCTGCCTATTCGACATGATCCTCGCCCTTTCTTCGGCGTTAATAGACCATTCTTCTACAAATGTCAGAGGATCTACAAGCCCAAAATGATTTGCACTTGAAGGCTGCAGGTCAGTTGTAGAAGTTTTGATGGCCCTGAAGCATAACAAGGTTGGCCAAGGTACAATAGCACCTTCATCGAAAGAAGGTGTATCTGCGTATTCGGGGTTCGAAGATCCACAATTAGCATTTAGCACCTGCACGAACATCCAACCACCTTCTTCAATTGAAGTTGAATCAAAACCCTTGGTCGACAACCAATCCAAACATCGAGATTGCCAGGACTTAATTGTCGTTCCATGAAATCGCCAGCTGTGATCTTCAGGATATTTTTGTAAATCCGAAATAGGTTGAATTCCGGGCAATTGATCATCATCATAAAATGAGTAGAATCTCGCTGGGTTTCCCCCTGGTGCTAGCCATAGCTCAGTACCCTGGGATAAAGTTCTTTGGAGCTTCTCTGGGCTGGAGTGGCTTATACTCTGAAGACCAGGGGTGACGTAAGAACAAGCTTTTATCATTAGGGCTCCCAGGGAAGTGAGACTGATGTTCAAGTCGACCAGAGTGACTGTTTCGTCAGAAATCTTTGGAGATTGGTAATATGCCATCGATCTAGATGGTGATTTTGAGGGGAGAAGTAAGGTCCGTGAGTTGAGGGGAATCAATCCGTGGTCGTTGCAAAGCCTATACATGATGGAGCCCTGAACGGATGATATGAAGCGCTCCTGAACTTCTTTCAGAAACGCGAAAGTGTCACCTAGGCTGGCCACGGATTTGACAGCAGGAGACGCTCCTGCCGGATCATGTAGATTCTGGGTCGAATTTGCTTGCATAGCCCTTGCATTGACATTCTGTGCATTGCGTAGTGCATTTTCGAGGGGCGTAGGCGAAGACGTGCTACTGGGAGTGTTCAAACTAGCTGCGAGTATGGATTTGTTCTTTGCAAGGTAGGAAGGTTCATATGTTCCTCTATCCTTCTTCAACAACTCGACACCTTGTACAGTAGGAAGGTTGGCTTGGCTCAGTAGATTGTCCCCTTCATCGAGAGCTTTGTTCGGAGAATTTGGGCTTGGTTGGAAGACCCAGATCCCTTCTCGCTTTGCGTCGTAATACACTAAAGAGCCATGTTTTCTCCAAGCAGTTTCCACGTCTTGTAAATGTTTTTTTGCAATAGAGGAAGGTGATTGCCATTGGGTTTCGAAATATTCATAGGTTATTGATGCAAAATTGTCCTGAGTATATAGTTAGCTACGAAGTTTATTCAAAACGAATCGAGCGAGAATCCTTACACAACACAATACATTGGTAGGTTGATCCCCGAGATCCATATCGTAACAGGTCGTAACTCATAAAATGAACATGCAGAACAGCCGATGTAATGCGCCGATCCCCCCCTCCTCCGCGACAAGCTATCTTTCCCCTTTATGCACCCCAAATGATCTCGTTTATATATCCAAGTAAGTTTGTTGATGATCCTATCGAGTCAAATCGGTAAATCTTAGTTGTCTGAGTCGGGGAGCTTGAGTTGGACTCGCAGGGCTCCATCTCAAAATGAAGATGTCGGCTGTCGCAGTGGCTGGCTGTTCAGCAAGGTGCGACTAAATTGTTGTTACAATTCGCGAAAAGCAATCAAAAGCTGGGCACAGAATAGGATCGCAGATGAATTGGGTATCTTGAAAGCATTGAGACAGCAAAATGTAATGGTCCGAAGTATCAAGCAGATGGTACCTGTATTTGACGATAGTCTCAATAGACTACAAGAGTTATTGTTAACATGGTTTCGGGGCATAGTCAAAATTACCGACTACTCGGACTAAGCAATTAAATTGCGCTACCCTGATTTTGCCCCAGCTCGCCCAGCTATTATTCGTTCGAACAGGCTGATTTATCCCTGTCAACATGATTTGATAATCCCGCTTTGCCGCTGCGGCCGTCGCGGCCGCCGGTTGAAAGTATCACCGGGCACCGTGCTTTTTCGATAAGAAAATAATTTCTAGAGCAGACATTTAATTTTCTCATTTTGAAGCCGTTTGAATGCGACATCTTTCACAAAATGGCAAATTGAAATCGAAATATCTATCATTGAAATTAAAAACCTAACCTGATTTCATCAATCTCTCAACATGAAGCTCACAAACCCAAATGATGTACCTGTGTACACCATTTCGGGTGCTTCCACTGCACGCCCTCTACCTGACTGGCTTGCTCGCAAAAGAAAGCGTAGTTTGAAAAACGATCCAGAATATGCCAACCGCGTCGAACTCTTGCAGGATTTCGAATTCGAAGAAGCTAGCTCTTGTATAAGGGTTAGTGAGGATGGGGAATGGGTTATGAGTACTGGCACATATAAACCGCAAATCCATACACATTATCTTCCCCATTTATCTCTTTCATTCGCAAGACACACAACAACCCTTAATCATTCCTTCATTCTCCTGTCTAGCGATTACACAAAATCACTTCATCTACAAACCGATCGTAGACTAGAATTTCATACACAGGGCGGATGTCATTATCAAACTCGATTACCTCGGTACGGGCGTGACCTTGTCTACGATAGAGCGTCAACGGAAGCATTAATACCTGCAGTTGGTGTCAATGCAGACGGTCTTGGAGAAGTATATCGATTGAATCTCGAAATAGGACGTTACATGAAACCATACCAAATTGACGTTGGCGGCGATGACCTGACGACTTCCGGTGGCGGCGCTTTACAAGGAGGCATAAATACTGGAAGTGTCAATTGTGCATCTATTGCCGAAGAAAGTCATAATCTCATGGCTTTTGGAACATCAATTGGTACGGTGGAGTTTTGGGATTCAAGATCCAAAGCAAGAGTAGGAATTCTCGCAGGTCAGCAAGGAGGAATTACTGCGCTTGATTTCGACAGATCAGGAATATCGATTGCGACAGGATCCTCCGAAGGAATGGTACAATTGTACGATCTTCGACGGCCTGTGCCAATCTTGACTAAAGATCAAGGATATGGTTATGCGATCAAGACTTTGATGCACATGACCACTTCTTCACAAGAGAAGAAAATCTTATCCGCAGATAAACGAATCATCAAATTGTGGGACGAGACAGATGGAAAAGCCTGGACATCGGTTGAACCAGCAGTGGACATCAACTCAGTAGCATGGTGCAAGAATAGTGGCATGCTCCTCACGGCCAACGAAGGAAAGCAACAACATGCCTTTTTCATTCCACAACTGGGTCCTGCACCAAAATGGTGTTCATTCTTGGATAATATGGTTGAAGAAATGGCAGAGGAAGCACCAAGTGAGACTTACGATAATTACAAGTTCTTGACAGTACCAGAACTCAAAGCTCTCAACCTGGGCCATCTCATCGGAACTACCAATCTTTTACGGCCATATATGCATGGTTACTTTGTGGCTTCTAAACTCTACGAGCAAGCCAGGTTGATTGCTAATCCATATGTCTGGGAAGACGAAAGAACCAAACGAGTCAAGGAGAAGGTTGAGAAGGAGCGAGCCAGTAGAATCAGAGGTGGCAAGAAGGTTAAGGTCAACCAGAACTTGGTCGATAAAGTACTCAAGAGACAAGAGCGTAGGGAGAAGGTTGATGAGAATGCTGGTGTCTTGGGTGATTTGCGTTTCGGCAAGCTTTTCGAGGACGAAGACTTCGCTATTGATGAGCGTAGCAGAGAATTTCAAGCTCTCAACCCTAGCACTAGGGTCTCCGGTGGCGGTGAGGAGACCAAACAGCGCAAGGTCAATAGTGAGGATGAATCGAGCGATGATGACGATGAGGTTGTGTCGAAGCCTAAGCCAGCTGCTGAGATGCGTATATCTTCCTCGTCTTACAAGAAATCGGGTCATCAACGTAAAGATAATGCTTTGGGAGCCCGCAAACAAGGCACTGGTCGGGTTAGCAAAAACAAGGGCGATGTTGTTGGTGAGCGTTCAGTCACATTCGCTCCTGCTGGTAAAAAAGATAAAGAGAAGACAGAAGCCAAGCCTCCCAACAGCAGGAGTAGACGCGAAGATGCAAGACGAAGCGCCAGTGGGAACGTTTTCAGAAGATTGTAATAGTCCGAAGTTGAGACTTCATGATACCCCTTTCATAATACATAACATTAGAATTTTGAAGCGCTAAAACTCAAATACATGCAAACTATGCCTCCCACAAAAACAGATGCTATTATTCGCAAAACGAAGGGATGATCCACAACCTTTATCCAATTCAATCATTCCATGGGTATCAAACATCCATACATCAAACACAAAACAAAAGCCGCCCCAGCAGCTATCATCGCCATCTATCTCTCATGTCTCATCTTCCGCGCCCATTTCGACTTCGGCGCATCTGACAATTCGAATTCCATCGTCTTCCCTTCACCTTTCTCCACATCGTTCACACTCACAAATGTCTTCGATATCTTGGGCGTGGGCGGTACCTCGTCTATTCTCTCCAATCCACGGCCCCCTGGTCTCTTATGCACATCTTTACCGAATGTAGCTCTTCTGGGTGTTAAGGCAACGACTACTTTACGTGCCGAAGCTCGTAGCTTCTTGCGCACCTCCCAGGAACGTTTCTTGGCGAGATAGAACAGTGTTGCTGAAATTACTAACCATGATGTTAATTCCTCGCCGTTTCTTTGATAAAAGAAGAGATTCATACTTCCAAAAAGACACACGCCAATCACAGCAATAATAATCGCAATCATGGCTCCATTCGGCAACTGAACACCACCACTCGAAGTCCCAGACGCACCTGCATCACTATCAGCTCCCGCACTTCCGCCCGTACTCGCGGCATCGCCAGCTGGTGGATTATTGGGGGCTGAGGGCTCATTTGTTGCAAGTGCCGCAAAGAATGAGGCAACAGAGCTGGAGGACATGGCTGGAGTAAGGGATATGGAGGTTGTAAGTGATGGGGGCGGTGTTTCGGTTGACGCTTGAGACGGTGAGGAACTTGTAGCGGTACTTGATACTAGCGCAGATGTTGTAGATATGAGTGCCGAAGTGGAAGTAGATGTTAAGAAGGAATTTTGAGCAAAAATTACATCAAGAAAGAAAGAGAGGAGAACAAAAGTAAGGGAAACAGTGGACCTCATAATGAAATAATACACTAGGTAATCCACGAATCAAAAACTCAAATATAAAAACTCAAATGTAGAACGCTAGAGTCCTGTTGAAGAATCCAAGAAACCAATGGCATTCAAGCAAAGGATGATGAAGAAAAGAATTAATGAAACACCTGACGCCGTGATAGTGATAGTGGCATACAGAAATTGAGACAGCTAAAGAAAAAGACAAATCAGATAACAGATGAAGAAAGCGAATGGTGTGATTCAATGACGGGAGGGAGGGGATATATTTATTCCTTGTTCCATTTTGTAAATTTATGGTGTGCAGATGGCTGTAAGCGCTATTGTATACTTTTGCTACATGATAGCTTAATTCTGCTCCAGGGCTACTGGAGATATCCGAGGTGTGGCCGCTGAATGGGTGGCTGCTATTTGTATACTGTAGCTCTATATCCATACTCCATACGTAAGTTTCATACAGAAATAGTGGTATAAGGTTTGCTGCAAATAATATTGCATGAAGTGTGGTTCGTTTGTTTGATTCGTTTGTTTGATTCGTTTGTTTGATTCGTGGAGGGAAATATTTTAAGCGCCAACATATTGGCGCTAGTAATTATCGGCCTATGGGGAAGGGGATGAGCTTATAATTGCATGCTTATTGCCTTGGTGACTGTCGAGAATCTTTATTTCTGCGGGAGTGAGAACAGATGGTTTTGGAGTGGCTGTGAAGACTTGAGAGTAATGTGGTGAGACGGTATGAGTTGGGGATTTGTGAGGGAAAGCAGAGGGATTGGGTAGGGGACTTTGGTACATGTATGTGTTTCGGTCGGTAGCTTTCCGATGATTATTTTGAAGAAACATGCATTGTATTGTCCCCGCGCAATATGGAACTGCACGCAATATCAAAGAAGGCTAAGATATTTTGATGCTCATTTACTTACATCCATACAGTACAGCATTCAAATATTCCGCAAGATGTGCAACATATTTGATTTTGATGAGATTGATTGGATCGAGAGATGATATAAAATGAGGCCAAGCTTGAGAGGAGCTTGGGAAATACATTTAAAGGCAGATGCGTTTCGGGTGCTCGTGGTTCTGCGTTCTGCTACGACTTTAGGTATGTGGTTGTATTTCAGGCGTCGGGGAGGATTATGTGATGGGTAGTTACACGTATGTGTCGTTTGATCGATATCAGAATTGGAGATACTCGAGGTATATTTGGAAATCTGGGCTGGGAATGTAGTAATTTTCCAAACACATCTGGATATTGCTGATTCGTGAAGCGTCTGAAGAGTTTCCGAGTGCTTGCCTGCTTGCGTGCTGTTTGGTGTACGATCGACTCACTCGTCCATTCGAACACTGCACTCGATACCACCGTCTTTAGGACGACAAGGGAAGTCTGAGTCTTAAAATGGACCTTGCGGGAGACGGAAACGCCAGAAGGTGACTTGCATGTGACGGTCAGTACAAGGCTTGTCGACGGCACAAGTATAGAATTCTGGATCTCAGATTCCGTGAGTCTTTATATACTGGCATAGATTGATCTCGAAGTCGAGCAGCTTTTGATAATCACGCGTTTATCACGTGCCCATACCTCCAGCAATAATATATCCTCATTTATTGCGAGAATATGGAGAGATTGAATAGTGCCATATAAATGATTATTATGAAATAAATCACTTCCAAGATTCCCTTGATCTTCACCTGCTGGTTGGTTCTGCCCAACAAAAGCTGCACTGGTTCACGCTGGCGAATGCGGTAGGAAAGGAAGGACCGAAGGTGCTCCTGCCTTCATAGTCAAACTCACACATCGTCTACCTAAATTTCACTTGTACCCCACAATCTATTCCCTCATGTCTCCATGTCATAATTGTCATCTCGTCGATTCTCTCTTCTTTTCCGTATACTTTCATTTCATCTGCATTTTATTCGTCATGTACCTGAAGGAACCGACTTCATATCGTTATCATCTTCATCGACCATTTACCTCAGAATCATATCTCTGAGCTGGCGAGCCAAGGTAGATCAAGTAAATTGTATCCTACCACTCAATCGTTTTCGATCCCGGGTGTGAACAGATTCTAATCAATTCTGCAAGTTCGTCGTTTCTCCGCAGATGAAAATATCTGTCACCTTCTTGAGTAGGAGCTTCTTCAGATCTTGCAAATTCTGAGAATATCTAATTTTAATGCGAATTTAGTGATTCACGCTCGTCAAAATGGCGTTGAACCCGGACGAACAGGAGAGCCAAATCGTTGTTCCGCTCCATTCACCTCCCTCTGAGCAAGATTACCTTGACGATGCGTTTCCTGGCGGTGCCGATGTGTATCACGATTCAAATATAGATGAAGAACAAGAACTTGACGCTGATGATGTACAAATGATTGACGTTGGCTCCGAGGCGGATGAAATGGTCTTGAATACACAATTAATGCCCCAGCAATACCTTTCTCACCGTTCTCAGCAAGATAGCAACAATTATTTGGTCGAGGAAACTCAGTTTGCAGACATTGAAAATGATACCCAAGCAATTCGGAATGAAGAAGAGTCCGATCAAAAAGACACTCAAAAAGTCATTTTTGGTTCTCGATCGTTTGTTGAAGAGACTCAATTTGCAGGCATTGAGATAGATACTCAGTCTATTGAAAATACTACTCAGTTCGATAACATATTGCCATCATTTCAAAGGCCGTATGTATCGGAGAATGACGGATCAGCCATCGATGTCGCCCGTCCAAACAAAATGTCGCCACCCATAATGTTTTCGAGGCCAGTAGAGCCAGCAGAAGCTCCTTTTAAATATCCCCCTGGACCTGGAAAGTATAGATCGACAGTCCAGAAAACATCTGCACCGGAAGTTGCAATTCAAACAACAAAGAGAACCCCAAAAGTATTGGCGAAAGGTAAGCTGATCGCAACAGAGCAACAAAGATATCAGGCTACTTGGATACTAATGGTTTGACAGTAACTCCCGTCCCCGAGCTTCACGGTAAACCTTCAACAAACCCGGTGCATCATACGCAGAAGGCATCCGCTAGTGACCATAATGCTTCTGCAACTCATTCCATCACTGATGTTCGCGTCCGTGCATCTGTTGGGCCGATTCGGGAGAGAGAAGCAATCCCTGTGGTTGAAGTTATGCCATTGAGCCAACAACCATTTGATACCCACAATATCCCTCCAATTACTTCGGCTCAACATCCCAAAAGCGTCCCTCTACCAGTTTTCAAGGCTTCCAGGCACCATCAAACGTTCAATGTTCTTACTGCTCCATCCGAAAAGCCAGCTCCAGAGCAGATACCACCCCCTGCCATTCAAAACGCGGCAATTAACGTGCGTTTTCCTGATACTTGCAACATACCTCTTCAAAATTCGGGTCATCCTCCGAGAGGTGTCTCTTCAGTTTTGCGTAGCAATTCTCAACGTCATCAAATTCCCGATAGTGATCCTGTTTCGTTAGTCAAGGCCTGCGGTCCTAAGGAAGCTGCACGTCCCATTGTTCAGAACCACTCGGCGATCCATCCTCCTATCCAAAAGCCCACCAAATGCATGGAAAATCCGCCACTTCAGATGGAAGGAAATACCTCGATTCCAAATGATATCACTCCGCAGTCTACAAGCCGAAATGAAGTGGCCTCTTCCAATAAATCGAACAACATTCCGGTGCTGAAAGCTTCTCACGATGAACAATCTAAGCTGGTTGGATTACCTCCACCTCAACAAAATGCTGCTACGCCAATCAATTACACGGGTCGTCTCCGGTTAAGACAAAAGTCTTCAAATCAGTAAGTATATCTACTACCCTTTCGTCCCAAGTTTATCGACTGACTCTCTCGTAGAATGAATCGTCTCAGCGTGAGCAAAATCAATGTTTATGGTAACTTAGTCAAGAAATTTCCATTCCCAGAAGCTTTTGCGGACGAACCAAAATTGCAAGCACACCGAGAAAGGTCAAGCAAACCTCAAGTACCAGTACCAGAACCTCAGCATTCAGAGCCTCATCTTGCTGAGAAAGAGCTTTCAAACGAGATTCAAGCAGCTTTGGGATCAGAACCCCAGAGATTTCGTACCAATGACAAACTTGTCCGACGAGGATCGATGAACCAGTCAGTGAAGAATGCTGATCCTCTCTCACACTCTCAAGTTCAAGTCTCTGATGGCGGAACGGAAGATTCCACGGTGAATCCTTTAGAATATGAAGATAATCCACAAGTAGAAGATTCTGCTGAGGAATTTAATCAATCGACTCCGAATCTCACATTCCAGCCAGGCCATCCGGTTACGCAAACAGATCAGCATTCTCCAGGACATCAGGAACCTTCGCGCACTGTATCTCAAGCAAACATATCCCGAACCCAGACACCTCGACCTCAAACAACTTCACGAACTCAGGGTGAACATGAGGCTCGGCGAAAAGTCGTAAATAGACCAATTAGACCCCATGACCTTGAACCTCAAGGAATATCTGAGGAAACCTTAAGTCATATTAGTGCGTCCAAAGTCACCAAATTAGCATCTGTGCATTCTCGAGATGAAATGAACAAAGCCAGAGATCACGTCAGTAGCTGCCAAAAGAGATCTTCCCTAGATTTCGATGCTCTTCGTGATACCATCGCTGAGTGCCAGGAACAACAAGGCCTTATCAAAGATCAAGAGAATCAGATTGCAATTCTCAATACTCAGTTGCAAGATGCAGATCTAATCAACGAACAATTAGAGGCAAGCAAAGATGAATTGTCAAAGAGAGTTAAGAGATTGAATGCTTTATCTAGTGACTACAGACTACACATCAATGATGTTGTTGATTGCCATAAGTCTCTTAGACAAGATTCAAATGTGATGAAGGCATCGATGGAAAAGTTGAGAGCATTGAAGATTCACGAGATTAGGGAGATTGATGCTAAAATGAAGAAAATGAGATGTTTATTGAACGAAATCAAGCAGGTTCGAGAAGAACAAAGTGAGCGAGACAAAAGTATTGAACAGAATGATCAACTTCGGTGTGAGAATGAATGCCTCAAAGCTGATTATAATTTAAAGATAATGGAACTAAAACAAGAACGTTCTCACATCGAGCAACTTCAAAATCAAATCGATGAAGACCGGGATCGCCACAAAGAAGTCATGGAAATTCTCCAAAAACCACCAGTCGACACTCTCGGAGAACTTACAAAAGAAGACGGGATTCTCAAAAAGTTTTTAAATTCTGCCGAATGCGTCAATGGAAAGATTGACCAAATGTCAAAAACATTCACCAATTCTTTCAATCAAACATTGGAGTGGCCACAAACTCTGACGAAGATTCTCGAAGAATTCTATTCTAGAATTGAAGCGAAATTTGATGATAACGGTAGCAAGGATACTACATTCCAGGAGTCTACCGTCAAGCTCTTTGATGATCTTAAGGAACGCCTCATTCAAATCAGCGGTGATATGGATGAAAAAACCAAGCTCAGTGAGCAGATCAATATGCTCCGAGAGAGCAATGCCACATTTGAGGCGAATCTGAAATCAAAAGAAGCGGACTTGGAGAACAATGTCACCCGAATGGATGAGTTGACTAGAGAGCTGGCAGATGTTCATTCGGAGTTGATGGGGAAAACCCAACAACTCGCAATCTCACTTGCTGAACCGAGAGAAGACCCCGAATTGAAGAGAAAGGTCGACACATTGACCACTGAGACTTCTAGACTGGAAGACCTTCTTACCGCGGCCAATCATGACAAGCGTCAAGCCGAAAAAGATATCCAAACTCACCAAACGACAATTACTACGACTCAAAAACAGTTAGGCGATACAGAGGCAAAATTTCGAGATTCTGAGTCTGCCATGAAGGCATTGGAAGTAGAGAATCAAAAGTTTCAAATAGATTGCAGATCAACTACAGAGAGAGTTCGACAGGAGACCACACAGCTTGCTCTGTCCCAAAGAAAGGAGTTACTCGCCCAACATGACTCCTTAGTAAATGACCTCAAACACAAACAAACAGAAACTGAGAAGAGACTCCAAACTGCAATTGAAAAATCAAAGGCATTTGAAGAGACGTCTGATAAGCATACTAAGACTATCAACGAGCTTGAGTCAAAGATAGCTACATACAAAGACCAGTTATTACAGCAGAAGCTTCAGCTTCAAAGCTTGGAGGAAAGCTCCATATCTCCTGATCAACTTCAGAAATTCAAACAGGAACACAAACAAGAGATACTAACAATTCGCAAAGAGCAAGCAAGCCAGAATGCATCATTACAAGCTTGTCGAGAGGAAAGTCTTAGAATTAAAGTTGAACTTGAAGGCGCTCATAGAAGACTTCGTGGAATTAATGAAGAAAATGGACACCTGATGAAGGATAACGATCGTTTACGAAAGCGTTTGGAGGATATAAATGCGATGACTGAAAGTACTCAAAAAATGATTGGCAATTCCCATCGTGTTGATGACATTGGACCAACATCGCGCAACGATAATCGATCGTCTTCACGCAGACCTGCTGAGCGGCGATCTAGCAATTTCCATTATCAACCTCTTGAAAATGGCATGGGAGAAAACCAACATGGGTTCCGTGAATACCAGACTGACGAAGTACACAAAACCTTTTCACGAACTTTGTCATCTTCGCAAACATGCGGCGACAACAATGGCGGAAGTCAGACGCCAATTAAACCATTTTCTACTATTGCTACTCTTGCAACGAGCCCTTTGACTGATTTGGAGGATGTTATGCCAATGGTTCAATCTGCACATAGCCGGGAGGATTTACAGCGAGCATACAACAAAAATCGTCAGTTATCCAACGATAAGATCGCAAAGATGGAGAGTCGATCCAAGTACTATCCTTATGGAGAAGAACACCTTGGGACCCCCAAGTCTAAAATTAACAAAGTCGTGCTTACTCTCGAAGGAGAATTTGTCGACACACCAACTCAAGCGTCCAGGGCCATTCTTTCAGTTGCAGAAGAATCTGTTCAACGCCGAACGAATAAGCCACTCAAATCCGCTCTGAAAAAAGGCGATCATCAGGACTATTCTATTCCTCACGATGCCTCGCAAGATCAAGTTCATAACCAAGACGAGAGACTTTTCAAAAAGCCGGCACCAAGAAACAATCACGCTTCCAGTATCGGACTTCAAGCGACCCGTGGGACTGGTACAGGCAGCTACAATCGTATTGCGAGTGGAGAACCAAAAGTTGCAAGCTTAAGGGCACCAGAACCTCGATATGAGCCAACACCTGAGATCAAGCGAAACGCTTTGAAGAGAGCAAGATCAAATTCATCCCTTCATACTCAGGATCTACAATCCACCAGATCTGCGAAAGCCCCAAGAATCAACCGCCGTCAGCCAATAAACAAGACAATCATTCCAGATTCTCAGTGAGGTGGATATTCTACAGCTCCGGAGGCAATATCATACTCGACCGCTGACTTGACTACCTCGAAATTGAAATTTACCCAACTTAGGCGGATGATAGCACCTATCCTTCGGGAGTTATTGTCAACAACTACTTTATTGTTGTCCTCCCAGTATGTGCTTGCAAACTTTCAGTTTTGGACGTACGAAAGAGAAATGACATTGCTTTGAGAACTTGCGATTCGTGTATCGAAGGAGAAAAGGATATTTTTCACATATTTGAAGTGTATGTTTTTTGTTGACTTGAAAAGATCGCATGGTGGAAAATTATTACATGATGTAAGCAAGTTATGGGATCAGGTCCACAATATGTAGCATATATGTTTCGCTGTTTCGCAAATATCGCTTATATATGTCGGGGAAGTAGAAGGACAAAAGTTAAGCATCATTTAGCTAGATAATCTAGAAACCTAGAATTTGCATCAATATATTTTCCAACAAATCATGTTCACTCCGATTTGCCGTGTGGCATCAAGTAATAAAAGGGTGATTGTATTCATGATGTTATTCCATGCGCCATTCCATGCAACCTACTCGTACACTCTTTTGTTGAGTGATGGTATCCACACTCACAGCCATGTCAACGAAATCTATGGTATCTTTTCGTGTAGTATAAAGGCATTTTTTTGTAAATTTTCTCCTTCTTCTCTTCCCTTCTTTGGAGTTATCCCAGAGCAGCAAATACTGAAGAATTTGTCAAATGATCATTTCTCTCCCTTATTTGGTATAGATATGCCATACAATTCTTCCTTCCTTCTGTCCTTTCCTTTCCTTACATGCATATATACGTATCTCTATCACTGCGTGCAGGCATGTCTTTTCTGGTATCTTGGATTTTTTTCATGGGGTTTTGTATGTGTATGTCTTGTTCGTTGTCTTTTTAGATTGTGTTGTGTTGTGTTGTGTTGTCTTGTGTTGGAATGAGGTGATGTGAGAGCGTGGTTTAAGTGTGGTATTTTGGTTGATGAATTGATAGGTAGATGTGACTGTGATTGTGATTGATCTATTTATTTACCACCACCGCCACGCTTTTGTTCGAGGAAGAGGACCTTTTTGCGGACTAGATGGGGATGGGGGGTTAGCTTTGAGATTGTAGTGTGTCGAGGTTTGACTCAAGGAGGGTTTGAGGGGGTGGGGGAATGAATCTCGAAGTTTGATGGAGAGGAGGGGTTTGAGTGGGTTTTGTAAGGAGAGCGGCGGGGGAGGTTGGGTTTGAGTTCGAGTTTGAGTATGAGGGTGTGGAAGTGTTGGAGAGGGATTGCGATGGATTGCGATGGATTGCGATGGAGAAGTGGGTAGGAGAGATAGATATGAGATAGAGCTGGCGGATCGAGATTTCGAGTTGGTGGTAGTAGAGAGATAGAGAAAGAGGTGAAGGAATCGAATATAGATTCAGAGAGGAGGGAAGAACAGGCCGAAGCGCGCAGACGTGTTTGGATTCTATGAAGTATCCATGATGCGAAGCGAGACGAGACGAGATGATAAACCGGCAGTGTAAATGCTGCGTAGACAATTGGACCGCGACTTAAATGTATTTCGGTTTCCATGAGATTCCCTTCCTTCCTTATGCGGCAGAATGTAATGCGAATGCGAATATATGTATTTTCAGCGTCGTAGCTTGTGTAACTTTCCAAATTCCATATCCTCTCTGCTTCGTTCACGAATCGCATTTCTCAGTCTGCATCTCTGGCTCTGACTCTGTCTCCATTTTCTCAATCGTAGAGAGGAATTCCAATATACGTTTCCCGATCGCATTCTCTCTTCCTTCACTAGCACAACTCGATTGATTCCCATCATCTCTCTCAATCCAACATCTCTCCTCTCTTCAACCCCTCTTCTCCCTCCAAAGCCCCCCATCCCCCATCCCCCTCCCCTCACCCCCAAAGTCCTCCTCAAAACCACAAACCCCCCAAGGAACCTCAAACCTCAAAACCAAAAAAAAACTCACCAACAGGATCATACTTCAACATACTAAGCGGTCGATGCGCCCGCGGTCGAATAAGCGTCTTATAGTAGCCCGTTAACGCCATGGAAATGAGTCGGACGGGGATTGTACGGGATTTCGCTGTGAGGGAGGGGGAAGGGTGTTAGTTTATGTTTCTTTTGTGTAGGTATTGTGTTATTTTTGGGGGAGGGTTGGGGTTTTGTGTGCGGGGGGAGAGAGGGGGAGGAGAAGCTATAAAGGAGATGAGGAATTGAAGAGGAGAGGATGGAGAGGATAGATAGATGGATGGTATATCAAGGCGTAGGTAGCTGTATATGTACAAAAACACGAGACAAAATACCTTTTTTCGCCATATTGAAATCCAGAGATTAATTTGGGATGTGGTGTGGTGTGGTGGAGAGGAGGAGAGCTGCTGGTGGATGGGTGTTTGGTTTCTATCGCTCTACTCTGGATACTCTAGAGGGTTGGATGTAAAATTATTGCGCGCGCGAGATGGGGGTGGGTAGGTGGGTGCCTGAGGCACTTAATGATCTTTTGGGTTTTTGATTGTCCAGATGATATACAAAGGTGAAGATTTGATTTTGTATTTTAATATGTAAATGTTAGGTTTTGTTTTTGTTTTTATTTTGTATTTTGAAGATATGAGACTACAAGTCAAATATAGATTGAGTGATGATTTGATATGATTTGATATGATTTTCTAGAGTATCTACTCGTGATGGGGATTCGGTGGAATCACGTGATTGAGTTGTAGTGAACCTTCTTGGGTGGCTGATGATGGCTGATGATGGCTGATACCTAACTACTTCCTCCCAGATTCCAAAATGTCATGGGAACCTTGGAAGCTGGAGTCCTACCTATCTAATCACATGACCTCTCCAGATCCTACTCTGCACTCGTGATAATGCCTTTGCTATGAAAACGTGATGTCTGTAGAACGATGAGTGATGAGGTGATTACCTAGGTACGATTGAATATGGATCATGTCTAGGTACTCATCTGTGACAAACGTGATGACTGAGTATTTGATAGTGACAAATCACTCGGAAGCACGTGAGTAGGTGAGTAGATGAGATGGTAGATGGATGCCCAGGTACGATTTGTAATAAACATACAGAGTACGATTCTTCATATTCTCAACGCTTTTCTATTCGAAACATGAAATTATAATAAATTTACAGGATAATCCTCGTGACTCGTAACAAGCGGTGAATACATCCAAGACTTCAATTGCATTCAAAGTTCCAACAGGAGGTCTTAGTCCGTACTCCGTACAGTACATAGTAGGGACATGGATATCCACTGGGAAAAAGGAGCAATGGGTAAATATCAAGCGTCCTTTGATCCTCCATGATCGATTCTCAATTCTCCATCATCGATCGTATCGATATTCAATATCGATATCTAGGATTGATCGAATCGATACTAGTGAGCGAGCCATGTGTACGGACTCCGGAGTATGTGCCGCACCTCCTAGAGTTCGAACTTCGAGGACTTGTAACTTGTAACTTGTAACTTGTATCATACATGGTATGAAGATGAAGGGGGTTCGGTCCTCGGATAAATCTTGAAAGCCAGATGGATTCGCTGAATGTGGTGTGAGTCTCCACTAAGTACTAAGTACTAAGAGTTGGAAGTGCAAGTGCAACTGTAAGCGCAATGTACATGTACGCACGCACGCACGCAAGGATGTGAATATCGTATTACCTAGTACCTACCGTCACTGCATGTCCTTTGTCCAAAGTAGAGAAAGTGTCGAGATTCAGATGTCTCATCTATTTCTCCGATTGAGCCTCTCCAGATTCATGCAAGTCCCAATCGAAGCAAGAGGATGACTTGGCCAATGTTGATGATATAGAGGAATGTTGATGATATTTTGTCCAGTCCATTCCATCCATTCCATCCATTCCATCCATTCCATCCATTCCATCCATCCATCATCCATCATCCATCCATCATCCATCATCCATCCATCCATCCATCCATCCATCCATCCATCCATCCATAGCACGTGGTCATAGACGAGAAACGTGCCAAATATATCTCTTTCCTCGTATAATTCGTTAATTTGACAATATACGGTATGATTGGTCGATCGTCACTTCTCTTTTGGCTCACAGTGAGATGTCCTGGGGATCGAGAGAAGGAAAAAGCTTGGAACATACTTTTTTTCTCTCACCTGGCTACGGGATTATGCTCGATCGAATCATTCCATGTTCCCGTGTGTTTTATGAGATACGACACTTGATATGATTTCTCGCGAGTCTCTACAGAGTATGACATAAGCTGCATAGATACGATGAACCAAGTAGCTTTACGATACAAAGTCAAGAGGAAGTCAGGGGTACATGGTCCCAGTTGGATATCTCAATAATTCCGCGTTATACTCTTTATAGCGCATTATATACATTATATACTTTATAAACTTTATATACATTATATACATTATATACTTTATATACTTTATATACTTTATATACTTTATATACTTTATATACTTTATATACTTTATATACTTTATATACTTTATATACTTTATATACTTTATATACTTTATATACTTTATATACTTTATATACTTTATATACTTTATATACTTTATATACTTTATAAACTCTCTTGCTTTTATACTATTTCTACTATTTCTACTATTTCTACTATTTCTACTATTTCCACTATTTCCACTATTTCCACTATTTCCACTACGTCCACTACGTCCACTACGTCCGCTACCATCTCAAGCCATCTTAATTCTCCCAAGAATGTAAGATTACCTAGGATTTATCTATCCTGTCATTTAAGACTAAATATTAAATACTTCTTCCTAAATCCTATATCCTATATCCTAAATCCTTAATCCTTAATACTTCTTCCTAAATCCTTAATCCTTAATCCTTCTCCCTAAATCCTATATCCTAAATCCTAAACCATAAATCCTAAAATAACCGTCTCCCAAAATGTTGTTTCCACCCCTTCCAACCCCCTCCCTCTCCCCACTTCGATCGAATCATAATTTCTTAATCTTTGACAAGTATTTCGAGGGAATGGATATAAAGGAAAGGCTGAAGGAAAATTCAACTTCACCACTGTCAAGAAGCACAAAGTAATTCTTTGTATTACCATCCTTCAACCCTCGAGTCATACATCTTCTGAAGAACCGTGGAAAAGAAAAGATACTCGTTCAATATGAGGTTATCTCCTGAACATGAAGAGGAGCTTAGGAAGCTGAAAGAGGTGAGTCTTTTTACTTATCCTTACTCTTACTCGTGTATGAGAGAGGGTGACATTGTCATGTCTCTCTCGATACATACGTCCATCTGGAGTATGCATGAGGCTTATCATTTCACCACAGCTTCAAGCCTTGTATGCAGAACATGCGGCCATTAAAGATCAACAAATTCAACATGGCGGAAGTCCCAGACCAGACAGTCGAGATTCTGCTTCTTCCGATTCTATGTTTCTTCCAGGCTTGTATGCTCCAAGTGGTTTCGATGTATTACAGATTCTGGTGCGTTTTCCACGCCAACTTCGAAGCAGCTGGAGTGCTCTCGTTTTGGTGAAGTAGTCTCTTGAGAAGGTACATTCGTTTTTAACATGACTCAGTTTCAAATCCAACGTCGTCCCAATCCAACATATCCCCTGGGAAATATCGATAGTGGTGTAGCTCTCGTCCTATGCGATTCCTCCCGTCCTCACTGTCCAATCGTCTACTGCAGTGAACCTTTTCAACGCCTCACAGGCTACTCTCAATCCGAAATCATTGGCAAAAACTGCAGATTCCTACAACACCCTTTTAATCCAAACACCTTTGATTACCTCGGTACTGCACCAACAATGAAGGGGATACAAAATCCAAAGAATGATCCCAACGCGATGGCGAAATTAACCATCCGAACTGCTCTCGAACGTGGCTTGGAATCGCAGGTTGCTCTTATCAATTATCGAAAGAATGGAGAGCAATTCTTGAATGTTTTGACGACGGTACCACTTAGATTTACGACGATGGACGGAGAGGAAAAGGATTATATTGTGGGATTTCAAGCTCAAGCTCCACCAATGTTCAGACACCGTTCGGCTTGAGTTTGTCCAGGTCGATTTTAATGGGTCGCTTCCCCTTTGACGATTCAACGATCCTCTCGCACGGTATTCACGTGGCGATTATTTAATGGTGGTGTGGAGTTGTGCTTTTTTTTTCCTTTGCTTTTTATGAATATATGGAATTGGATGATACCCCTCGAATTTCCTAGATGGGATTTGAGCATTATTAGATGGTCATTCAGCAATCGGTACACGGAGTAAGGGAATTGCTAGGCTTGGCAGATATACATATGGGATGGGATGGGATATCATGGCGTTGGTGGTTTGTTTGTGTGAGTTTATTCACTGAGAATATCATTCACTGAAAAGAAGAATGAGAAGATATATAGTAAGAGAGGGTAGCTAGGAGAGAGATCGCCTACAGGGATGTTCAGGATGATCCAGTATCTAATCCGAAATAACAAAACAATAGTAACAAAAGTTTGAAGTGTTGTTGGGGGTTTGGGAAGTGTGAATGTGTTTTCGACACATCTTCGTCTTCAAATCATCGGATGAAGAAGAAACAATTCTTTGCAGGTGGGTACGTGTTTGGATTAGATTAATCTTTACTTTGAGTTTGAGTTGGATCATCGATTTCGATTCAATTATAGGAAATAAGGTTTTATGGAATGGGTAGGATTTCTGATTTATAGATTTATTGATTTATTGACTTATTGACTTGTGAACTTGGTTACTTGGGGGTATTATTGAAGAAGATGAGAAAAAAGAAAAAAATCAAATACCAAGGAGGAAATTGATATTGGAGGTAGATAGATTAATCTTTGGAATTATAAGATTGAGAATGTTTTTGGATTATTTGGGTAGTTGTGAATGGGTAGGAAGGTAGGTAGATAGATAGGTAGGTAGGTAGGTAGATAGATAGGTAGGTAGGTAGGTAGATAGATAGGTAGGTAGGTAGGTAGGTATTTGAATATCTTGATATTTTGATGGTTGTGAAGATCTGCATGATATTAATAATTATTAGGGTTTGGTTGTAAAGGGATGGAGAAGGGGGATATTGGTATGAAGAGGGTGGGAGAAAGGGTGGGAGGAAGAGTAAGAGTAAGAGAAAGGAAAGCGCTTTTATTAGAGGGGGTGAGTTGATAAAGTAAGTGAAATGAGTGAAATGAGTGAAATGAGTGAAATGAAATAATTATTCTTTTTTTTGTCTCGATATATAGTAACCTCAGCAAAGTTCGCGTGATTCGAGATATAATAATAAAATCTATTATTAAAAATAATTATAAGAAATTAATAATATTGTTAGTAGGTTCAAAAAGGATATAAAAGATATAGTACTTATATATTATAGATTCTGTATATCTAATTATATTTTATCTATAGAGCTAGATGTAGGAAAGTAATAGGTCTTATAAATATTATTGAAAAAGTTATTTTTTTTGCATTCGCTTAATTCTCTTTGATATAGTAGTCATTATATCAGGGGCCTGCGAGCCCCCGGACCCCTTGCTTTTTGAGAAAGTATTATATAATTATTTTTATTATTATAAAAATCTAAAAAGAAATTTTATTGAAAGCTTGCAGGCGAAGTCGGTTTACCTCTTTTATTTTTATCTCTTTTATTTTTATCTCTTTTATTTTTATTTCTTTTATTTTTTATTTTTTATTTTTTATTTTTTATTTTTATTTTTTATTTTTTATTTTTTATTTTTTATTTTTTATTTTTTATTTTTTATTTTTTATTTTTTATTTTTTATTTTTTATTTTTTATTTTTTATTTTTATTTTTTATTTTTTATTTTTTATTTTTTATTTTTTATTTTTTATTTTTTATTTTTTATTTTTTATTTTTTATTTTTTATTTTTTATTTTTATTTTTTATTTTTTATTTTTTATTTTAGTGGGTCACTTCATTTCGAATTATTAATTATATCATTGAACTACGAAAGCTATAGTATTAAAATAATTTTTATTAATTTTAGACTTACTATATTCAATATAACCCTCTTTCAATTGATTATATAAGCTTTAACTATATCTATATTAATTAAACTTCAATCCTTTGAAAAACCTTTAGTTTTGAAACTAGTAATATAAAAAATATATCATTTAAAAGCTCTTAGCTTTTTATATATAGTTACTACTTTTCTTTTTTTTTTTTTTTTTTTTATTAATTTGAATAAACTAATTTAAATGATTTCATTAAAAAAATCTAGAATTTTATATTATAAATTTTATATTATTTCAATTTGAATCCTTTATAAAAACCTTAGTTTTGAAGCTAGCAATATAAAAAATATATTATTTGAAAGCTTTTAATCTCTTATATATAGTTATTACTTTTTTTCTTTTTTATTCAATTTATATTAGCTTAAATAAGCTGATTTAAATGATTTCATTGAAAAAGTAAGGAGTTGTGCTATAGCCATAATATCAAGAAAGTCGAGCTAATCAGATTGTTTGAATCAAGCCAATCAGATTACTTGAATTGGATCTCATTAAGCGAGATTCTCTTTTTTCGTATCTATATACACCTTCGGCCTTTGTAGGCGACAAGAATATTAAGGAGGTAAACCTCCAATTAAAGTCATTCGTTTAAAGTAAACACTCTTGTTCATATAAATATAATATAATAATTCTAAATTAAAATAATGAATATAAATTGAATAGCTTTATAATCTTTAAAAAAACTATATTATCTCATATCTAATATATCATTTTTTAGTTTTAATAACAATAACCTTTTTGTTTTATATACTTTTTAAATACTCTGAAAATATTTTGATAGAAATAAAATCTTAAGCTTTTCTTAATATTCTTTTTATCCCTTGTGGTAATTCTAATCTTTAAATGCTTTTCAAATATAATTTTTTTGGAAATGAACTATAAAATTTAGATGAGGAGAATAGAGTAATTAATTAATAATTAATATAGTATTATCTTTGAATCAATTAAGAATTCTTTGAGTTTTATAAATAAAAGTATTCTTCTATATAGAAACTAATTTAGATTTTTAGTAAAAGAGTGTTTGGTATTCAAATATCATAAGATAAGAATTAACTAAGTATTTTTTTTTGAATTAAAATTTTTATTGAATATATATAAATTAACTTTTTTAATAACTCTGTTTTTATATTAAAAATATTCCTATATTATTATTAATATATCCTTTGTGAAATTTATATATATATATTATAATATATTATAAAAATAATTTTTCTATTATAATCTAAAAGGTCTATTCTCCACTATTTTTCTTTTTTCTTTTCTTTTATTAATTACTTATTATTTTATATATATTTTTTTTATTAAGTTTTCAAATATCTAATGTTTTTATAGTATATATTTGTTAGCGCAGGACACGAGCAGTCAGTTGAATAACCCTAGGACTAATAAGAGTCAATTATTTAATAATTATTAAAAAGTTGATATTAATAAAACTTAATCTCAAAATTATTAATTTGATTTATGATAGATTTATAATTAATAGTATTATAAAAAGGAATATTGATATAATTATAATACCAGGGGCCTGCGAGCCCCCGGACCCCTTGCTTTTTGAGAAAGTATTATATAATTATATTTATAATTATAAAAATCTAAAAAAGAAATTTTATTGAAAGCTTGCAGGCGAAGTCGGTTTATCTTTTTTATTTGGATTTTTTAATTTTATTTAGATTTTTTAATTTTATTTAGATTTTAGTGGATCACTTCACATCATTAATTATATCACTGAACTACGAAAGCTATAGTATTAAAATAATTTTTATTAATATTAGGTCAGCTACATTCAATATAAGCCTCTTTTAATTAATTATATAAGCTCTAGTTATATTTATACTATTTCAACTTTAATTCTTTATAAAAACCTTAGTTTTGAAGCTAGCAATATAAAAAATATATTATTTGAAAGCTCTTAATCTCTTATATATATTTATCACTTTTTTTCTTTTTCATTCAATTCATATTAGTTTAAATAAACTGATTCAAATTGATCAATTTGATTATATTGATTAATATATATATAGAAATATAATTATAATTGTATATACAATCAATAGCAATTGACAGCAGTCAACGGCCATTATCAAGAACATTACAAAAGACTTATAACCAATCAAATGGATAGGATCGCGACTCATTTTAAACCAACAGTTTCCGAATCGAATTTTTCATATATATACACACCTTCAGCCCTCACAAGCGACAAGAATATTAAGGAGGTAAACCTCCAATTAAAATTTTAAAAGAATAATTTATAAATAGTTAAATGAATTTTAAATCGATTAGAATATAAGATTAATTTCCAACAGAATTTAATATATTTTTTATATAATCTTTTATTAAGATTATTGAATTCTGATAATATTATTCAAATTGTAATTTGATAATCCTTAGAGTAAGATAAGAATGCTTTTTATAAATTCAATTTATAATTTCAAAGCGTTTTAGAATAGAGTATATAGTTTAATTATAATATTCATAAGAAAAGTCTTGATGAAGCTTTATATATATAGATTCTAGAGAAAGTTGTATATAATATATAATTCTATATATATTTTATTCTATCCCCTATACCGCTGAGAATGGGCTTCAAAAGTGGTCCGTGCGATATACCTTGAATAATAAAGTCTTATTGGATAGAATGGCTATTTTAATGGATTTTCAGTTACATTTTTTATATTATTAAATTTTGATTTCAAATATGGATTTTTTATAATTTAAAAAAAAAGAAAAGATTGAGAATTAATATATTATTACAGAATTCACCGTCTCGTGGAACAACACGTGATTGAGTGAGGCACTCCTTCAAAACACTATTATCATGATTACAATATAAGTCTTTATTCCTTATATTTGTAAACCCTAATACCTAATTAAACTATTCCATAATCTGATTAAAGTATATAAGATAGATATAATCTTTATAATCATATCTCAAGTCAATCTAGTTTATTATCTTCATATATATCAATCAAGTAATCAAATGTATTCAATCAACGTAGCTATTCCTTCGTAATATATATATTATTATATTAGAAGTTTTAATATAGAAAAAATATTGATTGAATTTTATATCAAAAAATAAATGTAAATATTGGGTTAAATTCAAGGAATCTTAATAATCTAATTGGTCAATAAGACCCTGTTAAGCGAGGGAGCTCATTCTCAGCGGTATAGGGGATATATTTATATAATTGATTTATATATAAATTAGTTTTTCTATTTTTTTATAATAAATTTTTTCAACAAATAATACAAATTGTTAAATCAAAAATATTGAAAGCTTTTATAATATAAATAGATTATATATTACAATATTATATTTTAATGATTTTCTTTTTTATATAAAAACTTGATTACTTTTCTGTTTTAATATTATTATCATCAAAAACTCAATACAATTTATAATTGCAATATAATTAATAATTTAAATAAAAGTGTTGATAAAAAGTTGCGAGCTTTTTTACGTTTTAATGTTTTTCGCATAAATTTTATACCTAGTACTATATATTGTAGATTTTACTCTTTTTTTAATATAAAAGAGTTTCAAGGGAATAAGTTACATATATTACACCGCTTTTGTTTTGCCATCAATGAAATCATTCTGCCCATACAAATGATCCTGGCTGGCGAAGGCGGTATAATATAATTTATTCTATATACTTTCGTACACTAGGACAAGAAACAAGATTCAACCTTCACCTGTTTATCCAATCTAATTGAAGAAGGAAAGAAAGTGAATTACAATTCATATCATCAGCTACTTTCCCATCCTACGTAGCTATGAATCTTGAGTCACATCGCAAAGAGAAACGCATAGGAGTAGCATGTGAGGAGTGTCGAAAGAGAAAACGGAAGGTAGGCTAGGGCAGAATTCGTATAGATATATCTAGCCGTAGATCCCGCAGAGCATTAGCTGAAATTTTCTAGTGTGGTGGCCTACACCCATCATGCACTCTCTGTAATGTATCTCAGAAGGATTGTCAATATGCAGGAACTATTGAAACACTCAAGTGAGTGATGCTGTACTTGGTACCATCACGTACTGATCTGATTGTATATGTATCAAGACGCAAACAATGGGATGCAGAGTACGTGGCTGTTTTGGAAGAGCAGAGCTCTACACTTCGTGCACAGGTGACACAGCTGCAGGCTAGCCAAGCTTCATGTTTAGTGTCGTCCGAAAATCCTTCCAGTACTTTGTCGTGCGAGAATACGTCGAAAGCTCCAAGCTTACCATCTCATCAACCCAATGTTTTGGTCGGGGAGCAAAGGAATACGGCGAGTACAGAGCTTCCGTTGTCTTCTTCAGCTATTAATGATATTGCCACACTAGTGTGGAGACTTGACCTTGGTGACAAAGGAGAGCCGATGTTCAGTGGACCATCTGGTAATTTCTGTATTCCTTCCTCCGCCGATGCAGTGGGTGCCAGATCTGAAGCGCGTAAAAGGTCACAGGTATTCAACAATATGATGCCCATCCACGACGCCTGTTACAATCTGAGCTTGAAAATGAATCTCATGGATTTGTTTTTGACTCAGCTCAATCCTGTGCATCAATTTATTCCTCCTTCTTATACACTATATCCCGAACTCTATCCTTTTGATGAGCCGGCGCTGGATCTTTTGTACGGATCTGTTTTTTGCGGCCGGAGCTCTTTTTTCGACGGTTCAGGAAGAGAGGAATGCGGGGAAGGAATTCGAAGAATGCATGGATATGAAATCGGTCAAGGCTTGTCGTGAACAACCATCCCTACCGCTGGTTCAAGCACTAAGCATCATCGCGTGGAGGGAATTCAGTCAGGAACATAATATTTGTGCCTCTCTATATCTGTAAAACTTCATGTCCAAATCTGTGTAATCTTGCTAAATGGTGTTCTTTAGCTATGGCCAGTGGTCTTGCTATGGGTTTTGGTCTTCATGCGATTGGTCTAGGTGCTCTTTCCAAGTCTGACACTTCTAAGAGACTTTTGGAAGAAGAGCAGGAGAATCGACTCAGAACATTCTGGTCATTGTTCTTTATCGATCGGTAAGATTTGTCATCTCAAATGGCCCATGGCAACATTTCCACAAACACTTGATATTAATACTTTTATTTATTTATTTATAGAATAGCTGCCACTATGCTTGGCATCAGTTGTGTAGCCCCATGGCGTCGTGTGAAAATGCCGACTCTACACTCTCTATTGGGCGCAGAGGCCTCACATGATGGGCTTGCCTTCAGCTATAACTGTGGACTTTGGCAATTGCACGATCAATTCATGGACCAAATGTAACACATGCCCCCCACACAGAAAGGAAATTCATACTAACATCGAAGCAGATATTCTTTCGAATTCAAAGCCTTGGAGCTTTCCCAAAGAAATCGCTTACTACTCTTGGCACGAGCAGAACTTCTAGCATTCAAGCAAGCTATGCCATCTTGGCTGCTAGTTCCCACTTCCACAACTGCATCTATACCACCACGCTCCGCCCTCTTCCTCCAAATGTCCTATCAAATGTCTCTTCTCATGATTCATCGCCCTTATCTCGGCTATCCACCTGCAAGTGATTCATTTTCACTTGCCTTTGCGACGATATCATCTGCTGCAATTCGCATGACGCATTATATCCACTTATTCCGCAAACACTATCTAGCAGAATCCATATGCACACTACCATCTTCGGGCAATACTAAGCAGAGTAAACCTACCGCTGCACTTCCATTCATCGTTCATCATATCCTCAAAGCATCCACCATGCATCTTCTCTTCAGTACCTCGCGCACACTAACTCAAATATCCCTCGCGCGCCGTAGACTCCAGATATGCATGGAGACTCTAACGGCTCTACAAACTCAGTGACCAGTGGCTAGCAAAGCGATTGCGCAGATCCAAGAGTTGGTTGTTCAGTGGAATGTCGTTGATGCGTTGCCGCTCAAGTGGAGCTTCGTTGGCGAAGTATCCCAGCCAAATCCAATACCGACGCTGGCAAACTCGATCTCGGTTCAACAAGCTGATACAAGCAATTCAATTCCAAATAGTTCAAATACTACTCAAAATTCTACAGCCAATCTATCAGAGATATTTGATACTAATACAATCACAACTCCAGAATTTCTCGCGGATAGTCGCGACGATATCTGTGATCCTCACACCTTTCTTCCACACGCGGCTGACCCGGCTCAAGAATTTGATCCGAATGTCAATACCGCAGCATTCTCGGTAGAAGACGGAGATGAATCGTGGATGGGTCAACTTGATTTCATGCTAAACGACGATGCCAACTCAAGTTCTTTGTGGAGAGATTCCTCTCAGTTTCCTGATATTCTTAGTCCTGCTCGTGATTTTGACCTTGGAGGGTGTGATTTTTGATGTTACGGATTTGCGGACGGATCATTCGGCTTAGATGGATTGGATAGGTTATGATGGTGGCAGACACATCCTCGCGACAGAGATTATGTGGGATACTTTATTGGAGTTTTTAATGTCGTGTGTTTAGTGGCCGAGAAAAAGCGAGGATACAATTTTGATTCTTGTTATGGATGGATTCTTTGAAATATATAGTATCATATCGTTCGTTATGATATGATATGAAACTAGTGATAATAAAAACTGGATTTAGAGTTCTTATTTGAATTCTAAACTCCATTCATTACACACAAGCCCAACACATTATCCCTTCCCCGTTTCCTTCCCCTCACCTCTTCCCCCTCTTCCCCCCCTCGCCTCCCTCGCCCTCCCCATCCAAAGCCACCACCCCAATCTCAACCTTCATCTCCTGATCCCCCAATCTCTCTACCCCCACACACGTCCAGATAGGCTTATAATGCAGCATCCACTTCTTGAAGTTCTGCGTCATGGCCGCGAGGGCATCGTCGCTCATATCCACGTGGTACGAATTCACGCGGAAGACTTAGCTCCAGCCGAGACCACCGGCGTGCTGGAGGTAGAGCTGTACGTTGGCGAAGGCTTGGTCGATTTGGGAGGAGAGGATGGGTGGGGGGGAAGGCGGGGTAGAGATTGCTGTGTGAGCCCCAGCCGCCTGGTGGGGAGAGTTGAGTTGGTTGAGTTGGTTGAGTTGAGTTGAGTGGATGGGAGATGGGAGATGGGAGATGGGAGATTTAATGTATTATAATGTAATTAGAATAATAGATGATGTGGGAGTGAGTTTTGAAGGAAACTTTCTGGGGTTAAATCTTTTGGTTGTTTGGGTTATGTGTATTTGGAGAGTGAAGATGAGGATGACGATGAGGGTGAGGAGGTTTATATAAGTATACATATAAATACAATTACTCCACAGTAAAGTGGAATTTGAATCATCGATCGTGCTTATACTTTCCTGGTAGAAAGAAATTGGAATTTTTAATTCCGCCTGCTTGGTAAGATGGATGGATTTAGTTTAGTAAGTAAGGAAGTGAGGAAGAAAGTATTCTTCTCTATGAGTAATGATACGTACACAAGTAATAAAATAAATCCAATACCATCGGGTAAAGGAATCTCATCGTCCAATCGTGAGGTGTGTTACCTATAGCTATCTACCTAGGTCGTCAAACTCTATCGCGGCGGAATCGTAATGCCGCCGCTAAGGTGGATGGTGGATTTCCGTACGTGCTTGGTGAGAGGGGTTGTGTTTCGGGTATCTACCTAGCTAGATATGCTATTTGGCAATAGAAATAAAAATTGTTTTTGGAAAAATTTTGCGATGGCAGAGAATGAAGTGGGAATTTGTTTGTTCGATTACCGTGCTGGTGTAACTTACATTGAGGTAGGTAGGTGTTGATTTAAAGTTTTCGAGACGCTCGCTTAGACGAAAATGAAGATTGATCTTCTTCGGTTGCTTGTTATGATACTGGTTATTCTCTCATTTGGTTTTGGTTTTTGTTTTTGGGTTCAGAATTATACAAGATAGGATATCTTTTTATCAATACGGGTATGTTAGATCCTCTGAAATAACTTAACTAGATATTCTGAAATTCATTAATGAGAATAGAGTTTCTTCTTTTGAATTCATTCTCTTATTAAGTAATAGACTATCTATCCCCTAGAGTGCGAACAAATAACGCCCTAACTTAATGAGGAGTTATTAATTAATTAGATTATTAGGATTCCTTACATTTAATCTAATATTTACAATTATTCGTTAATATAAAATTCAATCAATATCATTTTTATATTGAAATTTTGAATATAATAATATATACTAATTTTCAATTTTCAATCTTTTTTTAAATTTAAAAAACTCGAAATTTGAAATCAATAATCTAATTTATAAATAATATAATTGAAACCCCATTTAAATAGTTAGTCTATTCAATAAAGCTTTATTATTCAAAATATATCGCATAGATCATATAGACATCATTTGTCCGCACTCTAGGGGATAGAGGCTTCTGAAGTGAAGATTATACTAATATATTGTTTCTTTATACATCAAATGCTTCTCGATCATAATATTACCCACTTACCTGTTGCTGATAATACTAAATTGTTATACGATTAGAAATAAACGTCCATTCGTATCACTCATGAATCCGAAGTTATGAATGAATTCGAAATTTCGAAATCGATATATTTTCTCTCGGTAAATTGCTATTAGATAGAGAGGTTAGAATCTGTTGGATTTCGAATCATGGATTTTTGGATATACTATCGTTGATTTATGGAAGGTATGTATGTACATGGGCTTCCAAAACTGACTCGGAATTTCCTTGCGGTATGAGTACTGGGATATTCTGAGACTAACATGTATGTGTATGCGTGTGTGTGTGTATGCAGTCGAGAAGAACTTTGTATAGCGAAGATATTAGGAAAGTTATCTTCGGAATCTCATTTCGTTGATTAAATTCACAATCAACTAAACGAATCGGGTGAGTAAGCGGAAGCGGGAGACCAATTTGTTACTATCTATGATCTGATATATCTATTTGTTATAGATTTATTCTATCTATACCGTACGAATGTGCTATGCATGTTATCATAGTCAAAACTATGTGCTACTCGTGTAATAAAGACTACCTCTACACCTCTTTTCAACAAAACCCCCGAAGAAAAAGATATAATTACAGCATGATTTCTGAGACACCTAGTCGTACACTTGTTTTCGAAATTTATTTTGTACATGCATCCTAAGATATACTTGATCAACTTCAATTAATTCGACATACTAGAATTTGCCAAATCTGAGGTGGATATTAAACGTATGAAGCTTTATTGAAAGGTGCTCAAATAGACTATTATCTCTCATAATAACAACACGGTTGTGAACGCCAAAAGCTATGGATACCTACCACAGGTAACCCCTTTCGAAGAGCCATGAAGTTCCTAAAACACAAAGCTATCCCTGAACCCTCCAAAACAGTCGATATGAACTCCTCCACTCGGTACCCGATATCTAGAACCTGACTGCTCGAGAAAGCGACCCAAAACCATGATCACTACCGCAATTTAACATCTTTCCGTCTGCACATCCTAGACCGTACATTTGTAACATCGAATCTTATAATGTGAAGGCGAAAGCAGTCGGATATCATGATAAAAAGCTTCCCCGGAACGACCCTAGAGAACTTGATACGCATTTCTATTTTCAAGTCTAAATAATTCTTAGTTTGCCTTCTTCATCACCCTCCCAGGTATCAATAAATATGAAAACTTACTGTGACAATCTAGCTTTAAGAGCTGAGTTTTTCTCCTTCAACTTGATGATTTTCTTTTGCGCCTCCTCAAGATCTGCTCGGAGGTTCTTACTCTCGGCGTTTTCGAGGAAGATTGCGAGAATCCTATGAATGATATTGATAAAGTACCAATTCTTCAAGAGGTTCTCTAGTTCTTCGCCGAAGGACATGGTGGGTAGATAATGCTGTGGTGATGTGTTATGTGACGGAAATCGAAATCAGGAAGAGAGAGAAATTGTAGATGGATGATAGAATGTTGTTATTGCGAAGATAATTTTGGGTTGGAATCGTAAGAAGTGATGGCTTTTGAGCAACTGGAAACTCGGTTGATTAATATTGTTCTCAATGTTACGGCAATGTGGCTTTAGAAAATGAGTCACTAGAGTGAATATTTTGAACACAATTTTCAGATACTTTTTGTTAAGACATTTTAGATACGAGTATTCATTAGCTGTTGATACTTTCACGTTGCTGTATTCCAATATCAAGCTTTCGTTTTAGATTGTTTCATTTGCTTAGATATGTGGTGCAACTATAGTACTTGTGTGAACAAAGGGAATTCACTTCAAAGGAATGACTTCAATATAAAGGCAACTGTATTGAAAGGATTAAGCGAATGCGAAAGAGACTAGCTCTTTCAATAGTGCCTATATAAGGCCTACTACTTTCCCACTTAGCTAGCTCTTTAGATAGAATACAATTAGACATACAGGACCTACATTACGTGGGTGCTACGTCTTCCGTATCCTTCTCGAACCAACAGTACTAGACAAAAAAAAGGGCTGTAATTGAAAAACATATAAAAAAAAGTCAATTTTCAACCTTTTTATTTCTATATATTTCGAAAGCCTTATACTTGGTTATAATGAAATTTTATTATAATATATGAAATTATATAAATTTCAAGAAAAAATAAATAAAACATTTTTAGAAATTAATTTTACTTTGAAATATTCAATTAAAGTTGATAGAATTCAAAAATTCCATTTTGTAATATTTTTGTCACGGTCATAGGATATAGGGCGCCCAAGGGGCATGTGACGGTAGGCCTTTGAGCATACCGTGTGCTGAAGAGAGCCCGCACACACATATAAGTCGAATACCTCACTTTCGGGCCACCTCACTTTCGGGCCACCTCACTTTCGGGCCACCCCTCTTTCGGGCCACCCCTCTTTTGGGCCACCCCTCTTTTGGGCCACCCTTTTACATCAAAAATCACTTTTTTGGCTTCTCAATATTTCTATCAATATAGAATATAATTTAATAAAAATTCATATTTATATAATTCAAACCATTTTAGATTTGCATTAAAGTTTTTAGAATTTTGTGATTTTTCTGGATTGAGATTTAAAGCTTTAAAATATCGATTTTTGAATTTGTATAGGAATTATATATAAATTTAAAACTTTTATATAATTTTCAATAACTTTTTAATGACAATTATTAAGAGAGAATCATACATCTTTTTGAAAATTTCAAATCTGAATATATATAGAAATCAATTTTTAAAAAAAAAAAAATAGATATAAAGATATTGATAAGTCAAAAAAGTAGTTTTTAGTGTAAAAGGATGACTCAAAACAGAGGTGGCCCGAAAATAGAGTGGTCGATTTAATGAAAAGTCTTTATACTGTATTACATATAGTTGATTTATTACTAGTATCTACTCTAACATTTTTTTTAATCAATTTATTGTATTTTTTGATTTTCAAATATGTTAGATTTTAAATCAAAATATTAAAATCAAATGAATTTTTAAAAACGTTTTATTTATTTTTATTTTTAATCAAAATTCTATTGAGATTTTATTATGTTTTAAAATTTCAAATATAATTATTTAATTAGTAAAGAATTATGATTCTTTAAAAATATAAAAAAATGATCTTTTTTGATATGTTTTTGAGCTACGGTTCTTATTTATTATGTTTCACTATATCTAGATGCTAATAGTATCGAGAATCGAAAATCACAAGTCAAGAGATTATTCTCTTAATCATTTCATGTTTCGATTTCTTTTCCTTTTGCTATATCTCTCCCCCTTCTTCTTCTTTTTTCATTTCATTCTTCTATTTTCTCTCTACTCTCTCCCGTACGAAAAAAAGAAGTATTTAGTAGTTTTTTTCCTTTTAACCCTAGGTATCTACTACCTTTGACTTCTTCAGTTCTGAAAGATTCTGAGTTTTTGATTTCTATTCACTTTATCATTGATGCTGAATCATATAATAGTAATAGCCTTCTTCGATTGTATTACATCTTGAACTATTAGAGACTTTCATATCGAGTCAAATAACTATTAAATGTATTATAAATCAAATATTGTATACTATAGAACTAACAGAGTGAAGGTATCAAAGAAATGCAGAGATTGCATAGGTTCAATTGATATTGTAAACTATGAAGAGAGAAGAGCTAAGCTTCGAAAAGAATCTGACGTCATGCCTCTTTAGCTTTAATCCCAGACATGTGCTACGTACGTGTGCACCCCTGATAGTAAAATATTCTTGTTGTCGATGAATGCCTTGGTGTTCTTAACCTCTAATATAGAGGTTCCTAAAAACCTCAAACAACTTCGAAAACCTCATCCGCCCCACTAACATCTGGTTTAACCTTTCCTAAACCTCTTTCCGAAAGGTTTTTGAGGAGAGTATTTAGGAGTTCCTGGTTTCTGAGTTTCATCTCCGCAAGGTCATCTTTATATCGATCTCTAATAACAGTTAGCACGTAAATCTCTAGGATTTTGTCATCGTTATTCATCAAGAATCCAATATCTTACCTTTCCGCACAGATTCCCTCAAAATTGTACTGCGCTAATTTCAGAGCTTGTTCCGACTCCTCTTTCTTGAGATTCAGAGCATGCTGTAATTCCTTTTCTTTCATTTGGTAGCCACCTAAGATGTTCACTGAGGCAACGAGTAGAAAATGGAGGACTTCATAAGCGAAAATTGCTTCGATGATACCCAGAATGGTGTTCATTTTGATGGAATATGTTGTAAAAGGTGACTTGATAGTAGTAGAGCTTAGAAATTGTCTGAGAGGAAATTTTTCCTGTCACTATCTCTAATTGTTGAAGAATGATAATGGTGGAGAGAGAGATAGTGAGAAGTTATTGAATGGTTTTTAAAAAAAAATTTGGTCATGAGCGAGAAGTTCTTTTATATTCTACTTATACTGCTGCTGAATTCTTGACTACTCGCTTATTTAGTGATTTCCGAAGACCGCACTGATTATGCCGTAGAGGCCGTACACTGGGTGAGGGCTAGTTGGCAGTAATTTATAGATGTTTAAGCTTTGTTTTAGTTGGGTATTCAATCAAGAGAGTCGAAATTACCTAGCTGTACTATAGTGATTTTCAAAGATCCTCGGTCGCTATCCAACCGTGGTGACATGTACTAATGAAGGATGTTTAATATTTGCGAGGATCAAGTACGTAGCACAAGAGCTAGATATGTGCAACATATCTTTTTGAGGGGCACTAATGATTATTTGTCTTTGTAGGACCAGTCTAGTATCGGGAAGAAGACCAAGTTTGATTCATCATGCATCTAGTGGCATGAATTAGTAATGAGCATTCTATAAATTACCAGGATGAATCTTGTCATGACCATACTAGAGATGTGCAACATTAATCTCCAAGACTCCTTATTGACATTTGTTCCTAGAACACTAGTCTACCACGCGCGAGACACAGAACCATCCCATAAGGAGTATCAACTAATGAGGAATATTCCATGCTTACTAGGATAGGGAAAGTAATCCAAATACTAAAGACGTGCAACACAAACCTTTGGGGGTCCCTGATTGGCTTTTCCTATGGGAGACTTGTTTAGTGTCGCGCGGTGGATAAAATAGTCGTACGCTAAGGAGAAACCTTATACTGATATTATCAGAAGCTTGAAAGTACATAGACTTGATCCGAGTTGAATTCAAAGTGCATTATATCATGGTGTCCACTCATAGATACACTGAACTCGACTTGCGTTATCTCGTTCATGGTAGTGGTAGACGTGGTCATTCAATGTTATCCTTAAGAGAACCAACTGAGATCTGTGGAGAAAATTACGCAGCGACTAGTAGTCTCTCATTATTTCATCTTTCACATTCCTTTGTAATTCGTGTTCTAGATGAGAAGTTTAATATATTGCGTAAGTTTTGTCTATTTGATTGGCAACGTCGATGTGGCGACAGCTAACAACACAAATAAATTTGAGAATTATCCTCCAGATTCATTGAGATTTGTGTACTACCAGCTCAGACCATAGAAACTCTTCATATTCTTCTCCCCGCATAAAATTCTTTAAGAAATCTAGTACATAGGTTCCAATGGCTCTTTTTCTTAAAGTCGAGAGATTATATATCTTGTATCGAAAGCCATTCAGCAAGTGCACAATAGTCGTAGAACAATTTGGAGAAAGGGTATTTGACAATTGAATCCCTTCATTCGCGAAGCACATGTATATATTGATTCGATTCCCTGCCATGCGAGTTAATATTTGGCTCCGTATTTTTCTCGAAGAAAGAAATGGTCTTACTCATTCAGCTACTCAAACAGTTGTTTAAGGTACCTAGACTTCGAGACCGGATTCATAGACTTATTACTATTCAAGTGCTCATAGTCTTCCTCTCCCGCCTCAAAAGCCTCTTCCCAAGCAGGTAATTCTGCAGGCGGACCAAGCGCTTTAGGATTTTCCCGATAGAACTTCTTCAACAAGTATGGCGAAGTCTTGAAGTCAGAGATGGGATACCATTCTGGATCTTCTTCACTATAGCCAACCCAAGACGCTCGAACGTATAGACTCTTCCACTTCTTTTTGACCTCGAGAATTTCTTTGACCTCCCATTCTTTGTTTTTTTCGCCTTTGCTTGTTGCTCCTGCTTTGCTAGATTGGCTGCGGGCTTCCGCTATGGAAGTATCGGCAGCTTGGGATCGCGCCATTCCGATAATTGTGATTATTCGAGATGGAAAGTGGATTTCTGCGAATACCTACAATCAAAAAGATGGCTGAAGATGGGTGGCGTTGCGTGGAGGCAGGTAATTAATTAATCACAAGTGGTTGAGAAGAGGATGGTAGTTTCCCGAATAATTTGCGGATGAAAGCAGGAGGATGATTATTTGTCGATGTTGTTGATATTATTATGAGGAAGGCTACATTGTAGCCTTACTAGTGCCTCCTCGCTAGTAAATAAAGTTGAACTATCACTTGAACTTCGTAATATAGACTTGTGCGTTGTGTATGAATTGTAGGGCAGTAAATGTCCTTCTCGCCTTGCTCTTACAAATGGATATGTGCTAAAGTTTTGTAAGGGAGCAGATCAAATGAGAGTACATCAAATTATGGTGATCACATTGAAATGGGCCAAGCTGTTAGATCTTCATACAGGATACAATTCGAAACGGAAAAATGAAGTAACAAGATACAGGACTGGACTATTAATCTAATTGTAGAATAAATTAGATAATTGTTGTAAATATTACTAAAGATGATTTATAAACCCTTTGAGAGAATGTGGAGAAGAACTATATAATGCAATCTATGGTTTGAAATTAATATGGAATTATACAACAACTATATACAGATTCGATAGATGATTGGTATGATTGATATCATATATCTTAATAGTATTGCATCCCAGTGTTTTGGAAATATAGAAATTTTAAGAATGAGTATTTAACGAAAACTCCTAAAATCAAATCACTACTTCAAAGATCTTATAAATATTTTTTTTTTTGGATAAGAAGAAAATTCTAGGGAATTCTAGTATGCATTGAATAATCTTGTTTATCTGTCATAAATGAAGGAAAGCCAAATATTTATATAAAAGAGTTTTTGAAAAGGTTTCGTATGGAATTTTGATAATCTAGATTTGTGGTATCTGGAACTGAGTGACATCGTATGAACCCTTGCTTAACCCTCAACAGCCGAAACAGGTTGAATCTCACGAATTGAAGGCGAGTTGGTGATAAATTCAGGTGTCAACTGTCGACTAATTTCCTGAGTCAAAAAGGTGTCTCTGTTCATCCTCATTGCCTCCGTCCCCTTTCAGTTCAAAGACCAACCTATTGCTGTCTAAAATAAAAGTACATGATGGTAAGCTCGCACACTCTCATCGCGACTGCACATACAAATCATCATCAACAGGTCGTAAGTTCAGTGGCTTTTTGATAATAACATACAGTGCTTCGATTCTATAATGATCAGATAATCCGTTGGATGTTGCCATGACGGAGTAAGCTTCAAGCCCCGATTCTATCACAGCTAAACGCTTAACTTCATTGAATATTCCACGAGTTAGATTAATCATGTCTTCCTCAGAAGATCGATTATGAGGTTCCATGAAAAAATTCTACCCTTCAGTAGCAGGTAAATAAAGTATATCCCTAACGGGGTTAAAAGGAAAAGATAAGCGTGGGCAAATTGGATCTCCGCATATTTCGATACCATGACTGTGTGCCCAAATGAGGGTGATTTTTCGAGCCTCATGGTTCACAAATAAGAGAGGTGTCTGAACGTGGATATTGTCAAGAAGATCGTGGCGAAATTCCAAGTTCTGTTCAGATCATCAGTGCTGGACTGTTCACTAACTCCGTCGTAGTAACCTGGGTCAGATTAGGTAAGATTCGGGGTTGCCAACATCCTCTTTTGTAGAAGTAGAGCGCTGGAGGTAATACAGAGGGAAGAGAATCTTGCCATATTTTAGTGCGTAATTCAGGAGCGAGGCTGGAGAAGAGGGGAAATGTGGAAGGTGAGGTTGTTGCTGTCATGGTGGTTAGGTAACGCGATTCTTTGATGGGCGTCGCTAACCCTAACTAAGCTCTAGCTGTGTATGCAGCGGCTCTAAGTGCTTTGAATACAACCTGCCTTCGGTGAGATTACTTTACATAGCATTGCAGAAAATGAAACCTCTAAAGAAAGAAGCAACTGGCTTCCTCTTCCGTTTATTAATATTCTGTATTTATAGGACGTCCGCTAGTACCAAATAAAACTTGTTTGGGATGCTTGTGCCACTGAAGAACAACAACCACAGCCAAATGAGCAGGATTGTAGATCTAATCGTAAATTCACTAAATACATACTCGAAAACAGAGGATGTTTCCGATTAGTGTCCGGTACCTACCAGCTATATATCATATTTTATGAATTCCCAAATTCGAGATAATCTTTAGTCAAGTGAATAAAAGTCCAGGCTAGTGAAGGAGAAGCAATAGATTAGCAGCCATATTTTACCCATGAAGTGAGGGAAAAAGGCACCGACAAACTCTGCAGAGACGGAAAAATTCAGGTACTGCAAGCTGCATGGATTTCTTCCAGAAGTCTTAGAAACTTCTGCATCAATTTCAATCGTTATGATGCCAGATGGTATCACTGTCTAAATTCATACACGTTTCGTCCAAGGAAATACTTTTACCAAGTCTCAGCAAAATTGAATGGTGTTATGAGTTGCAAATAATGTCCGTATCCGATTCGGTGGAAAGGTTCCCTGCTAAGCTTTAAGCCATCAGAAGTCGAGGGATTTGAAGGAATGGAATGATGGGGGAATTTTTAAGTTAATTGTTTAGACGAGGGCTTGCGATGAAAATTTTACCGAGCATGCTGTGAAGTGAGAATCTCCTTCCGATCGTTCGAGGAGGGGTGTTGACTTCATCCTCTCCTCCCACAGTGTGATTATATCATCTAGTATTCTCTACACAACAAACTATTGGGGATTGCCCTATCATCTGAACTAGTACCGTATAAGAGGTATCCTGGAATGACCGTAGTTGCACCCTCATTCGAACTACGACTGAGAGTATGCTCTACGGTATGTTCATGAAAATTAAGGCCAACAGCTATCTCATCTCAAGATGGTTTTCTTTGCCAAAATCCACCGTAAAATGGTTATAGCATACCGTGCCTAGTCACGCTCCGAATTTGTGTATCAGAAGATCTCCTTCGAGACAACTTTCGTTACCTTTTTTTGGTTTCATAGACTGGCGTGAACAGCGCGCTCTTATAAATCAATACACGCCGTACATGATGTGTGCAAATACACAGGACCTAGATGAGGATATAAGTGTCTTGCACCACCCACTGCAAAAAATATTCTTCTAATCTTTTACAGAAACATCATTGAACCAAAGTACATTACTGAAGCTCATTGACAATATACCAATCACTTCGATAGATCTTCGAATAACTCCAAAGTCTACCACTGTTCGTAATCCATCTTCACTCATCCTCCATCAATCTACTCCCAGAACTACTCATCCTAAAGATCAGATCTCCAAGCTCTTCTTCATCCTCTTTGCAACCAAATCCTTAGCCATGCGTCTAAACTACAGCGCCAAGTACGAAAACGGCACAGTCGCAACTTATACATCCAAGAACGCTGGAAGAATCACAGACGCAGTCGGGGACAAGATCTTTGCCAATATACAAACATGGTCTGCTGGTAAATATACCGCTACTCGGAGAGAAGAGCTTAATGTGATCACGGTCAAAAATGTACTTCCGGCGATGAATAAGGGGATAGGTAGTGATCAAGTTAAGGAGATGCAGAGCATTGTTAACAAGAACATCAAGTAGAGGAACCGAGTGATGAGCCCCTTGCGTGGCAGAATGGTGTTTGGAGAGTCATACTGATGAATCCCTCTGAAATCTCGCTTGCACTGTAATAGTCTTGAGGGTATTTTGTGCGCATCAATCGAATTACCTTCCACCCCACAGCATCGAAGCAGCTCCATACTTCAACTGCGGGTCTAGTATTCAAAAACTCTTCCTGTATGGACGGATATCCTTTGCATCTGGAAAATGGAATCCTCCTATGTAAAATATTTACTCTATTGAGAAATTGTGGAAGCCGTACTTACGGGCATCTATCTGCGAAATTGGCCTGATATACTGGATCAATGTGTTCACGCATCTTTTCATATCTTAGCAGTAGATCAAGATTGAACACGATAAATATTACGAGGGAAGGAGGCCAGGCGAGAAGTGCGATAGGTATAAATGAAAGTAGTCTATACAAGAGTTCTGGCCCCTGCTCACTGCATCTCTGTGACAAATGTGACAAAATCCCTACAAAAATAAGATTTTCCTATATAAATTATTATATTAAATATTTCATTCAAATCTTTATATTTTCTTTTTTAAAAAATTGAAAATAATAAATAATTAGAATCAAGATATAAAGAATTATTTGAAATATTTATTATTATTTTTATTGAATAGTTATATAGTATTGAAATCGATTTTTTTCAAAAATTCTAACATGTAACATTTTTCCTATATAAAATAAGCGAGTTTTCATTAAAATTTTCAATTTTCAATTTTAATTCTTTCAAATCCTATTTCAAAAATTAGAAAAAAAAGTTCTATTTATTTTTTTATAAAATTTGATTAATTACCAATGGATATGATTGTTGCGTCACCGGAAGCTTGGAATCCTGCTCTCAGAAATTGACTGAAAAAACAAAGTACGTCGATCAGAACGTAAATCTTGGTCAACCATCGTGGACTAACCATCGAATGGTCTTCTGCTGCTAAGGCTACGGTAAGTCGTGCGAGTGTCATATAGACCGAAGCTGCAAGAAAGGTAGGCGCGCCGAGAATGAGGATTATTTGCAGGATCCAAGGACCAATATCACTGATGTTTTCGTGGCATTTACTCCGTCCATAGTAGCCAAACGTCTCGCCTGCGGCTATTAGCTTATTGAATAGAAAAATCTAGCGGTGTGCAAAAACACTCATATTTTCTGTCTTTCTGGAGTCCATTACTTATATATTCCACCTAGGATAAAACTTATAAAATACCATGACCGCAGTGGAATCATGTAGATTATATGTGCCAAAGTGAGTAATGCGAAACGAGCCGTGAATCCGTAGGCAGCGGGTTCGGATGGGTTGTAAGTGAAATACACGCCTCCAGTGATGTTTCCCTGTGGAGACTGGATGAGTGTAATATCCATGATGCGTTATTGTTTAAGTTCCTTTTGTCGAAAATAGGCCAGAATTGATTGATAGAAGGTGGTATATGTGGTGATAATGAGATAAGATTAAGATGTATAGAATTAGGAAAATGGTAACCTTAAGCAAGGTGGAAGTTAAAAAGAATGAAAAATATAAGGTGTTAGAGCAGAGATAAGGATCTTGCTATTAAATATCAACTTGCATTGGTGACGGCCCTTACTTACCATTGTGGTCAGCTTATACACAGTACGAGAGTTGGTGATCCACTTATACCCTGACATCTGGACCGGGCACTCTAGCCCTACCAATATGATGCCAGATAGCCAGTCAGAGGGGTCATGACTAGCGAGAACGGTTTCGTTAAAATGATGACCAGCACGGAGACCTAATCGGCTTCTATTTTAGGGCCTTTTGCTGTTCTTGGCTCATCGGCAGTTTGCAAGCGACAGGTTGACGGTCTGTGGGTACAGAAAAATAGATTTTATTTAATGGACATGATTACCATTGGACCAATCATACTCCTAAAGACTCTGATATTGTTCTAATTATATATTGTATATCTATTCAAACTAGCTCTTTCTTCTACTATTAAAATCAATTAATAAACACCTATAAATCTAAACCTTTTCAAACCCCTTCTAAAACCACCTATGAACTATTTAATAAATCACCTAATAAATCATCTAATCCATCAAATATTTTACATAGATTTTGATTAATCAATTCTACCCTCTTAATATCTAACTTTGAATTCCTAATAAACCCTATCATTAACAACTAACCTAACCCTAATTTGTTTATATATAATAAATAAACAATAAAATAATTAACACATTCAATATAATCAAAATGTTTCGAATACTTTGATTAATTAGTTTGATAATTCCTAAAACTTATATACAAGTAATTAGAAACTAAAACATCCTAATAAAATTAATACTTAACAAATCTCAATCTAAAACTAAATTAGAAAAATCTTATTTTTGCGGGGATTTTATTATATTTGTTACAGGGGTGCGGTGAGCGATGGCCGCAACTCTTACTATAATATTTTTTGTGAATCGTAAAGCTCGAAGAATACCATCAAACCACCTCCTCCGTTAGCGATTACAAATAGATTCTTATAGTTAAATACAAATATATGTAGCTTTGGAAACGGTGAGGTAAAGTTCGGAACACATTCTAGGCGTGATATCTCTCCACAGATCAGTGTAGGCAATAGTATTTCCCATATTCCGTATACGGGTTAGTTTAATAATACATATCGAATTTTTTTGAAATACATATATATATAATATAGAATTCAATATTATTAAAAATATTCAATATTATTTTAATATTAAATACTATTAATAAAATATAGGAATATAGATTTCTGATTGATATAGAATAAACTGAAATATATAAATTTGAGATTATTTTTAGATTTTAATAATATTAAATTCTATATTCAATTAAATTATTATTAATTAATAATAAATTATTAATATTATCGAATATTTTGATATTTTTGATATATTTGAATATAAATATTGATATTATAATATTATTTTTATAAATTTGATTGTTTTGAAAGTTTTAAAGATAATTGATAAAATAATGATTTTGTTGAATTTTTTATTATTTAATTATATAAAATCCCTCGATTTTATATAAATAATTATTTATTTTATTACTTTATTTTATTTTCAATTTTTTAAAATATTTTTTACTTATATATCTAATACTTTAAATTTTATAGATTCTATTCTTTACAAAGAAAATTTTTAATTTAATTAATTTCTATCCTTTATTGAAATCTTTATTTAAATCGAATCTATTAAATCTTTATAAAATAATCCTTTTGATTTCGATTCTTCAACTTTATTATTTATATTATTATTTAATATCAAAAATTCTAAAATATTTATAAATTTTATAATATTAATAGTTTATTATTGATAAATATAGATTTGGAAATATATACCAAATAAAAATCCTCAAATAATATATTTTATTAAAAAAAGTAAAATAAAATAGAAATATAATTATTATAAAATTAGATATCTTAAAACAAATAATATTTATATTATATCAATATATTTTTGAAGTATATATCAAATTATTGATATTTCAGCTCAAAAAAAGCATTTTTAATATATATAAATTATTATTGAATAAACTTTTTTTAATATATATAAAACTATCTCTTTTAAATATAAAAGAATAATTAATATAAAAAAAGATTTTAGTAATTTATTTGAATCTTATATTATTAATTCTCAAACCCTTGAAATTTTTATAATTCAATTTTTTATTCGATATTCTTTATTTTTTAATTTTTTTGAATATAATAAATTTCAAACTCTTTTTATTTATTTCAATAAATAATTAAATATTTAGATTTCTAACTCTTATTATATTATTTTAAAATAAATTATTTGAAATTTCAATAAAAACAAATTCAAAATAAAACAAGAAATATATTCTTCTTATAACAAAATTTATATTATTTATAATATTTAAATCTTCTTTAATAAATATAATATTTTTAATATTAAAACTCAATTTATTAATAAAATAGGCAAATTGCAAATTGTTATTTTTATATTATAAGAAATTAAAGAATATTATATAAATAAAAATCTTGTAAAATTCCTATTTAATAAAATTAGTAAATAAAGAATTGAAAATAAATTGAAGTATTTAATAATAAATAATATATCAAATAATAATATTTTATATATTTATCTTTCAAATTATAAATTTTTTATTTTTATTTTTATTTTTATTCTTAATTTTATTAATATTTTTATATATTTATTAAATCTCAATAATAAAAATAATATCAAATAAAATCCAATATAAAATAAAATTCAATATAATATATATGATATTAATCTCTCTACAAAAATATTTTTATTCAAAAATTTTATATCTAAAAATCAAACTTTTGATTTGAATTATAATTTTAAAGCTTTTATATATAATATTAATTTAATTTCAAAATTTGACTACAAATATTAAAAAAAAAGAGATATAATAAACAAATATTACAATTTTATTATTAAAATCAGCAATTCCCTTTATTTATTACAATAATAAAATAAATTAATAAAAAAACGATTTACAAAAAATAATTCAATTCAATAGAATTTTATTAATAATCTTTTTTTAATATTTCTTATATTCTAAATATATCACATATATAAGAAATAATGAATTCGATATTTAAATAAGTTTTTTATAAAATTTGAATTAACAAATAATAATTTTAATCAATTACAAAATATTTATTATTTTTTAAATACTTTAAAAAATATAACAAAATTCATTAAAAATAATAATATTACTCTTAAAAAAATACTTTCTATAATAAAGTTTTTGTTATAATATTTTAAAAAAAGAAAGATATAATCTATATTTTTTATTTATATATTCTTTATTTATATATTTTTTATTTTTTATTTTTTTATTTTATATCTCTTTATTTTATATTTTTTTATTTTATACCTCTTTATTTATTTATTTTATTTATATTTAATTATATTTAGATTATCTATATAAATAACCCATTTTTGGATTTCTATATTAATAATAAATAAATAAAATTCAAAAAATATTATTCTATTATTGATAGATTATTATATTATATTACTATTATTATACTAAATCTCTTTTAAAAATAATTATATTTCGAAAAATCTTGAAAAGAATTTTATTCATTATAAATCGAAAAATAAAAAAATAATATCAAAAGATTTTGAGAAAAATATTATAAACTAAATTTCGAAGATTTATTTTAATTAATACTCAAAAAAACCTTTTTAAATATACTAATTATATATTTATAAACTAAAAAAGCATTTTATTATTTAATAAATGAATATATAAAATATTTTATTACTCTTTCTTTTAAATACATTCAAATTTTTTATAAATAATAGTTTGATTTTACATAATAATAATTATATTCTAATTTAAACAAGATAATATTTGATTTACTTAATATTTCTAATATATCTATTCCTATCAAATATTTATTCTCTTCTATAAAAATTACTATCATTACAAAACAAAATAAACTTCAAATTGTAATTATTGAAAAAATAAAATATTTGAAATTATAATTAGATTTGTATTTATAAATAAAAGATAATATAGAATTTGAGAATTTGAATAAATAAAAAATAGGAATTATTTTTTTAAATAATATTTTATTATTATTTCAATTTTATTAGAATTAGTTTTGATTTTAGTATTATCTTTTAAATATTTTTAGATTTTTATATTTTAGTTTTTCTATATATCTTTGTATATATTTATTTGAATAATATTTATAATAATAAATATTTATTTTTTAATACATACTATCTATTATATCAAAAGCTTTATACACACCATTGTAATACTATAGTATACTAATATCTATACTGCCATAGATAGCTTACTGACGAGCTGTAAAAATTGGCTGAGTCAAAACAGTGTACTTCAAGTTCTTTATATCATTTGATTATTATAATGAGATGATAATGTTAATGAAAATAAGATTTCAGGAAAAATAATCAAGCCCAGAAAACGACAACAAAAATCTAAGCCCCGAAACATGGATGGAATCTCGGCTGATATCTCCCGGCAGTATAATCACTTATTAATTTCCACATCCTCAACGCCATTGCATGTTACTCGAGGAATGAAGCAAATTCTTTCTGGAATCTCATCTTCAAAATTTATAGATAATATTTAATGATATAATATGCTTTTGAGAAATATTTATATAGCCAGCTTACAACAGCCTTCTGGATCATCTAGAAGTGAATCATCCAAGCCCTAGAACTTGATACCGCCCTCCGTTCTAGTTCGTGCTCTCCCTCTTTCTCAGAGTACATCTCATAAATACATATAAACTACATCACGCACTCAGTATACTCCTAATCGGCCATCAGCATTCACGCGCAATATAACAGATGCATGATGTAGGACAATGTTATGCTATAATTAAGAATCAGCAGCGGGAAGAGGGTGAGAAAATGGGATATCATTTGCATATAGCGTGCACCAAGTGACTATTTCTAATGGGGACGAGTACGGATGTGATGAGTTATTCGATGAAAGCATAGATTGCTAGCGGTAAAAATGCTACTATGGGATGAATACCTCAGTCTAGTCATAGCAGAAATAAAGCAACAGCCGAGCATAATGATAATTAAGCGAATAACAGCAATACTAAGATACCTATAGAAAAACTTACTTATATCGGACTTGGATTTTGAATTAATCAAATCTAATATGAAGAAGATTCCGATATAAAAAATAATAGTTTAAGCTTTCTACTCAAAATTTATATCCAATTTCAATTTCAAACCTTAATATTTTTGAAAAGATTTTTATATAATCAAAACAAATCAAACTTATTAATTTAAAAAAAAGTTTATTTAATCAAGTTTATCACGGAAGGTTATTATTAAAATTTATATTAGATTTATTAAAAAAGTATTTGATATATTAATATATTTAAAAGATTTGACATTCCTATATAAATTTTAAAAAATATAGAAAAAAAGTTTGGTATATTTAAGATTCCAGTATATTCTAGTTCAATATAGCCAAGTTTTTTATACTACTTTCAATCTTATCGGGCTTTTATGATTTGTAACTTCGTTTCTCATGGGAAAGACCTAACTGCTGACCGGAGGCCACTCAACAACGACAATGGTTCCAAAAAATATTGATACGCCCATCAATCTCAATTTTCAACTCATTCTTCTCGCTACTTTCTATAACGCTCGATTCAAAATAGGGAGTTTAATAATCCCCCGAAGTGTCAATATCGACATCGTCGTCACCCACCTCTCTCCACAACAAAACAAATAGCAAAAGAAACATACAACAGTGGGGATTCGCTGGTGGTCACCCACCCAACTACTAATCCACCGATCTGAAGCTTGTGTATGGCAGAGCGGACGGGATGCCCAATTCTCTTCAGTCTATGGTCGTATGTGTCAAAGTTGGGTCAAAAACAATTTATATCCTAAGGAACATGCGGCTGCCCAGACATAGAAACATCAGACGACTTTCGAATCATGACATCCAAACACTTTAAGCTTTCACCCGTTTTATTAAGCTAAAGTAACAATGCAAATAATGCTCTTTCAATTTTAGTAAACTCAATCTGACTTTTTTTTATCCTATTTCATGTTTTTGTCCTCTTTAGCCACTGTGTTTTAGTCTTCAGTCTCCAGCCACCGAGATTAAAGCTGTTGGTTGTCAGGGGCTCTGGGGATCTTGCAAGCTGCGTGCATAAGAGAATTCGCCTGCATCAGAGAAGTCGCGTGGATACAAGAAATCGCTGAAATTACACGCATCGGTATCCTCCAAACTTTTTCTCTGTACACAAAACTCCTCGTGCGTAATACGGCACCTTTGCTCACGCTTTCCCCCTTCAAATTGACTATCGCAATTGAAGAAGAAGTTGCTGATGCTACCACAGTATCCAATAACCTTAGCAATTGTGTCCGTAACTTTTATGCGAAACTTTGTGTCTCTCCATTTGTCGTCGAACTGATATTTGTTCCTTTCCAGCTCTTCGATTTGATTTTTCTCCAAAAATGCGAGGCTTACCAGCCCTGGGTAAAAAACCATGAATTTCGGTCGCAAACGTGACAAGAACTGCTCCATTTCAAACACTGAGGTTTTTCGCACCATAGAATTATGTCAGTATAAACATCGATAGTAAGGGCTAGTTTGGATGTACAAATCCGTGCTAAATCTGTTGAATATTTCGTTTTTTTTGAAAGCGGATTTTGAATTTATGTTTGGATGTTAAATCGCGGATTCTATCAAATAATCTATATTTCAATGAATTTAGTATATTTTGAGATAGGAAGGGAGTAGATTATTTTAAAATGATATTAAATAATCTGTATTTTTCAATAAATTTGTATAGGAAAATGAAAGTACAGATTGAAAACAAGGACTAGAAAAAGTAGACTTTATTAAATCCGCTGAAATAATTCACTCTTTTTATAGGCCTTTATAAACTTTAAAACTTAAAGTTTTAGTAGATAAAATTTAAAGCTATAGTAAATAAAGTCTGAAGTTATAATAAATAAAGTTTAAAACTATAAGTTTATTTTGAATTAGAGTTTAATAAAATTATTTTTATATTTGCTTATTCAATTATTCAAATAGTGGTAGTAAATTAAAGATTTGAATTACTTTATTTAATTTATATATGTGTTATATTAATTTATATATATGCTATATATATATTCTATTTTCTTTCATTTTAATAAATTTTATAATGGATTTGATATACAAATTATAAAATTATAAATTAATAATCTACTCTTTTTGAAACGGATTGTTATTATTGTGGAATCTGTGGTGGTACAAAGAACGAATTATTTCAGCGGATTCAGTGTGGATTTTGTATCCAAACTAACCCTAACCCAAGCGCGATATAACAGCCCTGTGAAATCTTTTCATTCTTTTTTCTCCACACAGTGCTTAAACTTGTTGCGGATTATATCTAAAGCGCCACGCACAGTGGGCTATCGCGTCCCAAACTTATTCATAAGTTCTCCTTCGATTTTTGTGAAGGGACGGTCTACATCAGAATCGTCGGAATCGTATGGCCAATCAGACGGATCTGCACCTGGAATAAATTTAAATTATGATTATCAACATGCCTTGAAATTACTTCCAGATTATCTGGTTAGACTTTCCTATTATCTACTCTATAGGTAGATAATCTGCACACTTTTGCGAGGCTCATTACCTGCTCTGCAGGTATTCATTGAGCAGCCTAGACTCGATCAACCTCATAATGGATGTTACCAATTTGACCGCCGATCATCAGGCCTTTTCTGGATACTGTCACCGGTTATCTGACCCTCTCTGAATACAGAGCTATCCATGATCAGGCAGTCGTGATACAATAGGCCAGATATCCGGAAAATCGCGTCTATCAAAACACAAAATTTAATACAGGTCATGATCAGTATGATATTGCAAAACCATGTCCCAAAGCCCTCCATTCTGTAATCGCATGTAATAGGCGGCGCTTTACTAGTGAATATAAAAGTCAAGGGAAACAAGCTTAGAATCAAATTGAGGTTGAACAATATCTCTTCTATCTGTACGCCGACCAGTAATAGATCAGCCTTACACCCAAGCGTTGCTTCAGTAAAGTGAACATGATAACTTCAATACTGGAGGTCTCTTTACCTGTGATCGTCTGCGGGAGAATAACTTGATTGAATATAAATCCGAGATGAAACGAGACGTGATGTGACTCTCCCACTATCTCAACTGCGTCTCAAATAAACTCATTCAAGCTCATTTCCAATTTAATAGACTAAAAACTGAGTCCACCAACCAAGAAACAATACAACGCAATGAAGTCAACAAAACCAATACCCGCAACAACAAAACCAACCAAACAGTAAATCAACACAAGCATGCATCGGGACCTTGGGGGGCCCTAGCATGTCGAGCAGGGGTTCGATTCCAACGGACCGGACAAGTTTAGCGCCTCGTCTAAAACCACGCTAGACCTGATCCTGATCCCGGCCCTCGGGAATCGATACAGGTTCCAAGCGATTGGATATCAATCCACATCATATAAGGGAAATTTGTAACTACGTAGGTAACACAGAGAAGTGTCACGATCACATACTAGATTATATCATAAAGGCCAAATAACTAGAATAAGAAAGCTAAAGAGGAAAGAGATCCTTAAGAGATCTCTTTATCTCTTATATAATAACAATCATCTTAGTTCAAACTAGTCTTAAACTAAGATATCACGTGACATTCGTTACAAGAAGAGCTGAGAGATCAAGAAGACACTTGACTTTTGGGATAGCCAGTGTAATTACTTCAAAATTATAGTCATTATAATATAGAGCTCGAGAGCATTCATCGATGCTTCCTCTCGTTGCGCCTGCATCGTATCCATTTAGAAAATCGAAGAAGTCTAGCAACGATGCTCAGCTTCAGGGCCAATTAGCTCGCTTTTAAATAGGTTAAAATACTTCAAAATAGAAGTTTTCAATAAAATTATTAGGTATTTAATGAATAATTCATCGAAATAACGAAGCAAACAATTCTGATGGTTACTATAGTCACTGTATACTACTACTAGTCGTTTTCTAAAACCACACTAAAATTCAATAAAATTCATAGAATATATCTATAATTTTAGTTTTATTAAATCTAATATTTGTTATAAAAAAATTCTAGGAATGAATTGAGAATTGATTGAAATTAAAAAACTCAATTTTTTTTTTCAAAAGATAGAAATTTACTAGCAAAATAAGCGAAAGCTATAAAATTTCCTAATTTTATATTTAAATAATATAATTAAGTATTTAAATTAAATTTGAAAACTTTGAAATTTTAATTTTATTAAATATCAATATCGAAATAATATATATATTGAAATTCGAATAAAAATATTGATTCAAAACTATTAAATTTATATATAATGAAAGTAGTAAAACGCTTATTTTAGATGTAATTTGATAAGCGGATAGTAGCAGTGCGTTAGTACTATACAACTCTAATCTATAATGAGCTCAAATTGTCAATCCTTGCTAGGCTTTCTCGAATTCTCCAAATGAACACGGTACTGATAATAAACCGGATCCTCGTCAAAAAATGTAGTAATATTTGTAAACTATAGAAAATGACGATGTGATCTAGCCGTGATGTATATATCAATCGACCCGGAAAGAAACACGAGCTATTCGCACGTTTGATGTAAAACGGGACATGATCAACGAAACTTACATAATCATTTTGCACTCGCAAACCTGGGTATAAACATTTCATCATTAATATTAGGTTGTTATGTATAATCAGAGGTAAATCAATCCCAACACAAAACGTGTGCAGCAAGGTATCTCAAGTGCTAAAACTTCAGAATCCGCAATCAAGTCCCAAGCACTGGACAAAAACCCAAGGTATCAATGCTGTCCCAAACGCCATATCTTACTAGCCGCAACCCATTCTTCGCACCTTTATCTGATAGGCTACTCCTTTTCCACTCTTCTTTCACCTTCCATCTTCTCTTTCCTAATCTCCTCTAGCTCCCTCTCTAATGTCTTTTGCAACCTTTCCAGTACCCATTCACTCTCCTCCTTGTTTCCCATGAATGGACTTCTATGTCCCACCCAACTCCACTTCTCATCCTTATCATCGCATTCACCCTTTGAGCCACCTAAATTCTTCCCGCCTTTTGGTTTTACAATCGCCTTTCTATGATTTTCAGACTCGCTCTCATCATCTCCTGTCAATACAAGATACCATGCCCATTCATCGAATGTGTATTTTCTTGGTGGAGAACTGTTGAGGTGTTTCATCACTTCTCCAATTTCCTTAACAAGGATGCAATGATAATGATGTCGATCTTTCGGCAGCCTATTATTCTCCTTTGTTTGTTCTTCGCCGCGTCGAGTTTGGATAATTTCGCGTTCAATTTGCGCGGTGCCGAGACCACTAGTCTTGCCAGAATCGCGTGGAGCTGCAGTGCCTTCAGCATCTGGAGGTAGTTTCGATATCTTGAATAATTTCCCAAAACACATCTTGTTTGTTGTTTCTTTGATAGAATGCCTTACTCCTTTCTCGCCAGGTAAGATAGTAGAATTTCCGATCCAGAGAGTAATATCACGAATTCCTTTAATGATTGTGTCTCCCATGTTACTGATAAGGATTGTAAGGGAGGGGACGGCAAGCAGAGACCAGAAAACGAAAAATGGTTTGCCTGAATTGGATTGTGGGTAATAATCCCCATATCCAATGGTCAAGAGCGAGGTGTAGGAAAAATAAAGAGACTCAAAGTAATTCCAGCTTTGTGTATACTCTGTGACACGAAATATTGCTGCCCCGACAAACCAAAGTAAAAGCCATATAGTTCCAGAGACTATTAGAGAGGTCCAACGACGTGTATTAGCCGCCTCTTCTTGGATACGTCTCATTAAATCGAACTCTTGTTGACGTCTTTCTCTTTCTGTTAAACCATCATCACTGACAAGTGTATTGTTTGATTTCGGGGATGACTCTCCTGTGGTTATAGGCTTCAATACTCCAACATTCTTCTTTTGAGTTTTCCTTAGGATACGTCGTCGTTCCTTTTCGACCATTCTGGCCCCTAGCTTAACCTTTCCACGCTCCAAAACCAACGATCGAATCGAACCGATAACCAGACCGAGAATAATTATTCCGCCGATGGCGAATGGGAATAATAAACTCCTTCCCAAATGTGTCATTGGTGCATAGTCTCCGATACCAACTGTCAAAAGTGTAAAATCACACCAATAAAGAGCATCAAGATATTGCCATGACTCAACATGAGAGAATACTGCCGCACCAGCAAGTAAATATACTAAGAAACTGATCGTTTGTAACATTAAAGTTCTTTGACTCATAGTCAGCTTGAACTCTTTTGGGTAATGCCCTTTATATGCTCCGTATACCGTCACCACCATCAAACTGGCCACCAGGAAATATAGACCAGCAGAAAATAGAGCATAATAGAATGCTTGTGTATAAGCATGGTCCGGTGGGGACGGAATTTTCAAAGGCTCAGATGCACAAGCCGTCAATCCAATCAATGCTAAAGAAGACAGATACCAGCCAATAATCGTGATAGGTTGCGCGATCGAGAACCGAACTCTTTCTGCCATATTCAATAATAGGAACAGATTCGAAATGAGGGCTGTTGCCAATTGTGCAGCATTTATACCGATCAACCTATTCCAATGTGTCAACATAACTTCCTTCCAATAGTTCTCTAAGCGAGTACCATTTCGGGTCGTCGATATATATCCCATGCTCCTCCACTCCACCGGGTGGTATCGAGACCCTCCAGTGTAGGCAATAGTATACTACAGTGAAACTGTAGCGCGTATTAGCATATTGATATTGCAGCTAGTGTATATAAAAAGGAGGTTATACCACTCTCGTACATATTCATATATTTAAAGAATACTAACAATATACTGAAATACTGGAATCCAATATAAAAATCTACATTCCTATCCAAATTAGATTAGAAATAAGGGATTTCATATCAATTCGAATAAGGAATGGAATTTTATTACTTAATATGAATAAGAATCTCTTGTTTCTAACCTAATTTGGATAGGAATGTATATTTTATATTGAATTCCAATATTTCAGTATATTGCTAGTAGTATTGAATAACTAAATGATATTGAATACTTTCAGTGGTATTAGATTCTGTACCACATACATATATATTTCGAAAAAATTCGATACGCACCACTAAACTAACCCGTATACGAAATACGGGAAATACTATTGCCTACACTGAGACCCTCCAATGTACAACTAATGCGCAGATGCTGAAGGCCGATGCCATCGGTCCAAAGGTGCCGGCGACGAGAGGGAATGCAGTACTAGCAAACCACCAGCGACTGAAGAAATTGGTTCTTAGCAGAGTCTTCAATTTTGAAGGACGGGATATCAGCAGAATCTCCCTCCCCCCTTGCGTACCTTGGCTCTAGGAAAGCTTCCACGTCTTCCTTAGTTTCATCCTTCTCATCGCGTTGTTGATTCTCTATATCATCGGCGTCGTTGGAGATAGGTTCATCAAGACCTGGATCGTTCATAGTGAAGGAGATAAGACAAGATTAAATATTTGGCAGAAATGAAATGACAGATGAAATTTTCGAATCAGCACATGTTGAAGAAATAATCCTTGGTTGCGTTCGATGAAATGTATTCATTTATTTATTATATCAAACAGTTCTATCATGCGACTAGAATTTATGTTAATTTTTACAAAACAGAAAATCTGGTGTCAATCTCCCGTTATCTGGCAGATGGCCAGGTCCGCCTACAGTATGACGTCGGCCAAAAACATGGTTGCAAGGACGGAAAGAATCGAACCCTGCTTGAGAAATCAAGAACCTGATTGTGGAACAAAGAAAAGCAATTGAGAAGATATGTATCTGCTGGGTAATGCTTGACCAAAATCATGAGAATACATTTAAAAGCTCGGAGTTGGAGTTGAAGAAGAAGAAGAAGAAGAATATTGAGTCTGTTTGGATTGATGTGGAGAAGGACACTTGAGGGACACTTGATGGACGCTATTGTAATCTTAGTTCCCTCCGCATTTTTGGCTCTTGGCTCTTGGCTTTTAAGATCAATGAAGGGATTTGGCAGGGTATAGATACGGCTCACTGGCACTGTATACTAGGTATGTATTTGGAAGTATATCTTCAGCTCGCCGGTGATACGATTCCAGAGCGTAAAATCATTTGGAAAAGGCTCACCGGGATTGAATTGTCCTACATTTCATATCAATGAGGGCAAAGAAGTTGTCGCGTCACATGTTTATGACTAATCTAATCGAGCTAGCGCGTGCTTCCTTTTCATGCCTGAGGAATCTGGCACCCGGCGGTACGTACGTCTTGCAATATGTTTTCTTTTCTTCAATCAAAACCAAATGCCCATCGCAACTGGTGTTTTTCTCTCAAACAAACTATCACACCTGTCAAAGCGATGTCGGTTTGTTGCAAGTCTCATGTGGGGAAGAATCACAGCGCTTTGTTGCATATCTAGTTTGGGAATTACTCCAGATGTAAGTCGACCACCCTACTTTCGGGCCACCCCTCTTTTGAGCCACCCTTTTACACCAAAAATCACCTTTTTGATTTATTAATATTTCTATCAATATTATATATAATTTAATAAAAATTTAAATCTATATAATTCGAATCGTTTTAAATCTATTCTGAAATTTTTAGATTTTTAGAATTTTTCTGGATCGATTTCTAAAGCTTCAAAATATCGATTTTAATTTGTATACAAATCACATATAATTTTAAAATTTTATAAAATCTATAATAACTTTTCAGGACAAATAGCTAAAAATAAATTATAAATTTTTATTATAAATTTAAAAGATATTCAATTTGAAAGATCTTTAAAAAATTAAAAATTCCTTATAAATAAATATTTAAAGGGGTACCCTCAAAATTGCAGGGATTATTTATACTATTTTTAACTCACTGTATATTATATCTTTATATTTATTCATTTTTTTGAATTTTTTTTTTTGAATTTCTATATAGATTTAGATTTGAATTTTTCAAAAAGATATATAATTTTCTTTTAATAATTGTTGTTAAAAAGTTATTAAAGATTTTATAGAAATTTAAATTTATATATGATTTATATATAAATTGAAAATCGATATTTTAAAGCCTTAGAAATCGATTCACAAAAATCCTAAAATTCTAAAAATTCTAATATAAATTTAAAATAATTTAAATTATATAAATATAAATTTTTATTAAATTATATTCAATATTAATAGAGATATTAATAAATCAAAAAAGTGATTTTTGGTGTAAAAGGGTGGCTCAAAAAAGGGGTGGCCTGAAAGTAGGGTGGTTGACTTATAGGAAATCCCCTTTGAATGTCTGATATATAAATATCTCTAATGCAGACTAATAGTTGATCCTCCTTTTAAATCTGATACCACTCCATTATCTTTCGCTCATACTATAGTTTTTTACGCCATTACATATAGCAAAACCTCTCTATAAGAATAATCTCTATTATTCTTATTTTTTTTAAATCTCATAATTTTTTAAACCTAAAAATGACATATATTCTTAAAACCTTTTTATTAGGATATTCTTATATTTTTTAATTTCAAAATCACATATATCTTAAATACACTAATTAAATAATTTGCTTTGATTTCATTTTCTTATTTTTTTCTAGCATTTTTATTTATATTTATAAATCTCTATATAAAATACCTTTATATATTCTTAAAAAAGATTACAAAAACTGATATTCTTATAGAGAGGTTTTGCTATACTTACTTACATCGAGGTCAAGATAGCATGGATTTTTGTTTCGTCGATTAAAAATATAACCCTGGCCGTATTTTGAGGTAATGGTTTTCTATTCGTTATGCCGTTGCAAAGGATTGCTGCGCCGTGCATGCCACTGCATGGCCACCACAACACTTTTCTCACCCCTTCTCAGCCCGTTTTGAAATCTAGGGTAGCTATAACATAATGTTTGCTTGCGCTGTCAAACTGGCTTTTTATCTTCGCAAATGAAATCGTTCAACACATAAATCAGCATGTCGTCAGGTGATACGCAAGCCGAGGGGTGGAATTGCACATCCTACCCGGCCTTGGTAGCAAACCCTGATATTGGAGGTATCGGAGTATGATCAGATGAATTTCTTTGGTCGTCACTTTAGTCTGTTATTCAATTCACTAACAAGTATTGCAGACAATATTGGCATTTGGCATTTCAGTATACCTTACTCTAACATGTTGTGTGGCCAAGGCTAGAATCGACCATATTCGTACTCCAAATAAAGATACACCCAGATTGGATCTTTGGTCATTTGCCCTCGGAAATTTAATTCTAAATTTCAGCTACCAACAAGTCGTTTTAGGGATCGCGGTCCTCATAGCAGGAATATCTCAATTATCTTCGGGACTTGATTCTTATCACTGGCAAACAGTATTAAATCTTGCTTGGTTCTCGAGCTTTACACACATATTAACTCTTACAGGTAAGAGTAAAACCAGCCATCAGGTCTCAATGTGTAAGGACTAACATCAATAGCTTTAAGGGCAGAAAACCGCTCTAACAATAAGATCAAAGTTATTCGCGTAGTTGCTATGGGAGTTCTAGCAGTTATACTAATGTGTATGGTATATACTGCTGGATGGGTCAGTGGTAAAGTGATAGATGCATCTCCGGAGGATTCCAAAAGTAGTCCTCCAATGAGTTTCTCAGCATGGTGTCTTTTTCGGCCAAAAATTCCATGGATGTGGCAAAATCATCTACTAGACATCCAGTACAACTGGACTTATGTTGTGCTCGCTTTTATCATCCTAGTTTTCAGTTACTACACAAGGACATTGTTGTTATACTTTGAAAGTATTGGTCAAGTCATGACAATGACGGCCAAATTTCTATGGCTTGATAGGTTAGCCAGCCGCCTCGGGATCATGAACATGAGATCAATAGGATCAGGTCAAATGGAATGGGAAGACGAAAGTGGAGTTATAGACTTCTACGGTCTCTATATGCAATATCTCTTGCCTGTAGGCAGACTTTTGACTCAACGATATGGGAAGTACGAGACAATTACTACTCATTGACGACGCTTTACTAAATTTGTCAGCTGGGATGGCTCTCTTTCGCTCTTGTTTGGGGCACAGTTCGTATCTTTACTATCCGAGAACTTCCCAATTCTCAAGACAATCTGGATTCGTCCGAATCAATGTCTGCAATACTTTCGGAAGAAAATGATTGGGGATTCGGACAAGTACTTGGCTTATCACTTATGATCCTACCGCTATTGAGTTTCTATGGCAATTAAATAATCATGTCCATACTCAGATACGAACTAATATCCTGAAAGAAGCATACTCGTCCCCTCCGGATGCGACGTCTCTACGAAAGAAGTCTTCCACCGATACGCACACATCTCCTGATACCTCTAGTGACTACGACATATTACCATCATCCATTGATCTATCCCAGACTTACACTTCGACCTCAATCAATCTACAGAAAAGCCAAGTCAGGATCGAGATTGAAAATGAAGTTTGGTTCAAGAAACTAATTTACATCATTTATTTCCTTTCAGTCATCACCGGAGGAATAACAATCGTTGTAGGCCTACTTGAACCACCTTCTTTTCTAGGCTTAGGAAGCATCCTAGTATATGTCGAGTGGATATCTGTCGATCTTTTCGTATTGTGGTTGGTGACATTAATATTCATAGATCATGATATTCAAAGATATTGGATGAAGAGTTGGATGGGGAAAGTAACGAAGAAAATGTCGTGGTTCTGGTGGTGCCTTTTCGTACTTTTCTTGGTTACATTTTGTTTTGTAGCTTGGGTTGGGAGTATTTTTGTACTTATAAAAGGATTGGAGATAATTACACATTAGATTTAGAAGCCCCATTCGAGGAAATTTAGGGGTCTAAATGACTAGTAGAGAAAATTACATACAAGATATTCATCTAGAAGATTACATCAATAAACATGTGTATGCTGGAATGACCGCTATAAGATGGCTTCGATCTGGATACTATATTTCGATGTAAATTCTGCTCCGATAGAATTCGATATATAGGACTTGTACATATATATATATCTTTTCTCACTATACACATAGCAATAAACGGGAACGACAACTTTGCATTTGACATCCATACTGGTACCGGAGAACGACGTCTGAGAAAGCTAAATCAAGAAATAACTAGTGGGTCTATTGTACTCGAGATGTAAGATTACTTTCTACACTAGTAAATCAAAAAGAAATAACAATCCATTAATATCATCTCACGAATCGTAGATCTACCTAGGTAGATACAATTAATCTCCAACATGATTTACTACTCTATTTCCTTAATTTTGCTACCTCTTGGATTCCGAATTAACAATTTCCGTTAGCGCAGAGAGCATCTCATCAGCCTATTCGAGTCGTAACCGAAACCTCTAATTACAAAAACTACCAATTAATTCAATCCCAAGATCCCCCCTCGTCATCGTTGATTTATATATTTAAAAATCATCAACCCTTCCATCAAACAATATTGTGTGAGTATATAAGTTTAATTACTTTTGTCAATTCAAAAAATGTAACAGCGTAAGGAGCTTTGGCCGAGCGGTCTAAGGCGATGGTCTTAAGTTCCTTCAAGGTACACCATTATCGAAAGATGCGTGGGTTCGAACCCCACAGGCTTCACACTGTCTTTTTGTTTTTTCGAAAGTGAAGTATTTTTTTGAGGGGATCATTTGTGAGCAATCTTGGTTGGGGATACAGATTTCTGGACGCTCCAGCTGTTTTTCTTTAATTACACCACGTAGAGGGATCCGCTGAGGTGGGTATGGATGGATTGGTTCGGTTATGTGGGGGTTGTGGCTTGTGGTAATTGCACCCCTGGAATTTTGGCGAGTGTGGCTTTTGGTTTGAGTATGGAGTCTCGGAGTATAAAATGAGTGATGGTGGGAAAGTTGTGGTGGTTATTTAAGGGGAAAATGTTCTTACAGACAGCAGTAAAGGGTTGTTGCGTGGTGAAAATTCTTATCCGGTTTTCTTCGGTATCTGTGATTGTAATTGAGAATTCTTATTGTCTTTTTGGTAGACCTGAAGACTGTTTTTCTGAACGATAGTCTAATAAGCAACATCATTGCCAAATCGGGTGATATAGCAACATTCATCTCGTCGGATATTTCCCAAAAGAAAAATATGCTAACAAAAATCACATTTGCGAATTGTCGAAGAATGTAGACAATGAGAATATGACAGCGACAGCGATAGTTCAAATCTCAACCGGACACATATATTGATGTAGTAGGTTCCGACTTTGATTGGTACAGTAGCACACTGCCACTTTATCAGATGTTAACTACAAACACTCGATGCAGATCTATCTTGCTGCTTTCCCCTTGTGTTGAACCTCTTTAATTTCCTCTTCCTTTGGTTTCGTAGAATCTCTATCTGTTGGCTCTTATATATTAACGGTTGCTAACTTACCTAGCAGAAACGTGATTTACAACGACCGTCCGAGTCAGAAAATGAGGGGTAGAGTTGATTTTTACGGAGTGAATATAGACCCGCGTAGAGATATCAAAACTAGCCCTGGAGTTCACTGATACCGACTTTACCCCTCACAGCGTATAGACTCACATGAACCATCAAAGGCCATATTTATACATTTAAAGTCTCTCAATTCTCCATTCCAGACCAGCGATATTTAAAAATCCCATGTGTCTACTGTTGAGAATCTATCATTCAGATCTGGCTTTTTATGACTCATAGCAATGGCATTTGGTGCTCATGTGCTTGTTCTTTTCCTTAGACATCTATCTGATGTGAGAACATAAATGACATTGGAGGTAGAAAACTGACAATCACTGGCTGTTCACGTAAAAAGTGAGAGAATTCAGATGAAAACTGAATTTAATTCTTCAGTTGTGCATGCTAGTATGATAGTCCAGGCACTATATCATCGTCTCACTTATTATTGAAAAGTAGCATTGTCAGTACTCCTAAGGCGATCATCTCTTCACTGCCCTCAATCATGAAGACAGATTAGCTATACTGCGCGCCACTTTTATATGCCCAAAGTTCAACAACTCTGCACAAAGCGGGAAGTGAATCCGCATCTTCGCCGAATCATCACTCCTGTGAAGTGGATAATTCATTTTCTCACAACCCTGGCCTAGCTCGCTCTCAAACCCTGTGTCTGGATTCTGTAGTATATAATATATAGAGAATGTCTTGACTTATCTCTATATGACCAAAATGGACTAGTAGAAGCGTGTATGACTGTTTCTTCTCTAACGTATTGCAATCTCTTCCGCGCAGCTGACACGGATTGGTGCTGAAATTTGAGTCCCGAACAGGTTTGACAGGATAGATCGAAATGACAGTACTAGCAGAAAGTGACAATAAACAGAGAACATCAGATGACAGTGATGGTTAATTGTAGTGGCATCGAGATAGGACACCTTGAACCGGAGGGATTCAGAAAGAAACCTGGTGCGACTGCAGAGTTGGCAGGAAATATCCTCTGTGAAAATTGATGCCGGCGATTGCTTTTCAAATGACTGCTCGATTCTAGTATCAATAGATCTATATATAATAACTTATCGAGTACAAGGTTTGGATCCGGTTTGATCTTTGGGGGTCTTCGCGGGCTCAGGGACTATCCCGTGTTTTCTGCATGCATTCTAGGTTCAAAAGATGAATGGATCTGACAGTAATGAATTAATGATAATACGGGTGTGCTGCGACAATCGAGATTCAAGAAAAACAACAAGCGTCAGACTCAGACTGATGAAATCAGAAGAAGGTAATAGCTACCCGACAAAGATTTCAAAAGAAAATAGACGGAAGTCTATCAATCGAAGAATTTTGCACTCAGCTTCGAGCTTTCGTGAAAGGAGCACCTTTACCAGATGCGGTTCATCCATCTCATCGTTTGACCTTCCAAGATCCAATCACTGGGATCTCTATATAGACAATAAATACGAGAATTTCAAATCTTCATTTATATTGAGGAGAGAGTAAGTTGAGCGGGGTAAGACGTTTATAGCGATGTGGCCCAATAGAACGCGTCTTGTAGGTTGAATTTGATAGATTGACTAACTTAATAAAAACTCGGAATAGCTCTGAATCTTTGAGGAGTGATTATTCAACACTGAATAATAAATGTGTACCACCCTCTCCTGTCATGATTTTCCAGAATAGTCAAGGCTCATACATATAAAGTCTCTCTACTCAGGCCTCTGTCTTCAATACCTATGCATTGTCATGTTGCTAACATGTAGGATGGTTTTGCGCTTCGATGCGTGAATTTGCCAGAGATTCTTGTGACAGCGGACTTGGGAAAATCACCGCCCAATGTTTTGAACATCTCTTATTTCTCCTAAAACACGCTATTCTTCGCTAAATTTTACCGAATTAGGCTTCATCTGATCTAAATGACATGCTGGGAGAAGATGACAGTAATAGTATCTTTCAACGTAGCCCAAAGAACGACAGTGAAACAGAAGTTGGCCAATATAAGATTTTCATCTCCGCTCAAAATACATTTCATATAAGCCTACCGTGGTACGATGGTGAAGTAGACATTCTCTCCATACTAGTTTTGATTCTCTTCTTCTCGGTTCTAGCTTTTCTCTAGGCCACATAGCCCTAACTACCTAGGTATTTAAGAAGAACAAAGTGGAAAGGTTCCAGGATATGCGATCCAAGTACCACCTAATTTTGAAGATCTCAAAGCCCCACGTTGACGAAAGTGAAGGTATCTATCATAGTATCACTACGCTAGAGCATTAGCCTTGAGAGAATGTACATTCACCGGAGGACATAGCAGAACATGATAATAGCTCCTGCACTAGTCAATCTTTTCTCCTTATTTATACAAGAGTCTCCTCGTAAGCTTCTACCTCTATCGATGTCCAGAAACCTCTTATAGAAGATTTGCCATGATTAACCAGAAAGCTGCCAAAAGCGCCTGAAGACCACTCGACATATTCTGAGAAGTCTGGGTAATGTACGGAACATCATTTCTTCGTTTACTTGCGATGATGGAATGATGATTGAAAACAATAATTCCCCAACTCGGAGAGAAGTTTAGCCCCCCGCGATCGATTGATAATAAAAGCCCAACAAAGTGAAACGAGCAGTTCCGATTCGTTTGGTAGAAAGACTCAATATGCGGACAGTTTGCTTCATAAATGCATGATACTTACGTCGGCGCTAATATTCGGCTCCTGTATCAAACGCTCTTGATTCCCGGCGGTCGAGAAAAATCGTGCTTAAATAGTACTGTTTTCTTGTAACGAATACAGCAGATCCAGCTTCATTTAAAAAGATTGATCATTATAACTTTGGACTGTGTAAGATGATAGTTGACAGTGAATTGTTGCACAACGATTTTAGCAAATTTGATGGGGGATTTAATTGCCAGATTCAGTTTCATCTGATCACAAAGGTGATAATATTTGACAGCAATTGATATGAAATGGTTGAACGACGGAACAAGCAATGAGTGGGCTAGGTGGCAATGAATATGGAAAGTGTAGAAAATGTTTGTGGACCCGCATTTGTAAAGATACATGACCTCAGAGTATAACCCAGAATTTGAAATTTCCTGAGCACAGCAAACTTCCCAGCTGATGTGACTTCCACAATTGCTTGAAGGATCTTATTGGGTCTCGTTTTTTGGTAACATATGGCTAGCTGTCACGGTACTCTGTGGTGAAGTGTAAAGATACCAGCTCCGGTCGAGGGTCTTCAGGTATGATTCTACCAAGTTTTTGTAATCTGTGTGCTTTAGAGGCTAATGTGACCCTGCCTCGGAAGATCACTGGAGGGAATTGTCTTTCCCTTACCCCCTGTTTGTAGGCTCACAGCAGACGAGGTCTCACAGGCTTCTGATAGCACCATTGCGTGAGGAAAGGATGAAATAATATCGCTACATAAATCACTCGAGTATGTAAATAAGATGCTATCGATAGGATCAGATACCTGCCAACCATACTTTTGCCTGTCGAGCCCCTACGCCGTTTACTTTCTTTATTTCTTGAGTCTTTATAATACCTCTGCCATACTTTCATTCCTCAGATTGGTGTTCTTTGGAGACTGACAAAATCATACATCCATTCCCGGAGGCTGTATGAAGAATAACAGTATCATCAAAACCATACGATTCGCCTAGCAATGAAGTGAGTACTGCTTTGGATTACCGTATCGAATTCATCTTCCTGCCAAGATCCATCGTGTGTCGCAGATTTTACCAGGCTTACTCATTCATGCGGCATACATGAAATTTCCAGTCCACGAACCAAAGCACCGTCTAAACTCATCCAGTTCATCGTAAAATTAACATTTGTTCAACGGTATTAATTGTGAGCATATCGAATGCGGAAGGAGAAGTTGAAGAATTATGTCGGTCGATCTCGGATCTATTCAACAAAACCCATCTCTTTCTAATATCTTCGGAAATATCCAAAGCAGCTCTCTCCTGTCATCGCTTTCTGTTGATCCTAATAAGATCACAGCTTCATCCACAGCCCTGTACTCTACTCCTATCACCCTCAATAAAGCCTCACTTGGCGCATACGATCCACTAACAGTCATTGTCACTAGTAAAAGGATCTACTCTCTGGGGGCTTAGTTCTGCTCTTCCCGCCACAAGCGAATGCATGTTACGGAGACACTTCATTATTCACCGGACAAGATCACTATTTTGGGAAGCCTGATCTAAAATCCTAGAATAAAATACTGCAGTCTTTTGTCTTGTCAGAACATCATACGAGTCAAAACGTAACTTCACTCAGAGTCGAATCGAAAGTCAGATAACCTCCGGAAAGTGGCATGTACTAGGTGTGCGTATTATTTGACTAATGTATGCTACCATCACACCCGTAATTCTCCTGCTGTCATCTTTTCCACCCAGAAATATGCTATCAACGTGAGTCTAGGGTCTAGCCATCGATATACCGACTGAATCTTGAACGAACACAGGTTCTGGTGTATTATGCGCTTTAACATCATATCCAACTTTCAAAGGCAGCTTGGGCTTACTGCAATATGCAGTCAGTCAATTGCATCAATCATGTAATTTTTATAAATGACTCAATCGGTTCTCTTTCCTTGTTGTGTTGGTGCTCACCTAGTCACGTCTGATGGTTCAGCGACCCCCAGCTCCACGACTGACTGTAGTCTTTGGGTTCAGCAATCGTATGGCATAAAATGCACCACCAGAGAAGAATTTTATGGTGTGAGTGAAGAAACGGGAAACAAACTCACCGCATTCCATGTGGCAGGACTGCTGAAATGGGAGGGCTCCTCGATTGGCCTGTTGGAGATGATTGTAATATTCATGAATGTTACCATTGTGGGCAAGTGGACTTCTCAGCGCTGAGTAGAATGGACTGCAATCTTCCAACAGACCCAACCATCTATTCCTCTGCGATGCATGACTCTACTTGCCACAACCATCACAACCTCAATACCTTATCAGACCGGTGAATCGTCTACCTGTGATCGTATTTACCTAGTCGCTAGCGGGGATAGCTCAGAGTGGTTTTAGAACATGCTGGAATTCCGTTTACTTATCTATAACTGGATACCTAGGTACGGAGACCACATCGCAGCTATATTTCAATGCATCTGTAAGTGTTGATGGATGGAAGCTACCTTGGTCCACGGAAGCTCTCGCAGATAATTTTTCGCTCATAAGTTCCATCTGAAGTATTGTACTATTCGCGCTATTCTGGGTTGACCTCTTCGACACTTTCTACCACTGCCATCACTGTCACTGCGCCTAGTACAACCATAGCTCCCTCGGCCATGACTCGTGTAGTCGTGGCCGTGACTCTTACAGTTGTATGCAATTATTACGAAGAAGGCATTATTAATGGGTAACAAATATGAAGGGGGGGATGAAGAGCGGGGGAAGAAGGCACGAGATGTAGTGCGTAAGGTGGGAAATTTCGACATTCAAATTTCGGAGTATTATCAGAAAGATCCTAAGGTTGAGGAAGCTCAGAAAACTTTCCTTGTTTATCCTAATGCTCTACAAAAGAATTATGCCAATCATAATGTCGAGGGGATTATAAGAAAATATAAAGAAATGATAAATTACTTAGCTTGATGTACCCCTGAAATTGTACTGGATTCTACTTTAAATACCTAATGTAAATGAAAATAAGACAGAAAATCCATTACTGTGACTCATCGTATGCGCTAACTAAAGACTTTAGTCTTTCAATTCAATTGTTCAATCTCTATTAAACCAGCTTCTAGATCATCTATTACTAAAACATCTTTCCCAATACTAATATAAACCAAATAGTTTCTCCCCCTCCCCCTCCCCCCCCCAAAAGAAAGAAAAAGAAACTTTGTCTGTCGGCTAACTATTCATAATAAAACCAACCACTCGTCTACGAGGGTCGCTACAGGTCAAAATGAGTCCTACCGACCACGCTCACCTAGAATGGCCGGCAGACTTTTTCTAATACCCAGCACGTACTCGCACTATGATTGTGAATTCGACAATGATACGACCATAGCGAAAATCTCTCAAGTCGATTCGTACCAATAATGTAGCGTATGAAACCATGAATGCTTTTCACGGTATTATCACCTGACCGAACCACCTAACAAACTCCCTACTAATGATATCAAACCCTAACAACTAACAAATAACAACTAACCATTGCATTCTATTCATTCTATTATAGTAATAAATACCTCCTAGATAGCCTCGCAACCCGGAGAAAAAGCCAAACACCAAACCCGCAAAAATGAAAGGAAATTCAGATATAATTTCTTTTCAAAATTGAATTAAAATTGAATCAAGAGTCTTTATATATTATAACACTTTTTAAAAATGAAGAAATAAATTTATTTTTTAGTAAAATCATAGATTATCAAACTTTTTTAAAAGAAAACCTTTGAATTTCGTTTTGATATTAAATTTTGATCAAGGTGTAGAATTTTGGTGTCCAGCTTGTTCTCCCGGTCGCGAGGTACCTAGGTACTCTCCTATCCCCTAGACCGCTAGAAATAGACTCCGAAAGTAGTCCGTATAATATACCTTGAATAATACAACCTTATTGAACAGAATAGCTATTTTAATGATTTTTTAATCACATTTTTTATATTATTAAATTTTGATTTCAAATATTGATTTTTTATAATTCAAAAAAAAAAGATTGAAAATTAATATATATTATTATATTAAAAGTTTTGATATGAAAAAAATATTGATTAAATTTTATATCAAAAAATAAAAATAAATATTGAATTAAATTCAAGAAATCTAGATAATCTAATTAGTCAATAAGACTCTGTTAAACAACGAAGCTTATTTCCAGCGGTCTAGATGATATATATATATATATATATATATATCATCAGAATAATCCCCACCACACCCCAACAAACACCCCAGAGCAACTATTAATAAAACAATCACAAGAAAGAACCCCAATATCATTGGCATTACGATATTATAGGTCTGATATTCGGTCCTCACGGTCCGCAGAATCAGTATGTTGTCTTGGGCCTCCAACAATTGCCACCCATAATAAAGGCCACGTGACTACAATCACCATCTTATAAATAGAGCATATATCCGTCACTCTAATGAACTCCAAACTCAATCAAATCTCCATCACGTTCTTCATTATCGTCATATCACACTCCAATATCAACTACGAGATCCTCTCTTATACTTTTACATCCAAGCCGATAAGAGATAAAGGAAGGTGATTTCCGATACTTTGTTCCATACATACAGCATATACATCTCTATCAATCGACGAAAGCCGTTCAAATTTATTCGCATTTCTATACATCATGAGTAGTAACACCCCCAGATCCAAAGCAGGCAAGGGTGCAGAAGGGAAAGAAAGTCGAAGCAAATCCCGTGAACGATCACAACATCAACAACCACAACCACAACCACAACCATCAAAGTCACGCAATGATAGACAGGAAACAGAGCCTGCCACAGAGAACCGTGCCAATCGCAACAAAATAAATAAAATGGAAAGTGAATTGAAACGTGCCAAGGAAGATCTTTCAGTGTCTGCAGAAGCTATAGCAAAGCTAGAGAAAGATTTGGCATATCAGAGAAGCATACGACCGCGACGAGAAGGCTAAACTCATAGCTAATTCCCCTCTAAACCAATCAAACCAGGAGTAACAACATAACATTTTCCATCTAAAGCAAACAAGAGGTGATACTCTAACCGTGAGAATTACCATACCAAACTAGATAGATAGAATATAACAAGATAAGAATGAGATGCATATCGCACATGAAAATCTAGGTATTGTGTCGTTGAAAACCTTACACGTGAAGATTACTCGGATGTAAATATCCATTGTATGATTGATACAGTACTATGATTGATACAGTACTGCCATATGAAGCTGTGATGAATAGCTTCGCAGGATATAGTCTAGTATCGAAGGGTGACCCGACTTTTATCGACTCTTAATGAGTAGTAATGTCAAGCGGACTTTGATCAATTGTCCTGATGTAGGTAGTAATGTCAAGGGGTGCCGAGTAAGTAGATAGGTATGCAAGAACCCTCTTTTCTAGGAAATCAATGAATTGCGCAGGGAAGAGATGAGACGAATGACAGTTTATTATGAAGATGAGATGAGATATGAAAATGAACAAGCTTAAAAATAAATCAACATTCATCAAATCTCACTGGAGATATCTGCCAACAGTAACAAGTGGTGCTTGGTAGTTTCTGAATATTACATTGAGATTATACTATATTCGACCATATAACTCCAAAGATCCAAACCATTTTGATCCATGTACCTACCTACCCATTCCAAGCACCATATTCAACCCAATCCAATCCAGCCCAGCCAAGCCAAGCCCAGACCAACCTCATCCGAGTCATACATCATTTATTCATTCGTTCTCTTCGAGTCCTTCACCCTTATGGTATACTCTCTAGAACATCACTCTCCTTCGGTCTCTGTAGAAAATCTGGCGGTCCACCCGCAGGTAATTGTCTTTCCTCTGCCCATTGTCTTATGGCATCAAAGTTTTTGCATTGGTGTTCGGTATTGAAATCTACGAATGCTTGTGGTTTGGATTTATCCCACCAAACTTGGCCGAGGACGCCGGTGTCGACTTGGCACATGAGTTGTTGGCGGATGATATCTAGACAATGGGCTGGAGGATGTTAGGATATGTTGCGATTGAGGTATTTATGGAGATAGATTGGAATGGTTTGTGAAGTGGTAAATTGGAGATAAACTTACAGACGTGGTATTGAACGATATTATCATCATTCACAAATGCTCCTTCTCCTTGATCGTGATAATAATCGTAGTTATAGTATAGAGATTGTCTCACAAGGTTGAGACAATGTAAGTGATGTAGTCCTTCCAAATTGACCGGGAATCCTCCTCCGTATTTTTCATTGATTTGGACGTGAGCAGATGTCAATCCGGATTTCTCTGCTTCACTCGCTGGTAATGCGAAACTTCGATCTATGGAGAATTAGCTTTGGTCGAGTCAATTGACTCATATATACAATAGTACTTACAATGTACTCCCAGGCTTCCCCATGCTGCATCCACTTCCGGGCCTGCTTTTAATCGGAACGCATTTTCTTTCATGAATGATCCATTGAACATGACTGGCTGATATGATGTATCGATATCATTCAAAATAGGAGCTATTTTCACATTAGAACAAGAGATGAGAGGATCGAATGCTGGGTCATACAGTAATGTTGCACATAACTAGGACATGATTTCGCGGGATCCGCTACAAATCGAGAACCAATCCATATACCAAATCCAACTGACAACAACGACACTACCGGCAGTGATAACATGTACCAAATGGTGCCATTTCTTCTGGATGTTGGCTTATATGTTGGCTCGGGATTCGAAAGTAAGCCCTCACCATCTTCTGATTGAGGTACTTGATTGTACTTGTCTGTAAATGGAGAATAAGACATATCGACAAATGGATATGGTGGGGTACAGTTCAAAGTTCAAGAGGAAGGGTATCTTGGACAACGATGGATCATTCGACAGTATACATACAGTATCCGACGATATCAGATGAAGATACAAATTAACTTTGTATGAAAAAGAGGAGATGAATGAAGTGAGGTTAGGAAAAGGGTTTGTTCGTTCGACTTGATCAGCGACTTCGCCATCCAAGTATCTATCTAGGTCGTTCAAATACTTTTAGTCCCAATTGTCTAGTCAAACTCATCTGAGCCCTAGACTATCGAATGGAAGTGATGATCCGATTTGATAAGAAGAAAACATGACACCAGATTGGAAAGAGTCATGATGCATGTTCCAAGACTTTTATTAATAGGCTTGACTTGTGTTGTGCTGTACGAGGTTGGTTCGGTGGATGAAGTGGAACTGATGTACGATATGATGTGAATGTGGAAAACAACGATGAAGGCTTAGTAATAGCGGTATGGTGGATATGGTGGATATGGTAAGATGAGAGATATAGTAAAACCTCTTTATAAGGATACCGGTTTTTGTGATCTTTTTTAAGGATATATAGAGGTATTCTTGTATAAAGGTATTTGATTAATTTTGATTTGATAATAATTGATTTCTGATTAGTTTTGATTGGGTTATATTTTGTGATAATTTTATAACAATTTTAGAAATTTTTCTATTTTTGTAATATATGATTAAATTCTTTATATAATATTATATTATAGTTTAAATTCTAATGATTTTATTAGTTTAATAAGGATATATGTAATTTTGGGATCGAAAAAGATAAGAATATTTTTATAAAGAGGTTTTAAGAATATAAGCTTTTTTAGTTCTAAAATTTTTAGGATCTAAAAAATAAGGATAATAGAGGTTATTTTTATAGGGGGGATCCTTATACAGAGGTTTTACTGTACCGGTAGTTGTAGAAGGAAGCAAGCATGTTGAGAACTCGAGAACTTGAGAACTTGAGAACTTGAGAACTTGAGAACTTGAGAACTTGAGAACTTGAGAACTTGAGAACTCGAGGTGACTCTGCATCCCCCGGTAACGTAACTTGATCGACAAATCACTATTGAGTGGGGAAATCTGCGGGCTGCGGGTATCTTTCAGGGATCAAGTTCATACCCAGGTAGGGTACTTAGGTACACATCGCTTGTTCATTTAGTGTCGGGTATGCTGGAAAAATGGGAAAATACTGTAGCGTCCGACACCGACAGCTAATCCTCTTTTACATTGTGTTGTCAGTTTGACTTGGCGGTGTTGTTTCTTGTTTCTAAATATACTTCTTCAATTCACTTACTTCACTTCCAAGGTTTGTGACTACTGCACCAAGTATCACCTACCAGTTCTCACAACTTTTCACGTCAACATAAGGTTTTTTGACAACACCCTTTTTCGTATTCTTCACACTAGGACTACCCTCGACTAGATACCCTAGATACCGTGCTACCCTCAACATCCTCGATACCATCAGAAGTCAAAGGAATAAGCATTTTACTATCTATATCTGATCTTATCTTTGCTTTCTCCACAATCGAAAAGATATCCAGTTATCCCGTCGTTCCAGAATGCCAAGATCAGAAAGAATGGATCTTTGTGCGTTCTCGTATCAATCACCTGAACGTAGATCATCAAAGATACGAGCCACCCAACACGAGTTTAAACTGTTAGACCCCGCAATTTCTATGCAACCTTGGTCTGTTACACCAGATTCCAACCTCACATAAGCCTTCCACTGATGACACTGTGTGAATATTCGCTGCGGCGACAGTATTTTCCGCAAGACCCAAATGTACCATCAGCCAAGTGGCTATGCAGATACGAATTAAGCGATGCCGCGATGGTAAACGTAGGTATTCAGAAGCTGAGTTGGTGGGCTGATGTTCGCCATACGTACAATGTGCGGGATGGGATGAATCTACTTGGTCTCGTACTCCTTACTTCCGAGCTCTAGCACGTCTTTAGGTTTCTATATCGCTGAATAGCTATCAGTGTTAATGTCGGTGTGTTAGCCCGAGTAGGAATTTCCCAAGTATCATGACGTGGGAGTAATATCGTGCCTATTCAGAAAGTTACAACTTGACCGATTGAATGACATGTTGCCAAGAATAGATACTTATGATACTTTTCTTACGTGGGTGAAAGTATCGCCTGTTTCGGTAAGATGTATCCAGATAGATATTCTTGACAATACATTGAGGCGGGTGTCTAGACTCTAGACGGATGGTAGTATCCTGAAGTTATTTAAGATCCATCACCCCACGACATTTGATCATTATTCTCATCAACCACCATCTCTCTTCTTCTATTACTCATATCTCTCTCTATCATTCCCAATCCATTTACTCCAATCAAATCACATTCAATATGCTTTTCTCAAGAGACTTGATCATGCTTTTGGCATTCGCCGCTGTTGGCGCTGTCGCTGCACCTGTTGCAGAACCTCAACCAGAAGCCAAAGCTGATGCTTCTCCAGCGGACTATGGTAAATGTGAGACTGCCTTCATGATAGCTTTGGAGTAGAGTGCTAATCCATATTTCTAGATGGTGATTACGGAAACTATGGAACATACGATAAATACCCATCCTCTTCCTCCGTCACACCTACACCAACACCAACACCAGTTGGATATGGTCGCTATGCCAGCTGTAAGCAGACACATCAATCACACCTTTTGAGTCCACAGTCTAATGATTTTGTAGACGGTACCTACAAGAATGTCAGAGAAGCCGCACCAGAGCCTGCTCCAGTAGAAAAGCGTGCTGGCTACGGAAACTATGGAGACTGTAAGTCAATTTAATCCAATATATTTCATAGGCTTCATATTCACATCAATTTTTTCTCTGGAATCTTGGATTTATGACTATGAAATGCTGACCCAACCTCTTATAGATGGCAACTACGAAAACTACCCCCCCGCCTCTACCTCCTCCACCTCCTCCACCACCGTCACCCCAACCCCAACTCCCACCCCAGCCGGCTACACAAACTACGGTTCCTACGGTTCCTACAACAACTACAAGCGCGATGCCGATAACGCTCAAGCTTAAGCCGATGAATCTTGTGACGAATTTTATTTTGTAATTACTACGTGAGTTGCATTTCTCTTTTCCAACACACGTTGGGCAGAATCACATACTAACAGCGGAAACAGACTCCTTTATGACTGAATGATATACGCCCCTTTGGATAAATAATGATTATTATAATGATATGATACGATATGGTATGAAACTGCTCCTACAGCAAGCATGGATTTGGGAACGAAGAACGAGAATGAGAGAAGATGGATGAATGGATGGAAGGATTGAATAGTTTAGCTTGAGCAATCGAAAGAAACTCTGATCCTTAACCTTTACTTCACTTTGCATTTTGAATCATCAGATCGTGAGAACAACTGTGAATACTTCACAACGCAAATATCACCCAGTAACTAAACCGTGATAAGGGATAAAGTACCTAGGTAGTATCTAACATTCCCCTCCGCCAGCGGGGCGTGCACCGAGTAATTTACCAATTCACACCCCACCAGAATCACCAGAATCATGAAAACACACTAACCCCAAAACCCTCTAGCGCATTTTCCAATTTTTCCACCATATATTTTTTTCTCCAAAGCTCAACCTGCAATGTTTATTCTTCACCATCTCTGTGTACATACCTAGGTACCTACCCAATCATGGCGACGAAGCTGTTTGCGCTTTATTGCTTTGAGCGATGGATCGATACATGATTGATGGTTCATGATCAATGAGCTATCATTTGAGAAGTCGGGCATACTCAAGTAGCGCGCAAAATCCATCCATCTACATCCATACATACATCCATCCATTCAATCACCAATCACCGCAATCTGCGCGCGAAACTACAACAACTAACCACCTGGGCACATCTTCATCTCCAAGGCTCAGCCCTCAGCCTCCATCTCAATCACAACCGTACGTTCCCTCTCTTCTATTTCCCCAACCCATCTCATCCACACATTTTTCCCCCAAGACCCAAAAAATAAAATGATGATCAACACATACGTTATACCCAGCTCACTCAGAGACACAAGTTGTCATTGCTGAGAACGCGTTCAGCTTCTGATTTATTTTTTTAACTCTTTTCTTTCTTCGCAACTTTTCACGAATGAGATTTGGAAGAATGTTGAGACTAATTTGGTTTCTGCATAGGATATGAAGTTTTATATGAGGTTGTTGGTTTGAGGTTGGATAGAATCGGCATGGGGATGAGGGATTGTAGGAGGTCTACAATGTGCGGGAGTGAGCGGTATATATGATGTTTGTCTTGAGTTTGCTGGGGCTGCTGGCAGCTTCTCTGGCTTACTAAACACCGTATCTCCGCACGCTTCTTACCGGCCTCTAGCAGGTAGGTCCAACAAGCTAGCTCAATCAATATACTTTATTATTCTTCATCTATCTATCTTTCTGTCTATCATACCAGTCTGTTTCTGTCTATTATCTATTATACACATGCAATTGATGAATCATCCATCCATCATGTCTTCGAACTCCACGCCAAATGCTATGCGATACCCAATACCAAAATGCTCGATGTAGCTAACGCCTGATACCTTCACAACCAATACCATATTCTTCACTTTTTCCTCGCTGTATGCATTTCTCTCATAGATATCACGAAACGATTCGAGAAAGAAAGATTCCCTTCCCTCAAACTCGAATTACTCCCCGAATCCGGCTCCAACCCGTCGCCATAACTCCCTTTTTCCTCTCACTCCCAGCATATTCTCTCTCTCCCTGTCTCTCCACATCAGTCTCACTCATGCCTCTCTCCCCGTTTCTATTCCCTTCTTCCCCAATTCCATCCGCCCCCCTTCCTTCCTCCGTATCCCTCTTCTCCTTCTCCCTCATCAAGAACCCCTGACGCCTATACAAACCCACGAAATTCCACGTCCCCCACAACTGCGCCGCCATAAACACCGCATGCAACAAGGGCGTGGAGATTTTGAACGCCAATGTCCATCGATTCCACAAACTTCCAAAGAGAAACATCGTGACGATTGTCTCGGCGATTGTGCCAGTGAAGGTGGTGATCGCTGCCATGCGAAAGATTTTGCGGAGGAAAGCGTGGGAGGTGGGGTTGCAGCGGTAGAGAATTATGGTGAGGTGGGGGAGGAATTCAGAGAGGATGTCGAAGGCTCCTTTGAGGGGGAGGGGTTGTGTTAGTGGATCGAGGTAGAGAGGGAGTGGGTTATAAAGAGATAGGGGTATGGAGATTCGGGTGAAGATTTGTAAGGGAAGAAAACATACCCCAGACCGTACACAAAATAAACTCAATCGTGGCGTCCCTCTCCTTTACCAAGTCCAAACTTATCGCAATAGCACTCTGGCCAATCAAAATGGTTCCAATATGATGTCCCACACTCACTGGACTGATCTTCGGTCGATACAGTAACTCAAATATATACATTGCGATTAACATTTGCGCGGCGATGATAAGTACATCTCCCATTGTGGTCTCGCTTCCTGGCGCGAATGAGGAATGTAGAGAGCTGGTGAGAAATGTGACGGAGATGAAAGGATAGGCAGCGAGGATCAGGATGAGTATCTTTGTGAGGCCGGCGATGTGGTGGTTGACGAAGCCAGAACGGAGGGCGGAGCCCAAGGGCATGGTTGTGAAGGTGGCGCCGTAGAGGTAGGGGAGCAGGAGAGGTTCGAAGAGGTAGTAGCGGATGAGGAAGTAGAGAATGAGGATTATGGAGAGGATGAGACCGGAGAAGGAAGAGAGTTTGGAGATGGTTTCGAGGGGGATTTTGGTGATGTGTGGGGAGTCGGTGTATGGGGCGGTCATTTTTGTGGTAGGGAGGGGAGGTGATGAAGGGTTCTTGAGAGGTAGAATGGGTAAGACGTGTTTGTCTGTTGACTGCAGTGGTTTGAGTTGAGATGTGACTCGAAGTGTGTGATTCGATCGAAAAGACAGGAGGTCGATCGAAGATGTTGTAGTCGAGCAGGTTGACTGGGTTTTGGAGGTGCTTGTGTTGATCTAGCAGTAACCTCGTAGAGAGCAGAGAGAGCAGAGAAATAGAGTGGTAAAGAAAAGAGCAAACAGACAGGCTAAGCCCTGAACCGAATTGGATGGAGAGAATGTTGGAAGAGACACAAATCGAGTGAATTTGAGAAGTAGGAAAGCAAAGTTGAGTAATAGTAGGTAAATAGCGCCTATATAACACAGAAAAGAAACCTCAATCAGAACAGATTCCAGACCAAAATATAATACAGGTCCTCCTCAGCATTATGTATGAATAGGTAACGAGTACAAACCCACTTCATTCAAAGAAAAATCTGAGCAAGAATGCTTTCTCAGCCCTAGCTTAGACCTCGTACAGAAGTGTCTAGTATGAAGGCTGAGAAATTTCGTTTTCTATGAAATGAAACGAAGCTGACGGTGGTACTCATCTAGGTAGGTACCCAAAATGCCCCTTACTTTTTGAAATTGAGATCTTGCGTGGATATTTAGCTAGATGTGTCTGCCAAAGACCATGATTGGATGTCGATTGAGGCTAGGGGGGAGAGGAGGAAGGCACGATGCATTTGAGGGTATGAATGAGGCTCGAGCAATTTCGTTTGGTGGCCGAGTTGCGGGGTGGTGCATGATGTGATTAGCTGGATGTATATTAGTTAGCTAGACTGAGGGTTGAGAGAACTGAATTTGGTATGGTGTGTGGTCGATAAGTTGGTTGGTAGTCAACGTTGGTGTTTGAAGATGTAATATTTGGTGCGAAGGACTATGGACTATGATCGAATGGAATACTTGATAGTGTATTGTGGTGCTGGTATTGATGTTAAATTGAGATGCTCCTTCGTTGGTATCACTTACATAGTAGAGATGCTGGTTTTGTATAAGTATATAACTATATATATAGTTATATTATAAGTTATTCTATCTATTTATCTACCTACCTATCTATCTATCTATTTATCTATCTATCTACCTACCTACCTATCTATCTATCTACCTACCTATCTATCTACCTACCTATCTATTTATTACAAAGAATCGAAGACTAATAATAGTCATAAATCGCTTAAATATAAATAGATATCATGTTACAACAAAATCCAAATTATAACAGTACTTACTACTCATTTGTTCACGTCTACATCCTGAAAAAAACATCAAGACCCTGCTTCTAGAATCGATCGGTAGTAGACCCCTATCTCACACTCCGACCTTAGCATCCCTGAGAAATCCAATCAATCTTCATGTGTCAAAGTAACTCCCGGCTTGGCGATAAAGCTTGGTATAGAAGCTTAAGTCGTACTTTACTTTCTAACTATCGTTTGATGCTTCTATCAGAAGATTAATGGTTCGTATGTATTTCACACTTTTGTCGTTTCTTGGTAATGGTCTCACGATATGTGAACCCGCGCTCGAGAGGTAGGGTTTTCATGCGTGTTTGTTGGTTGAAATGATTGGAGGTCTAGAGTTGCTCGTATATATCAAATATCAAGGATCAAAATGCCGCATTTGTGTCGACTTGCTTCTTTGGAGTTTAGGAGAAGTCATCTTTTCTAGGCTCTGGACGTGTTAGCCTTCTCTGTCGTATGAGAGCCATTCAAGTCCTCTCAAATTACCCGAATCCCTTTTCTACCTACCTAGAGAAGTACAAGAACAGAAATAGGGACGAACAGTCGTGGAACGATGCAGACTTCAACCAGTCTCCGGTATGGTCCATTATACGATGAGACCTTGGTAGAAAACGACATCTGTGTTCATGACTTCTTATCGACGGACAAGTTTCGAACTCACTATCTCTCACTATCTCTCACTATCTCTCACTCACCATCTCTCACTCACCATCTCTCACTCACCATCTCTCACTCACCATCTCTCACTCACCATCTCTCACTCACCATCTCTCACTCACCATCTCTCACTCACCATCTCTCACTCACCATCTCTCACTCACCATCTCTCACTCACCATCTCTCACTCACCATCTCTAAATGCTTCCAAGTGGCTACCTGGATCACGTGTGAAAGATGCCAAGTCGAAGAGTTAGTGCTCCACATCAGCGCATTTTCATTGGATAATTCAAAGGTGTATGTGGATCTGGCCAGGCTGTGTTTATTCTGCGCCAGCCAGCGCAACGGTTCAAGGTTCTCATTACTCTCCATATTTACGTCGAAATCAATTGGTCTCATCCTTCACCCATTTATCATCCTTGGTGACGAATTCCTCACATGTCGGAAATGCGTTGGATCATGTACAGGCCGCTGGGGTTTTCAGTGAAGCTGTCCTGTCCATTGGATCGTTTATTAGGATGGCAGTATGTACGTACTGTCTCACCGATTCTTCATTACATGGCGGCTCCCATATAACGAGAGCTTCATGGCGGAGTCAAAATTGAGTTTGTCCTAAAAATACTCTATGATATTATCCTTTGGATCTTGTGTCAAAATGACAACTATATATGAAGCTTACAGCCATTTTGAGTGCCGTTGTCGTCCGTATTTCTATCCAGTCTTTCAGATTATGCATATCCCTAGAAGTCATGTCTTCCACGACGACCATAACCAGCAGTGCCTTCACAATTGCATCTGCAACAGCGTCATGTATTAACGTTGCGCCAGATGAAAATGGCTATGTACCCGAATGGGCTTGCAGTATGTACTTGCTTTCTCACCGGAAATCGGCAGCTAATCATAGTAGATGCCAACTATAATCTTTATCCATCATTTGCCGCGGCAGTTGTCTTCGCGTTACTCTTCTTCGTCGTTACAATAGCGCATACCTTTCAAGCTTTTTACCACAAGAAATTAAGACTATGCTGGGTGTTGATTATGGGGTGTATGTGGGAATTTATGAGTTTTGCGATACGCTCAGCAAGTACAAAAATGCAACAAAATGTTGCTCTGGCCACTTTCTCTCAAATTCTTGTTTTACTTGCTCCTATGTGGGTCAACGCCTTTGTATATATGGTTCTAGGACGAATGGTTTACTTCTTCGTTCCAGATCAGAAGATTTGGGACATCAAAGGTATCCAGATAGCCAAGATCTTCGTATGGCTTGACGTGCTGTCCTTCATAACACAACGTAAGACATTTCAATTCATCAACGGAACTTTATTCTAACTCTTTGCATAGTTGTGGGCGGCATACTAATACCTCCCGGCGCCGATTCAAATGTCTTAAAGATCGGTATCCATGTCTACATGGGCGGTATTGGATTCCAAGAATTTTGCATCCTGCTTTTCACAGCCATTGCCATCAAATTTATGTTCATCATGCAGCAACGAGAAACATCTATGGGAGTTAGTGCCAATCAAATACTAGATCAAAGACATCGCGGTTGGAGACCTCTTTTATATCTCATATTTACGTCCCTCGCCCTAATCACTACACGAAATATCTACCGCTTGGTAGAATTTTCGGCTGGTCTTGATCCAAGCAAGAATCCGATACCATATCATGAATGGTCCTTCATGGTTCTTGATGCTTTGCCTATATTAATTGCAATTGCATTGATGAATGTCATTCATCCTGGTAAAATATTAGTCGGTGAAGGAAGTGAGTTTCCACGATTGTCGAGGAGAGAGAGAAAGGAAATGAAGAGATTGCAGAAGTTAGAAAGGGAAGCTGCAAAAAACGAAAAGAAAGCAATTAAGATGGGAAAGAAAGATGCTGTTATCTATATCAGTTTAGATGACCCGACAAGTACCCCTCCTGGTTATTCAGAAAATACCAGCTATCCGGGTTACAATCACGGGTATAAATAGTGAGTATTTCGGAAGTTAGGGTCCCGTATATATGAGAAGATTATTTGTCGCACGTTGGTTTAGTCCCTTCCTACCGTGAAAAGCTGAAAGTGTCGGTGGTCTTGTGTTTGGGGGATAACTCGTGTGTATTCATCGGCAAAGTTCCGATGATTCCACGGCATGAATCGTGAATCTATCTTTTGAGGCTTCAACAACTGTCAAAATGTCATTTAATTCTGCAAAAAAACAAATTACATTCGATTGCTTGATCTGATTTTCTCTAATCAACTTTTCATTTTTTGGCGATCAGTGGCTTGCATGTTATTCTATTTAAGAGTTTCTTCATCCCTTACTTCACACGCAATTTTCGGGGACTTGGTAACACAATGGCTTTGTCGAACGCAAGTATCCGAATTTAATGTTCCACAACCTAATTTCGCACTTTCTTTTGCTAGATTTGGTCAGTATCTTGTAGAGACAAACAACACAGATTCACGTTGCTCCCTGTTTTTCATTGACTTTCTAGACCTATAGAACTTTCTTCAGTGCTACTTCTATTCCTTGTTTCCACACGAGTATCTTGCTTGCTCGGTTCAACATGCCTCATTTTGCATGCCGTGGGATTTTTCTATCACTTGTTCAACATCAAGCCATGGCACTCGTAATGCAAGCCAGGACTTGGTTCCAGCGCATCGGATTCGCTGATTTGAGCCATCATGTCTTTCCTCGAACGAATTTAAGACCAGGCGTTCCACGATAAATCGATCCGGAAGATAACAAAATATGGTAATCGGATAACAACTAGACATACCCAGACATGAATATTAATATGACATAGGAAAACATCTCCAATGTACATCCTCTTTTACGAAATTGCCTCTCACTCGCCATTGTTATGTATTGAGATTGAGATTTGAAGATGAACATGAAGATGAAGATGGGAGTTCTCATGGAACGAATGGCGGAGGCATCGGCACATGAGCCTAGAGCTGGAACTGTCTTCTCAATTGTTTTATCTATGATATCAATGGCTGTTTTGGCAATCTGTATGAGTAAGTCTAACCACCCGATGGAAATAACTGCGCGATTCGCAAGATACTAAGGCTCTCATGCAGCTCGTCGCGTTCAAAATGTACAGGATTGGTCTCGATACCCTCTCGTTTGTTGGTGTAAGTTTGAGGGTTTACTCGCCGGTCTTTTGCTGGCAGGAATTTGAGACTGATAGACGAATTGAACAGTGGTTCTTTTGATATATTTTGATTCCCTAGTATTTGTTCTTGGGTCTGCAGTTATTTCGGCGGGGTTTGGTGTCAATCATTCGCAGTATATGTGCTCCAATGCTATTATATTATGCTTGTCTTGTTATATGACGACCAAAGTGAGTATCGAAATCAAGGAATCAGACTCGTTGTTTTCTGTTTCGAATTGGGCCCTCAATTCCCCGTGATATATCTAGCCAGCTGTACTTACACAATATTCTAGGTAGTACGTTTTCTTCACTGCCAGCGACCGCAACATTCACTAAAGCCAGCAGCTTATCTACTATTTCCTCGTTGAAAGGGTCGTAAGTTTGCTTTTCCCACTTTACTCTTACATCGACTAAGATAATAGTTCATCATTCGTCGATCGTCAAAACCACGCATCAAAGATCTACTTTACCTCTTCAACTCGATTGGAATGCTAAGTTGGTCACCTGACTTGTATGCGATGGTTTAAGCATTAATTCTATTAGTTCCTTACTGCGTAGTCATCGCGTTGAATTTTCTCTTGTGAGTGTAGCTTTGAGTCTCGTTGGAAAGGAGCTCTTGTTGATTCAAGTTTCAAAGCCGATTCGCCAATTATGAGAACGGTGAATGCCGGATTGGGATGAAACAAGTCGCGATGATACCTCTTATTGTAGGTATTCTATGCTTATTATTCTAATTCCTCGAGTTAGATTCGGGGCCGATCACGTTTATTAACATTCGGCAGGCTTTCGATATATTGGTCAACGTAAGCTCACAGTGTTCGTGAAGTCAAATATCCGCTTAACATACATAGGTATACCTAACGTTCTTGTTTCTCGTTCCACTACAAGGTAATTCTGCATCGATAACTCTTCTCACTCTTTAACTAATTCATTCATATAGGCTTGTACTCCTACAAGAATAACCCAAACTCACAAACACGTACCGTCGCACTCCGCACTTTTATTGGAAGTTGTTGTGCGCTTACTTCTAGTGTCGTGTGGGTTACTTTTCCTGATCGTGTAGGATGATAGCTGATATTTTCTCAAGTAATTTGACGTTATTATTGGTACTGAAAGGCGAGCCAGGTTGGGTATGTCTTATGTGTTGTAATCTCGACAGTAAGCCTCTATCTCATCTTCTCTTTTCTAGAGAATCCACAAAAGACTCATAGATACATCTAGTACTCTTCAGCGTTCTAGTCCTCCACTGGATAACTTCCAAAGACAATGCTTCTACCTTCCTCCCGCGTCGTTCTCACTCACATGCTCATTCACGTACCTGTTCCTACCCTACGATCCGCACCAGCGCTCTCCCATCTCCCATTTCTCCCCACCCACTTATTTCCAGTCCTCGTTCTATTCCCGAGAACATGGGATTTTCGCATCGAGATCATTTGTTTACTACTACGAACGGTATGAATGGTACGAAACCAGATGGTTATAGTTATGCCAGGGATGCTATTGATTTACCAACAGTTACGACGACCGTGACTGCTGGAGTGGGGGTGGGAGAAATAATATTGAATGAAGAAGAGGAAAGGAATAGAGAGCTCGAGAATGGAAAGGGAAATGGGGAGACGGGGATCAGGAAACCGAAAATGGCGATTACGGTTGAGAGGGATCATGTGAGGGAGGTGGTGGAGACGGGGATTAGAATTGTGAATGATCGTGATCATGAGAGGTTGCTTTTGACGCTACCCAGGAGTATCAGTGGAGGTGGGGGGAGTATTGGGATTGAGATTGGAGATGGGGATAAAGAGAGGGGGGGTGGAAGGAGAGGGGAGGATGGTGATATAGATATCTCTTTTTGAGGTGAGAGGTGTAGTGTTAATGAACATGTATATTATCGGATACTTTTGAATCTCTACAGCGATGAAACTCCACCAGACGATGAGACCTTGGCAGCTCTTTGTCCAAGGAATTGTCCTGCGCGCTTTTCTCAAACACCCGAGTTTATTGAAGGAGAAGAATCAGCATCATGCTCGAAGCTGCAAATTGGGTGTCATAGCATATCAACTTCTATATCGAAAAGGAGTACCTGAAAGCCTCAAATGAGAATACGTGGTTTACTTGCTAGTCGCGAGTGAATCATCATGTATAATGACCCCTCACTCCACGTTCAAAGATTCCAAGAATTCTATCACAAAATGCCTCTGATTTTCTGATAATCTAATATCAATGCAAGCAAGCAACGGAAAAAATAAGAATAGCAAGACGGGTGTGGTACTAGCCAGTGTCATTCAAACCCAGAGCTCTGTGTGTCTTTTTTGTGTTTTGTTCTCTGAAAATATTAATACTTGATGTTTTGTCGTTGTGATTAGATGATATCAGATACGATTTGTCGATTGCTTTTTTGTCGTCTTTAAACATTCTTGCTGTTTTCATTCGCAATTTTGCTAGCGTCAAACTGGATATGGTTAGTTTGATTCAGATGGTATCCCTCCCACATATGATAGAAATCCCTCCGCTCACTCGGGGTTCAGGGTAAATTTCATTGGGCCTTTTGAACGATGGAGTTTTCCGGTTCTGGTCGATGGACGACGCACATTTATCAGAAGCCTTTTTTCCTTTGGATTCGCAACTTACTGAGTCGTTCGTTGCACCTAGTGTGCTGTAGATTTATATAGCTTTTGAATATGGACTGCGACTGGAAATTGTCTTTTATTCATTACTGGGTGAAACTTCTCTGTTTCTCGCATGATTAGGTAGGTATGCGAGGTACCTATTGATTTATCTTTACGGGTATTCACTCATTAAAGAGGGTAACGATTGTGGCTTGAGCTGAATCCCATGTCTTCAAATATGGTAATCTGGGAATGAATCTCGCAGCTATAAAGAAGCACAGATGGGAGGAAGATAACGTACTACCAAGTATCCAATACACCGGGACGAATCGCAGGATTTCTGTCCAGATAGGTGAGACCTGAGATATGAGATAAAAGTGGAATATGGATATCTGGTATCCAGAAAGCTTTGAGGTTGTAGATTGATGGTAGATTCTCGATAGATCCGCTTCTTTTGCGACATTTCTCTTATTATCTCTATCTTCTATTCAATTTTTATATCAAATGCTAAGACTTTCAACAGCAATGCCTCACTGTCGTTTCTTCTCAATGCTGTCAACCCAGTCATGCCAATCATCTGATCAGATCCTTATCTCCATTCATTCCTCTCCGATTCTTCAATGTAAGTGCCAATCTTGTGATCTCCACAGCAAAAGCGATGATAACGCCACCGGCTATAATCCTATAAGTGGGCTCTTTCTAACGTCGGTTGAACCCCAGCTTCAGAACAGTCTTTACTGCAATACTGAGAAGTTTACATCGAGATTTCTCTTCAGATATATACATGTATTTCCAGTGATCCATCACCAAGGGGCAAATAACACTTAGTACATGTGATTCACCAACTATCCCTCCAAGACCCGCGAGTGAAAGCCACACCCCGCATTTTGGTTTTCGGTTACAAGATTACCTAGGGAGGTCTCTACAAAAAGTGGTTCATCAACCCTGGGAGAGATTAGGCTCCACTGAGAGAGAAATCTTCTTTAATTGAAGATTGGTCTCGCACTCTATACTTTCTCAGACTTTTGGGAACAATGCTCAGTAACTGTAGGGTTCTGAACTCAATCTCAACTTATTTTTCTGGTCCAAAGTAGAGAAAACTGTCACCAGAGACAACAAATATCAAGTTTCTCACAGTGATAGCGAAAAGATATTTGGCAAGATGAGATATAATGAAAGTATATCAGTTAAACCAAGATTCGCCATGTGGGTTACTACCCACCTACTCTTAACAAGTGAGCGGGCTTTTAATTATGATATCCCAAACAAGAAGACCTGCCATATCGTGGAAGTTTGACACGCTTGGTTGTATTGATTACTCTATTACTCCAGGAGTGCAGCCGCTGCTTAAATAACACTCAAGTCCAAAGTCAACACGTCTATCGGCCACTGATCCTGCCACCGAGATGCCCGACCGATGATGCCATTTCTCAACACTGGAATAATGCAAAGTTAATATAGAGACGTGATTCACCGTCTTCCGTTGGTATTATGTATATATTGAAGCTTTACTCCGCATTTTCACCTTAACATCGCGGAGTGATGGTTGTACAAGCCAAGCAGATGACTGATGCATCCCCTGAGACTGTGAGCAGGCCACATTCCATAGCTTCCAAGGTTACAAAAGATACCTGAAAGTCAACGTATCCGGATCCATAATAGTTGAGGCTAAATTTATGATTGTTGGTAATGGTCTCGAGCTCTGGTATCTCACAGATCTGTAGAAGGTGCGGGCTGTGGGACAAGCGATGTAAATATTGCCAGAAATTTTGACTAGATACCTAACTAACGGTAATCAGTTCAAATAGTGACGAGAATTATAGATTCTCGAATGACAACAAATTTTTTAGTCTTATTAAATAAACTCATTTCAAAGGTGTATTCCCATGCAATACCAATTTTGAAGTTCGAAATTTCTATGGTTCTTGCAAGGTCATAGTCCGCAATCTTCCAAGAACCTCACTGTGCGTTACGATTTTAGTTCAATCTCTACTGCTCAATCCAAAAGTCCAAAAGTGATCTCTTAAATAGAACGCGAACGCAACTCAAACGAGACTAATTCTGATAACTCACTATTACCCAGCACTTCCTCCCTTTCCCTCTTTATTGGATGTGTTTCCTCCTTATCCCGTATTAGAGCTTAATTCACCACGCCATCCTCTCTCTAACTCTCTCACCTCTCCACTATATAAGTTTTCCCACCATGACCAAAATAGAGCAGTCAGATCATCGATAGGATGTTGAACTCGCTGCACCACTGGCACCGCATTGTGTTGAGGAAATCATGAAAATCTTGATGAACTCTGAAGTACAATTTTGTCCTTTCTTCCATGAACCCCCAATCTTACTGTTATTATATAGATTACGGTGGACTTTCATTATCTTGCCTACTGAGTACTTCTGATTACCCTCAAGCCCAATCTCTGGTCATCCAAATGCAGCAGATCCCGGAACCATTAAAGGATCCTCAATCTCGACAATGATTTAGAACCGCACACACGAACAGATCTCCTGTGTTCTTCCCCCTGGTTGCTTTCAGGTCTGGTTATTCTAACATTAGAATCTAACAGTTCTTATATAGACAATGAATGATATACTGTGAAGGCCTAAAGAATACCGACAATATCACCAGCCAGCGAACAATAAATGAATGATTTACATACTCAGAATCCTACTCTTGATTCAACAATCCCGCAGTTTTAATTTACTTCGCCCACAATTCACCACTGATATACCGCTATTCCTATCTCAAATCTCACTCAGCCCATAAAAAGGCCCCGATGCTGACGAACAAGAACTCCAAATTCTCTGCACCTCAAGTGTAGATATAGCATCCATAAGCATGTAGAAGTATCTTCTTCTTTTCAGAATGTGGCAAAGATCAGATAGGTAGAGAGAATAGACTTAGACACAGCAAGAAGGCGTGAAGAAAAAAGGTCGGATTTGAGGGAGAAACGGTAGGAATTAATTTCAAACGACAAACTGGAGGAAATGATGAAAACAAGATTGGAGAAACAGCAATAATACACCAAGCTCAAGTACGAATAATCATAACTTCCAACTCTCGAATCGCTGTTCGCATTCCCACTGCACACTTCACACTTGAACGTAACAGTTTACTTCCTCTCCATACTAAAGGTTATGGAAAACCGAAACGCATTAAGTTGTATTGTGAGTGATATCGCCCATTTCAATTGACTAAAATAGAAGATGTTAGTTCCTTTTATAGGAAGGGGAGATGCAAATGTTAGTAGTAGGTCTGAATGACTCGCAGTATTCAAGAAGATTAGGTGTGATACATCAAATACTCAAACAACATTTTGTTCACCTACATACCCCGCTTATTCAACTTGACGAATGCAACATCGTTGCTATATAAACTCTATTGTTTTCCAAAGAAGAAGCGCCAAGGGCGACTAAAATAATCATGGAAACGTGCACAAGCTTGTGGAGATCAATGAACCACTTCTCTGGGAATTTTAGCTTGATTGAGATGAGAATAGATTTAAAATAGAAGATATTTACAATGGATATCAGGCAACATGGCAACATTCTCTGGAGGATATGACCATGATTGAATACCGACGCCATGTAATGGATGACAGTAAGAAGAAAGATACGCTAAGGTTAATATACTATTCCCAATCATATATCTCAATCTGCACTGCTACCCCTGAGAACATCTCACATTCTAATCAAAACACCAGAACGTTAAAGAGCACAGCTCCAGCAATCTTGTTTGTCTCGCTCTCAATTCTCTATCCATTATCTGCAGAAGACTCCATGTACCACCATCCCTTTATATATCATTGTAACAATAATAGCGATTCCTAGCCCACATCTTCCTCGCCAAATAACCAATCAATTCACTCTAAGCTCTAATTTCCCTCAATATCATTACTCACATCCCATCCCAGCCCATCTCATCTCCTCAGAACTTTCATAGACCACTACTATATAACCTCCATCTCTTACCCTCTATCCCAGATCCTCAAGTCCCGACACAAGACTCTCATCTAACACCTAGGAATACATACAGCTGATGTATTTTTCCAACTCTTTGGCACGTCTACTACCCCCTGTAAAATAAAATAAAAGATACATGCTACGACTATATAACTTCTCTAATTTGAAATCAGGAAGAGAAAACAGGATAAGTAAACATCAGTTTTGGTTTAATATATCGGTGGAGGAAATTGACAATAATTAAAATGAATGACGGTGAGTATTTTGTGGCGATGAATTGTAACGAGACGGCAAAGCTAGCTCTCAATATCTGGACCAGAAGCCGGATCATAGAGAGTAATATTTTGATTGACTATATTCCCTTTCTGTAAGGGTTCTTCCTTAATTATAATTCTTGATTATCGATGGAATTTGATTCAACAGAACTTGCCACTTCACGTTGGCGAAGAGAATAGTATTTGAATTTATGATGTGAATATGTCATCCCCGAAACAGCAGCAGCGAAGAAATTTCCATACATAGCTCTATTAAACGAACGCATAGGGAGGCTGGGAAAATTGTTTTTGAAAATCTGCATCCGTGACTACCTGGGATTTATTCTCCGAGCAAAAGTTCAATAAAGCTAAATTAAATCCCTTCTTTCCCCTCTGATAATTGGCCAGAATTCAATCATGTCATTTTCAGAACAAGGTGCTGCGTTATATATATATTTGTAATAACACACCTAAAATGAAAGGGTATTCTAAATTTCCAATGATCCCAGTACTCTAGTACTCAATACAATATCTATTCCCGATTCTTCGCACCAGAACTCTCAAGTATATACAATCCAATTCATAACCATCTCTTGATCCACAACCACCCCCTCTCAAATCTCCCCCTCTATCTCTGTTTATGTCTATACATTCCCCTCAGCCCCACAAACGCAATAACTCTGTATGCCGCCCCCAACGCAAGCAGCATAAGCAAATCCTCGGTAAAGTGATCTAAATCATACCCGACCGCATTCTTCGCCGTCTCAATATTATACAGATAACCCATCGGACTAACATTCTGCGTGAAATAACCCTCCGCTAACCACGTGCCCGGAGTTGATCTCCAGAGCCATATCAAGTGCCAGCTTCGTACCTTTTTAAGAGAAGGCGACATACCGTTAAGTACACCAACAATCAGAGATGCCATAACTGAAAGGAGAGGTCCGTCTTCACGACGAGTAACCATAGAGACGCATGATGCGAGACCATATATACACCAGAAATAGAGGAGATTAGCAGCGAACATATCCATCCAGCCAATGACCGGTGTAGTCATGAACGCAAAAAATACTGTGAAGTGAAAATTTGCAAGAATCATTCTTGGCATTGTCGAGAGAACTTTTCCGACGTAATAAGCGAAGCGATTGTGTCCCGCTGCAGCTTCTCTCCAATAAACCAATTTTTCCTCACCGAAGACTTTTACTCCTGGTGCTGAAGCAGTGAGACCAATAGCTAGACCGACAAGAAGTGCCATTTGAGGAACGGAGTTGTAATCGATTGACGAAGAAAGTAATTGATATGGTTCGTTGAAAATACCACGGAAATTTGCACCTTTTTGATTGAGTTCCGCGAGACCGATTAAGAAACCTGAGCTGGCACCGACGCCTAACTCGAAGTAGAACGACTCTTTCATACGATATTGTTGAACGAGAGAGCGTTGGAAACAAAACCAAATTTGTCGATACCAGTATGTACCACGAGTTTTGATGGTCGAAGCAAGAGCGTTTGATTCGCCTATTGAAACACCAGGACCTTTTACATCGTCAAATGCGTTATCTGGATGATTTTGCCAATGTTCTATAAGAGGTTGGATACTAGCATCTCCAGTACGTTTGTAGAGACGACCTTCGCCAGCAATGATATCACCCATAACATCGGACGGGTTACCATGGTCGGGGAATTTAAAACCAAGACGTTCGAAATGAGGTTCTACACCTACTTGAGGTCCCAAGTAAATCATTCGACCTGCACCAAGGAGTACAAGACTATCGAGAGATTCGAAAATTTCTTGTCGTGGTTGATGAATAATAGTTACGATTGTCATACCAAGACGAGAGAGAGCTTTGAGAGTTTTCATGATAGAATTTGCGGCTGTCGCATCGAGCCCAGAAGTAGGCTCATCAAGGAAAAGAGCCCTGGCAATGATGTGAGTAAAGGAATGAGAAATTTTAGACTGAAACTTACATAGGTGCAGCCGCTAATTCCATACCAATACTGACTCTTTTTCTTTGGCCACCTGAAATAACGGGAGCAGCAGTACTACCTACTAATGAATCTTTGACGTGAGAAAGTTGAAGACAAGCAAGTAAAACATCGACATGGTGTTGAATCTCGCCCTCCTTCCATGTGCATGGTAACCTGATTCTAGCAGAATGAAGTATATTTTCCCGAACAGTAAGTTCTGGTAGAACAATATCGTCTTGAGGTACGTATCCAATGATTTTCTTGTACCTGCTATTGTTAATTGCTGTAATTGACCATCCCCAGAAGAACTTACTTCGAGATATCACCAGCAACGCCATTGACTTTAGTAACTCCACCAGTATTTTTCGTTTTACCCATGAGAACATTTACAAAAGTAGCTATGACTTGTTAGCTTCGATTTGAGGTAAGAAGAGCATCGATGAAAATTACATTTTCCAGCTCCTGAAGCACCCATTACACCCCATAAACTTCCTGCGTCAATTAAACCCGAAACTTGTGAAAGAATAGGCTTCGGTGCCTTTGGTGGATGGAATTTCAGATCCTCGAATTCGAAGGATAATCCGAATTTACTTCCCCCAAAGCATCTCGACAAAGATTGAACAAACAGTTGTAGATCAGTATTCATAACTTGCTCCTCCCCCGCGTTCTGACCATCATATAAGAACTCTTCGTCCAGATTACCCAATTCCTCAAATCCGGTAGGTCTTCGCTGAAGGTTCATAATCCTCTCTTCCAAAGCAATATCGCTTTGCTCTCGGGCTGCCTGTAATTGCTCATCATGAATTTGAGAATACTCTCTTCCTCGAAACATTCCTGGCTTTGTGTATGTCTTCCTATTCGATCGCTTCTCCTTCAAGTGATTCCGAACTCTATTGCTGAATTTTCGTTTCAAAGTTATACCCAGTGCTCCCATTAACATTACCACATCCACAATAATTAAAATAGCCACTGGAACAAGATTCATATCTCTAACACTTTTTTCCGGGCATCTCGAGCTAATTGCACATTTTGTTGGTAAAGCTGATCCTGCGCGACAATAAGATCCCGCTGGACATGGATTTTGTAGCTTTCCTGACTCTGGACAGAAGTATCCGGCTGGACAAAGCGAAGGTTCATAAGTTCCCATGGTTGGTATACATGCTCCTCCTGAGAGCCTCAGTATTTGACAAAGAGGAGTTGGAGGACAGTATTCTGGTAGATTTGTAAGAGTATTATTTGGACCTGCGAAAGAAGATGATATTAGTTTCTCCTGATGCCAATTGAACACATAGACTTGTTCTTTTACTCACAGTAAAAGCCCTTTGGACATCCGGTAGTATTCCACGAAGCTGCATCTTGAATAACTACTGGTTGTCCACCAGATATACAGGTGGAATTCATCGTCGCCGTTGACCCCTCCATTATCACTATATTACAAGATCTTTGAAAGTTCAACGAAAACAATACAAAAAGAAATCAACAATATATTGAAGAAAAGTTTACATTTTTTTGATGCAATAGCAGATTATATTTATTTTCTGCGCCGCTCCCCTGCTCACTTCAAAATATCTTTACGTGAACAGGTGAGATTGAAGGCTGTGGATACCAGGCAAGGCTCCAAATTGGCCTCTTGGGCCCTATAAGCCTTGTTTACATATATTTCTGCGCCGCATATCCACAGTTAGATCCATATCTATCAGGGTATCTATTCCGTTCTATCGCTCTATCCAGGTCGGCTGGATGATTGAAGTTGAAGAAGATTACCATGATGATGACAACAGTGCTAAAGTGACCGAATATAGATCTGTACATAATCATATCGTAAGACCTAGGTATGTCTAAGAGATTGTCAATTGTTGGGCTGGAGTTCTTTTACACGAGTGGACGTATGAGAATGGTTTTGGGTAAGCTTCAGGTACTGCTGGAGTTACTGCTGGAGTTACTGCTGGAGTTACCTGCACCTTGAGATTTGAGCCAACGGCCGACAACGATCTCTCCACTAAACAACGCCTGGCGCATGGTTGTCCTTGAGGTTCCTTGAGGTTCATTGAGGTTCATTGAGCTTGGCTACCAGCTTGCTTATGTTGTGTTGCTTATGTTGCTTGATGTCAGATAGCAGATGTATAGAATTACAGATTACCTAGAACCAAGGGAGCTAGCGGTAAAAGTTTAAATAACGGAACACGTGACCCACTCAATTTGTATAGAGCCGCTTCTCTCCCAATGTATCAAGTCGCCTTCATCCTCTTCCTATGTTTCAATATCATGACTGTACTTTCCTCCTGAATTCGAGCTGGCTGGTTCATTCTTCCCATGTTCATACCGTAGGTTTTGCACGGAAAGGTCCATCTAATGCGATTAAATATCCCCTTGCTACAAGTTGCTAGCGATGCTTATCCGGTAAGGCAATTCACGTTGTCCTAGCCCAGCCCCATAAGCCTTAACTTTTTTAAGCAATTTTCGAATCCTTCAACTAGGGTTCAACAACAACACAGCCTTCTTGAAATTCGGGATCTCTCGACGAAATGCAAGGTTCAATAAAGAGAATACAGTAAGCAAAAAAAAAAGCTATGGTTTCATGACCAAGTGCTATCCTGATGTCTTACTCGAGACGATGATCCTCGACTCCTTCGAAGATCGTACAGTACCCCAAATTTAACCTCATATCAAAACTCCGTTTCTCGAATCTTTACTGATCCCACTCTCCAGCTCCGAGTCAGCCTGGAGAATTCTGCCTAGTCTCTGGGATCGCTCTGTCGCTACTCCACTAGGTGTATGTCAAAAACATAGTTGTTCCCGCAGGACCGTTTGAGATCTGGGATGTTGCCAGTGAAAAAAGTTTGAATGGATCTCTTGTTGGGTTTTATATATACACCGCTAATATATGCATGTTGGCAACGCAAGAATATGCAATTGTCTGTTCGTGAGGTCAGTGACCTGCAACATCCACAACATTGTTTAATGATCATCTGATGCTTCTACTCAGTATCCTTCGAATTTCGATTGAACCTTCTGTAGCCACTTCAAAAGGGGCTTTTCGAGAGTCGTTGTTGTACAGCGATTGTTTGTTTACACCCGTTTAAGGGACCTTCGTACAGCAGCATAGCTTCTCATTGAAAATATTCATAGTGGGAACTTTAAAAGCCAGACATGATCCATCTTTTCCTCCGATCATCCCACTCCTATTTCAATTTCGTCATTATATTTTTCTTCCTATTGCAGGCAGCAGCAAAATGCGTGACAAACATATTTCTGCCGAGAAAAATTATATAAGAGACCTGGTGTAAATGATATGATACCTCGAGGCAGGACAACTCGACTTCATCAGCTAAAGATAGTTTCTAGAATGGTATTGGCAATTTGGCACCAGAGTCTGATCCACTTAAGCGATTCGATCTTTACCCCCGCATCATTGTCTGTGTAATTTCTTTAGGTACACATACTTGTCAAGCCTAGAGAGTGTAAATGGGGTTACGGATATTAATTCGCGATGTGCGGGTTTGATTGATCCCCAGATTATCAGCCGCTTGGAATTCCATGGGTTGTGTACTGCTCCATCAGCGTCTAAATCGGCTGAGAGATAACAATACTAGGCTAGGGAAGAGACGAGGAGAGAACAGGTGCGTGCAAGGTTGAAAGAATGTAGTACTGTGACACTTTTAATGTTATTCACACCTCACGACTCAAATTGTTACTATCAAGAGACGGATTTCATGTAGCTCGGTATATTTTCGATGAGACCAACCTGATAATCTGGAAATTGTGATTAGGGGAACGAACTAGAATCTTTCGAACTCTAACATGTCACTCCTTCCATTCAGGCTTTTTCATTCACAGATTCCAATTTTCATTCCTGGATAGAAGATATGTTGAAGCTAACATAGAACCACATGCGTATACCAAAGTAATTTGTTTCCTTTACAATTCAAACCCCCATTATCTATCCTATATTAGCAGCATCAAATTGACGCGGCAATCTCTTGGTCCGTCCACTCGAGATCCATGCGACATTTATATTCAAGCAATCGATCTTGATACATCCAACACCCATTGATTTCACTTCGTTGAAACATTCTTCCTTCGCAATACAAGAGCGAGGGTTCTATCTAGATAATAGAAAGTTGAACAAAACACCACCTTGTGGTCTCCAAAGACAATTGTCAAAAACGACATACTTTCTACAACTCCCTCTCAAACCCTTCTCCATCTTCACATCTCACTCCTCGGGTCTCTCATTCAATTTATAGTCACATGCCTCAGCATCTCCTTTCTCTCATTCATCAATCTTCCACCCTACAGCATCCCATCACTCACCCATCATCATGCCACAACACAAATAACTTAGCAACACTCATCCCCTCAATCTTCCAAAGATGCCCTCATCCACACCATCCATTCACCCAGCACAATCCATCCCCTCAACGCCTCCCTCCTAACCATCCCAACAAAAAGATCATACATATCAACCACTTCTCCACCCAGCTTCAAACCAATCAAATACCCCAAACTACTTCCACAACGCCCACAATAAGAACTCACAGACCAGATAAAAGGATGGAAACCTTCAGACACTAGGACTCCGATCAAAATATCCCTTGCCAGTTCTCAGATTTCTCAGGGAAAGGAAAAACATGGAGACGCGATGGATTCGAGAATCCAACCCATCATCTCGACCGGAACAGAGATTAATCAACACTGGGAAAATGGAAGCGAAGACGCTACGATGATTGTAATGCAATGCAATGATTGATCAAAATGATATGGAAGGTGGGATTGAGATATTTCGTCATCGACTGAGTAAAGAGGTCATCGGGATCGGATTCATAGGGAAGGAATGAGGTTTTGACTTGATATCCATGAAGCAATAGTTTTGGGGGAGAAAGGGGAAAAGGGGGTGGAGGGAGGAGGTGGTGGAGGGAGGAGGTGGTGGATGGAGGAGGAGGAAATAGACATACAACAAGATACCTACCTACCCAAGAACAAATAGATTCGGAAAATCAAAAGATATATACTCACAAATTCCTATTCTTTAAAACTATAATTATATTCCTATAAAGTATATGCGAAAGATCTGGTAATGACGTTTCTGGGGATGTTTCGATTCCTCGCAAGTAATTGTGAAATGGAATTATATTTCAAAGAATCAGCTGAAACTTCCTCCTCTTTTTTGTAACCCCCCTCCCTTCCCCCCCCCCAAACCAGAAACAAGTTGCAGAGTAAAGACAGAGTACATACATAGTACATGATACATGCCCGAAAAATCCTACACATTTACACAAGATAATTCCATGCTCCATCTACCGCGCATTTCATATTTCATAATTCGTGTTTCATGGTGAGGGTAGCTAAATACCTATTTGATAATCAAACTCCATCGATTCATTCAATCATCATATCATAAATTAAGATCAATTAATTTAGTGGAAATAGAGTAATAGAGTACATACTACCTACCTACACAGATGATAAGTATTTCCCCTGACATGACCTTCAAGCAGACTGCAGACTTGATCATTCCGCCTGAGAACCCTCAATGTATTATGTTCTGCTAATGACTGATCCATTCAGCTTCCCCTCCTCCTACCTCTCACCCCCTCCCACCAAACCACATTCCCCATTTCATCTCGCTCATCATCCTCGTCCATCCACTCTCCCACCTTCCTAAAATTACAAAAATCCTAAAAAACTTCTATTATCAAAAATTTCCACACTCAATTATTAGTACGCCTTCCATTCATCCAGATATCTTTCGCATCGAATCAAAACCAGAAATAAAAATCACAAAAAACATAAATCCTACCAGCCATCCCAATCCCATCCATGCAATGCAGTGTCATTTGCTCATCAATCATTGCTCATCCATAATCCAAATGCGCTATCCCATTTGTCTATCCATCCGTCTATCCGCCCGCCCATCCATCCTTTCACGTACTTCACCACAAACTCAAAGTTTCGTGCCTCCCTCCCTAATATGATCGCTTAACCGTCTTCCAATACTAGCACCACCGGAACTTGGTCCTGCCCCACCATTACTATCATCCGGACTATTGGCACCACCTCCACTACTACTACCTGCGCCATTACCGAAGCTGCGTCGCTGACCTTCTCCTCTGCGAACATTCAAAAGCCAACGAACATACATATTGAGTGTGCTTATTGTGTTGCGAAGTTCGACGATTTGATCTTTTAATGGAATAGTTTCGTTCAAAAGCATCACGCTTTGACGAGCTTCCATTTCGGCGATACTGGCAGTGAGAGTATTAATCCTGCTCTGTTGAGACTCAACAACTGAGAGAAGATAAGTATTAGGTGTTTCGTAGGAATCGTCCGTCATTGATAATCCTGCAAGAGAAGGTGCCGTCGCATCGGCTCGATCGAAATTTCCATTGTCACTAATACAATTCTCGAGATGCTTAATCTTCCGCTCAAATCGATCAATCTTTTCACTCTTGACTTTATTATCGGCTTGCATTTTTGCTGCCCATGGACCCAATCTCCTAAGCTCGCACTTGTCTTTATGATCATCAATGTCCTTTCTCTTACACTCATGATCGCAACCAAATTCTGACCATTGACATTGCACGGTGCCTTCTGGACATTGATCAACATGTTCTGACTCCTTGATGCGTAAGATCTCTCCTCCACATTGACCGCAATTGACATGACGGAACGTGCATTTCGACTCGCAATGTTCTTCCATATCCTTTGCCTGCACAGTCGCATCGCAGTAAGGACAGGAAGAATCATAATGAAGACAACCCTTTGGTTGATGGAGTCTCTTGATAAGTTCCTTGCAATCAGGATCCAAACACGCGATTTCAACTTCCTTGCAATGAATAGCGAGATGATTGCGAAGTTTCGATCGTTGGAGATGAGTTTCGCAACTTGGGCATACAATCATCAAATCGTTGACTTGTTGAACAATAATTCTATTCGATGGACGAAGTGGATCATTGCGTGAAATTGGATAACGGTCCATAGGACATTTTTCCGTAACAGCCAAAGCTTGAGTAATACATTCTCTACAGAAAGTATGATCGCAATGAATGGTGACTGGATCAACCAAAGGAACGCGACAAATTGGACAAATGAGATTTTGGTCGGGAGTATTTACGTAGTCAACCGCACGATAATCGATAGTATCTTCATCGCGTCGATCTCTTTCTTCTTCTCCAATGACTTCCATAATTCCTCGATCTAGTAAAGTTGAACGACGAGATCGTGAATAGTAGGAGTTTTCGGGCGAAGAATGAATGCTGGAAGCCGGGGTATTATTTGGAACGTGAAGGACCGGTTGTGTAACTTCCGATTGAGGTGGATAGTAAGCAAAGCCAATGTGAGTTGTAGCAGGATCGTAACCTTCAAAGATGAAGATATTGTCGGGCGGCGTGTTTGGTCGAGAAATGTGCGAGACAGGTGTAGCAGCTCCATTTGTTGGAGTATTCGGTGGAGGCATGTTGACTCAGCTATGGAGACGACCAAACGAATTAATTGATCAATCGAGAATTAATCAAAATGGCAACGCAAATCTCCATTAAACTTTAAAGTGTTGTGGATGAAATTGAAGCCAGGAAGGTAAGGTTTCCTTTGGAATTGAAAGCATTCGAAAGAGGTATCTTTGATCTTTGGTCTTTGGTCTTTGGTCTTTGGTTGACAGTGACAATGACAATGACAGCAATATCAATATTGGACCACGTGAGTTATTGATTACACTTGGGTCAAGGACAGGAATGAGAAGAGAAGAGAAGAGAAGAGAAGAAGTATTGCAAAGGCAAAGACAGTTCGTTATTGTTATTGTTGTCGTGGTTTTATTATGGTTATGATTATGATTATGATTACCTAGGTAGCTTCAGAAGATGCGAATTTGCGTCTCTGGTCTCAACATTGACCCTATCGATCTATCACGTGGTCAATATGGTCACCCTTCGGTAACCTCATCGGATCGGATATACTACTACTGTACTGTACATATCATGGGAAGAGAAGGAAAGGAACCATTTCTCCCGTCATGTTTGATGAGACCATGATAAAGTATTGCAAGCCAGACAAACGTCAATTATACCAATAAATATAATAAATAACAATCGATTAATTCAACATAACCCTTCTTTCAAATTCATTCAATATCTGATACTTTCACTCCCATTGCTTCCTCTTGATCTCATCCTCCATTCCTCCACTCTGCGGCTTTCCGGAGCTCGTATATCTTGATACTATCTAGGTCGCGATCATGTCTACCAATCCCAATCAATACTTTCTACTTGCGGATCATATAAAATTATCATTACTGGAAAGACAACGTGCTATTTCCCTGAATTTGGAACCTACATCCCAAGATGGTCATATTTCACGGTCGTTGGAATCTTTGCGGGAAGGTTTGGAGAATATCACGAATGAAAGGATACGATTAGAAGAAGCAGGAGAGACATCGTATGTTAGATCTATCTCTTGAATGGCGCATCGAATTATTCCGGCAATTTCCCTTTATATAAGTCCATCTTGGGGCGACATTCGCGCATCACATATCTCTTGTGCAGCGCATTATATATTTCAATTTCGCATAACTAACCGTCTGCTAGTCAATCCCTTACCCTACAAGAAACCGAACACACCCTCCGAACACAATATGACGACCTAGCCTCTCAATTCCTCGGCCATCCTACCGCCAGTACTTCATCCACTCTCTCACACCCCAATGACCCCTCCCTCTCCAGCGATTTTGCCCGAGCAACCGAACGTCCCCGCGTAGGATCCTCCTCCTCCTTCCTGAAGAAATCTCTCCGCAATTCCGCCGTTGCTCCATCCCCAAAATCCGTTCGATTCAGCGACTCTCCTTCCATCCAAGAAGCGTCCGATCCCGCCCGCGCCGCACTCTTTCCTTACCGCGATGACCCCTCCGGTCCTCCAGATCAAAGCCATCTCGACAACCAACAAATACACGCCTATCATTCTCAAGTGCTCGCAGAACAAGATGAGGCGCTTGATAGACTTGGAGAGAGTATTGGCCGACAGAGAGAACTGAGTATACAAATCGGTGATGAGTTAGATGAACATGTACAGATGTTAGATGAAGTGGATAGACATGTGGATCGTCATCAGAGTAGACTGGATAAAGCGCGAAGGAATTTGGGGACCGTGGCAAGGAAAGCGAAGGATAATATGCAGATGACGATTATTTTGGTTTTGATCATTATATTAGTCTTGTTGATCATTATTTTAAAGTAGATTCCGAACATGAATGACGGTAGGGCGGAGGGAAGACGGTCCCGGCATTGAATAAACTTCAAACTTTGACAGGCAGACCATGGGAGGCAACGTGATGATTACGAGGCGCAGGAATTGGAGTAAGGAGTACAGGTGAAAGCATGGGTGTATGGAATAAGAAAAGAAGGACAAGTTCTCTGTACAACCCTTTACTTTGTCCCTCATGAAATCTCATCAACAACTAGCTTAGCGTGGATTGGATTGGATGGCTACCCATCTTCCTACCCACCTACCAGAGACATCCATCCATCCACATCTTAAGAAAATCTTCACCTGAAATTTGGAGCTGGGGCGTTGATAACTAGCCTAGCCTAGCAAGATTTCAATCAATATATACATTTTCTCTACATACATACATCCATCCATCTCAAAATCCTGATTCTCCCACTCACTAACCTAACTTGAGACGTTCATGTTGATTTCTATATACTAGATATGTTATACGTTATATGTTATATAAACATTCGTGTGGAAAATATATGAGATGAGGGATGATAGTATGCAATATGTATACAATGACTCTGATAATTACCTGGATAGCTCAGCTCCAGTTTGGGTACTATGTATATTAGGGTATGTTAGGTGGTAGGTGGTAGGGGGTGAAATCCGCTTATAATATACTTTTTACTTTTTACCCCTTTCTTCATCGACTCCTTCTCCTCCCCTACTCTCAATACCACTACTAATATCAACATCGACCCTAAAACCTACCAAATATACATTATACATTATACATTATACATTATACATTATACATTATACATTATACATTATACATTATACATTATACATTATACATTATACATTATACATTATACATTATACATTATACATTATACATTATACATTATACATCAAACATCATATACCCACCCTCTCACAGCCCATCCACCTTCTTCCATCTAATCCTCATCCCTATAAATCTCATCCAGATTCGCCTAAACCTACCACACCTCTTCCAATAAACGCAAACTCCTCTTGTTCCAGTGACTCACTCATTTACTTACTCATTTACCCCCTCCTCCTTCCCAATCCATACATATACATACATACATATTTCAATTCCTCCAGTATCCCAAACTTCCATGATACACATTCATTAACAGCATCACATACATCCCAAGATATTCCCGACCAGTTCATCATCACGTCACATCAGATGACGTCGCCTCAATCACACACACAAATCACCATATCATATATATGCATGGGCAGGTAAGATTCTTCATTCTGAATTTTCCCACAAACAACTACATACAGACATATGTAATGTGCCGAGTTGTGCATCATCACCATGATACATAATTCCACAGGGGGAATATGCACAAATCTAGGACACCATTCTACTATTCCCCTTGCTCCTTTCCTCCATCCACTTCCCTGCACATACAGAATCAGTATACCACATCTAGTTTGCAATGTATACCTGCAAATATATCATAAACCCTACCATCCATAGGTATATCTCCACTCCCTAGAACGCCGAGTCGTGAACGACAAATGAGAAAAATGTAAATTCAAACGCCAGTTTATGCAGAACTGTTATCTTAACGCTGACAAAGGAAAGAAAATGTGGTATGGTTCTAAAGATGCTGCCCGGCAACAGTGGTATCAATGGTGGAAGGTGGAAAAGCCGTTAGGGTAATGGTGTGTAAGACATAAAAACCGAAACATGAGAACGATTTGCGGGTTTTAATTTGTTGTTATTTTGGTACAGACCTGAGCCTGATTGATATAATCGATTATTGATTTCGGTCATTTTTAGATAACAGGATATTGTTACTGTGGAACCGATCCCTTGATAGAACCCCTTCAATTGAATCCTGCGGGATATAATATGTGAAAATCAAAATGCGACGCGGACACAAAGTAGTGTGTCAAGTAAGCTGAGCATGTCGAGCGCTTCTAATTCAAGGCCATAGTCTTTTTAGCTTGTTCGTAGACGACGTATGTGATACTGACAGCAGGTACGACCTTGAATAGATTAGGCGCAAGGCCCTTGTACAAACCACGGAATCCTTCATTTTTAAGAGTCTTCTGTGCAACATCCACAATGCCAGTATAGGTTGGAGGGTGTAGGACTGTGCCTTGAGCTTGTAGTCGAGTACGGAGGAGATTGATTGGATAGACAATGCTTGCGCCGAATGCTCCCGAAAATGCGCCAATAGCGCCTGTGGCAAACGGTCCTGGCAGGGCATCTGCTTCACTGTATCCAAAGCGCTTCATATTTCGACGTGCCACGTATCCCTTTAAAGTTTCAAACGTAGCAAGATCAATAGCAGAATAGGGGAACATGCCAACCAACCCCATTGTCAAACCTCTGTATGCGAATGGAATTCCACCTTGTTTGTACATTTGTTTCGCAGTGGCGGCAATAAGGGCATTTCCACGAAGGCCACCAGCAACAGTTTCACATTGCATTCTAGACACGAATAAGTTCAATATTCAAATTATAAGGGATAAGAAGGGCATCTCACCGGAACTTTAAGGTATCAATCGGATAGACAACCAATCTACGATCAAGGATTAGTAGTTATTTCATGTGACTTGAATACAAGTACATACTGAGACATTATTCCAGCAAAACCACCAGCAACAAACTTTGAATAAGGGTTAATCTTCTTGGAATTACCATGTCCCTCCAATTGAGCCAGGTGTTTTTTCGCGGCTTCAAAGGAGCCAAATTTGATAGCACTTTCAGGCATAACTTTAAGGACATTTAACCCATTACCTATTCATTTGTCAGTTTGTGGTAAGAATATTTTAGGATAAACTCACCAGCGAATAAGCTACGCATACCGCCTACTTTCCAAAGCTCCTTGATAGCAAGGATTATAGGCTGTCCAGCCATTTTAACAGCTGCAGCCGGGTTTCCCTGCTTCGCTGCTTCGAGAGGTGCACTTTTTGCAGAGACATTGGCGATGAGGTAAACTTTCAATCGATCTATGGGAGCTGTTGCTGTACGAGAGAAAATTCCGGCGATAGCACCCGCCGCGAAGTAGCCTGGATCAGGTAATATCTCCGTCAGTCTTGATCTCTCTGATGACTCTAACTTTTTAGGAACTTCGTGGGTTAGCTCTGGCCGACGTCTCCTCATAACATTGGCCATGTTTTCAGTACGTGGATGAAGTGGGTCGACAATGTGGTCATATACATCATCAACAGAGTCAATAGAATTGATCGCTTGTACATTTGTGATGGCCATGTTTGCGATTTGGGTGTGAGGAGAAGTGGGTGAAGGTGCTTCTTCAATTTGAATTGTAGGAGTTCGGCCACGATGCGATTCTGCGATACTAATAACTGCCCCAAAAAGAAGCTTAAGAAAATTTGTTTTGGTACCTAAGCCTTCGAGTGTGTCTTCTCGAATTGAAGTATCGCCCTCGGCGTTCACAGCTACTGCAGACTGATAATATGACAGTACGGCCTTCAAAGGTTGGGTAGAAGCTGTAGTGGGTAAAAATAGCAAGAAGTTTCTAAGAAGAATATCAATTAGGACAAATTAACTTTCAGAGGAGTCAATGATTTTGAAGTTTAGAATATATGGTCATAGTTTGGCTACCAGTACTAGGTAGTTTCAACGGTTCGCCGGGGGTTTTAGCGGCTGCATAGCAACCATACAGAATGAAACTTTGGTAAGATATCAACATCATCTGGTATGGCTCATTCACTCGACATAAGAGAAGTGACAGTACTAACCTCCATTCATCGAATGTTATGAATCCCTTGAAGTAAAGTTAGAACATGGTCAATGGTAGATTTTCAAGACGGTGATTCTGGTACAAACATCGTGATTCATATCAACCTCTTCGAAGAATAGGTCTAATTTAGATTTCGAAATAGTAAGTCCAGCTTTCTTGAATGCAACTTGCAATTCATCTTTATCCAATCTATTATCATGATCCCTATCAATGCCTTGGAAGAGGACGAATAACTCTTTTTCGGTTTTCTCGACGAAAGTTCGAAACTCTGGAGGATGAAAGAATTAGTAAGGATGTATGAAGCTGGAAGCTGACGGAGTGCTGTTGCGTGTAGATTTTCTTGGAGGTCCATACCATCATATTGAATAACTTCATCTCCATTTTTATCCATAGCCTTTACTGCATCTCTTAGCATATCACCGGCATTCTTCAATGGGTGATCGATCTTCCGCAGCCCCTTTTGAAGCTCTTGCAAATTAATCTCCCCTTTCTGATTTGTATCTAATTTTCTCCATAACTGCTCAACCCTCTCGTCGCGAGCATTTTGGGTTTCTGCTACTGCGGCTACTTTTGATAGCTTCATGATATCTTTGTTGAGTTGCGGCCGTGGGGTTATGATTTCGCAGTCATATCGTATAGTAATTGATCAATGAACTGATCAAAATTTGAGAGGATGGGGTTATCATCGATGCGAACGAGCGAGCATATCCTTCTTCGACTTTCATACCATATCAAAGTTTTAATGCGAAGTGAGGCAGCATAGGAGTGAAGTTTCAATAATAATTCAGAGCGCAAACTTCCAAGATTCCGTCCAAAGATTAAGCTTGACCAATGAGAAATGCTTGATTGGTCGTATTACACTACCGTAGTGGGGGCAGGGTTCCCGATGTAGATCCTCAATCATTGGCAGTCAGCCTTGTCAGCCTTGGAGCCATCAGCCTCATCAGAGTTGTATCCTCATCCTGATTCATATTCGAAACTTCAGTGAACGGGCGGTTTCCCTTCTACATTGATCAAGATATATTCTTGAAGGATTGTTCTTAAAGAAAGTGAACAAATTCTGATTTTTATAGATCTAATTGAGCTTTGGGATAGGTTAGTGCCTCTTTGACTCTTTTGGAGATATCAAATTCAAAGTATCAGCAGAGAAACCGTTTTGCCTTCAAGCTATCTGCGATGGCTGCCAATTACTGGGAAGTAAGTTACGCTTGTTGAAGAATCATCCTTAGGATAGAAGCTAATCTTTTAATAGTCGAGTCAACGAAAACACTGGCAATTCACACGAGAACAATTGGAGGATTTACGATCCAAACTTGAAGATGAAGATCAAGCTCTGGTACAAGCATATCCTCTGCCACAACTCAGACACTTGAGCATATATTTTAATCAACGTATGAACTGTTGCAGATGGTTTGAAGGGACAAATGATTGATATTTCAATGCAGAAATGACTCGACTTGGAAAACGCCTCGGTGTGCGACAGCAAGCAATGGCCACGGCACAATTGTACATTCGTCGATTTTACTCAAAGGTCGAAATTCGGAAAACGAACCCATATTTGGTTCTGGCAACAGCAGTATATTTGGCATGTAAAATGGAAGAATGTCCACATCATATCAGACTTGTGGTTAGTGAAGGTCGAGGATTATGGCCTGGTATGTTTCCTAGTACCTTCAATCGTGGACATTACAATCACCGAACTCGCTAACGACGATAATAGAATATTTCAGTAATGATACTTCGAGGCTTGGGGAATGTGAATTCTTTTTGATCTCCGAAATGAGTTCACAAATGATTGTCCATCATCCTTATAGGAGTTTGACTGCTCTTCAAGGAACTTTCTCCCTCACAGCAGAAGAATCCAATCTTGCTTGGTCTATTGTAAATGACCATTACATGACGGACTTACCTCTATTTTACGCGCCACATACCATTGCTATTATGGCTATTCTTCTAGCGCTTGTACTTCGCCCAAATGCGACTGGAATTCAATCTGCTAGTGGTTCCTCGGCTAGCAATATTGCAAGTGCCGCACAAGCTGCATTAACGACCGCTGGTCAAGCGAAAGGCGGAATCCCTGAGAGGCAAGGAGGAAGAACGAAAGTACAAAAATTAGCAAGTTGGCTTGCTGAAAGCACTATTGATGTCGAAGCGATTGTTGATTGCACGCAAGAAATGATATCATTTTATGAAGCTCAAGAGCACTACAATGAAAAGCTTACAAGGGAACAAATAAACCGATTTATTAAAGCTCGAGGTTTGGATAAGTGAATCAAGTTTATGAGATAGGATGCGAAATGGATGAGATTTCGAAGCGTTTCAGTCGCATTCATTGGAAAGATCCTATTTGATGAAGCAAAGGAAAGAGGGGAGTGGATGTTATACACAGTCCGAGAAATAAAGCCTCTCTGAATTCGAACTCGAGCAACATAAATTCTCTTCTTGTTGGCAGCATGCAAACAGAAAAATGTGGAATTTCATCCCGGCAATTACCCAAACAATCTTCGACGTAGTCATGCCCGATACTCACAGAGTAAAGAATCGTGGCCAAAATTAAACGCTATGGAGACTAGAAAGACCTACCATCGACTCTATGGATAAGCTTGATCTGACTACATTGCATGGCATAGCATATCCGTTACAGCCAGTCTAGCATTATTCGAATTTCTCTTCAAATTCCACTTGAGCAATTCAGTAAGTAGATATTGAGTAGTTTACTGGCTACCTTGCTGGATAGATCTCCATATCGTGAGAATTCCATGTCGCTAACATCACATTCGATCTCAATATCGACACGTGTCTCGAAATTTGGAGGAAGAATATAGTATACAAGGATTCGATTTGAATGTTTTTGAAGACATTCAGAGTGTGTTTTGTATGACGTGGCGGGGATAACAGGTGATTGGTCTGAGGTGTTAAGCTGCGGAGACTGGAGACAGGAGATAGAAATAGAATCATCCAATATTCATAATACTTGGGAATTCATTTGCGTTTTGTTATTTTGCATGTATATATATCTAAATAGCATTGTGAGAATCTCGTTCAGTGAGGATAACCTCGCATATCGTGTGGTTGATGAGTCTTCATTCTGTAGTGTTAAAGCTGCTCGTTTATACTTTTACTGGTGACTCCTTTTCTACCTCGCTTTTTTATCCTCGTGATCAGATGGTTTGGCCTTGGGCTTGGGCTTGAGCTTGTTCTAAACTTATTTGGGTAGCTAGGTATCTAAGATTATTCGTATATGGTATTGTATTGTATTGTAGGATATCTAAGTGTATCTATAGATAAAGAGTGTGTATGTTGGGATGAGTTGGGATGAGTTGGGATGGGATGGGATGGTATTCCTATTATACGTATAGCAAGCATACCCCCATCCATACTCATTCGTATCTCGACATGATGTTTAGTTTTCAGTTAACGAATACCCCTTTCCTTCCGCTCCTCCTCTTCTTCCTTCCTCCCATTCCTCTGAACCCTTTGAAGAAATGAAACTGAAACGAAATGAAACGAAACGAGCTTAACGGAATGAAAATGGACGAGTATTGGATAATGCATACTGGGTAATGCGTAATGCGTAATGTGTAATGCGTAATGCGTAATGCGTAATGCGCAATGCGTAACACATACTTGAGTGATAATAAATACCTAGTAGGTAGGTGAAATGGCGGGGTAGATACTAAACATATTCATGCTACTTCATATACTATGCATACTATCCTATCCTATCCTATTGTAATATAATATAAAATGCTATGCTATACTATAGGTATAACAAACTAAAACTAAAAACGAAGAATTAAAAAGTAAAACGTAAATATTAAACATCAGAATATAGAGTATAAGTTAAGTAGGTGGGTGAGTATATCTCTCCTCATTTTTACCAAGTACTCATCTATATACATAATAGATATATATTTAGAAAGCGATATTTGTAGATAATATCTCCCCTTTCCCCCTTATTCCTCTTATAAATTAATTCAACTCTAGAATCTAGAATTCAAGAAAAAAGAAAGGAAAAAAGCCCTCCCCCTCAAATCTATATCTATTATATGTGCCTATATATATACAAATAGAATCTTTATTATATTATTCTCTTTCATTTTGTATTTATTTATCTTATATTTTATATTTTAAATTTGTTATATAACATAACATTATAGCATTACATATTATTTTTTATTATATAAATATCACTTAATATTAAGCAAGTCTTATTCCTAAATATAATATAGTAGAATATAGTTTCTATTTATTTATTTATTAATTCAGAATTATTTAGCATATTTTATTAATAATAGATTAGTGATAGTGGTTAGAAAGTATATCAAAATTATATTAATTTGTAGAGGTATATATAATTAAAAAAGGGAGAATAATTGAATAATACTAGTATTATATTATAATATATTAGACCGATAGTAGTAGACTTGAAAATTCGAATACCCTATTAGAATATATCAATTATATATTATATTATATGACATCCATACCTATCTAGATATCTATTTACATAGTAAGTAGTATAATTTCGGAAAATCAAATTATATTTTATTAACAAATATATTATACAATATATATATCACTATATCTAATAGTTAGTGTATAAAGTAAATATAATTTAGAGTTTGCAAAGTAAGTAGATAGATAATCTGATTTATTAGTATATTATAGTCTCACCTTTCTATTGATAGGGATGAATTTGAAGTTGCTATTATCATTAAATTTGTAATTATTATTAAAGCTGTAATTATTATTAAAGTTGTAATCATTATTAAAGTTGTAATCTTATATATAAATCTTATAACCTAGAAACCAAATTCTTGTAATTCTTCAAATAAGATTTACTTATTATTATAAATAACCAGGTATCGAATATCTATCTATTCATCTCTTGCCTATGTATATATACATACCTCTACCAGCTTAAATATAAATATCAAATATCAAATATCAAATACATAAGCCCACGCCCGATCTCAAGAAAGACATTACATCTTTATGAAAGAAATAAAGAGTCCCCTCGAAATCAAGGGTGCGCGGGTATAAGTAGGATAGGCTTGTTGATTAAGTATTCAAGCTTACATTGGATTCAATCTATAGAAAAACTTGACTATACCGGACTGGGATATATCGAAATAATTTTCTTATTTGAATACTTTTTATATAGTGATATTGGATTTTTTGGATATATCGATATATCGAATACTTGTTTCGTAAATCTAATATAAATTTTGATAATAAATCTAATTAAATAAGCTTTTTTTTTTATTAATAAATATAATTCGCTTTAATTATATAATTTTTCCCAAAAAAATATCGAGGTTTGGAATTGAAATCAGATACAAATTTTGATTAGAAAACTTAGGCTATTATTTTTATATCGGAATCTTGGATATATCGGATTTAATTGATCTAAAATCTCAGTTCGATATAATCAAGTTCTTTTGTAAGAGTTCTAGCCCCTGCTCACTGTATATATAATGCTTTTCCAGTTAAAATATGAGATTATTCAACTTTTTATATCCTAGTTTATTTTTTATAATAAGAGATAAAATTAGATTTTTTTAAAAAAAAATGTTATTTAATTAATTAGATTTTATAAAAAAATAAATAGAATTTTTTTATTTTTTTGAAATAGGATTTGAAAAGGTTAAAATTGAAAATTTTAAACTTTAATGAAAATTTGCTTATTTTGTATAAGAAAAATATTATATATTAGAATTTTTTAAAAAAATTGATTTCAATACTATATAATTATTCAATAAAAATAATAATAAATATTTCAAATAATTTTTTATATCTTGATTTTATTTATTTATTATTTTCAATTTTTAAAAAAAGAAAATATAAAGATTTGAATGAAATATTTAATATAATAATTTGTATAGGAAAACCTTATTTTTGTAGGGATTTTGTTACATTTGTTACAGAGGTGCGGTGAGCAGAGGCTAGAACTCTTACCTACCTCGCCTCAGCCTCCCTAGTAATCACCAATACGCACAACTCAGAATCAGATCATTAGAGTAGTAGCTAGTATTATACATATCTCATTATTTATATATGCATCTACTCATCTAAATCAATTAATGAATCAATAAAAGAAAGTATAAATACAGTTGTTATATACTATTTCATTATAAAACGAATATGAATAATGTGCGTGGTGGATGAGTGGATGAGAGTGCGAGTATATATACTATATATCTGCTAATGAGATATACTAACTATACTAGCCATCGGGGAAAAAGAATTTTTCAGACCGTGAATTCGTAAAAGCTTTTTCTCTTATTTCTTTAATTTTTATGGGGGCTAACCCCCAAACCCCCGATCCTCGCTATACTCGAGGTTTAATTATAAATAATAATAATCTATTTATATAAGGAATTACAATTATTCTTCAATAATACTAGAGGCCTACAAGCCCCCAAACTCCTTGCTTTTTGAGAAAGTATTATATAATTATATTTATAATTATAAAAATCTATAAAAAAATATTTATTGAAAGCTTACAAACGAAATCGATTTATCTTTTTCTTTTTTTATTTAGATTTTTTAATTTTATTCAGATTTTAGTAAATCACTTTACATCAGATTATCAATTATACTATTGAACTATGAAAGCTATAGTATTAAAATAATTTTTATTAATATTAGATTAGCGATATTCAATATAAACCTCTTTTAATTGATTATATAAGCTTTAATTATATTTATATTATTTCAACTTCAATCTTTTATAAAAACCTTAGTTTTGAAGCTAGCAATATAAAAAATATATTATTTGAAAGCCTTTAATCTCTTATATATAGTTATTACTTTTTTTCTTTTTCATTTAATTCATATTAGCTTAAATAAACTAATTCAAAAGATTCTACTATTAATTTAATCATAATATCGATCAAAAAAACTAAACGCTCTAGTTATATTAATACTATTTCAACTTCAATCTTTTATAAAAACCTTAGTTTTGAAACTAACAATATAAAAAATATATTATTTGAAAGCCTTTAATCTCTTATATATAATTATTACTTTTTTTCTTTTTTATTCAATTCATATTAACTTAAATAAACTGATTCAAAAAATTCTACTATTAATTCAATTACAACACCAATCAGAAAAACTATACTAGCCGAAAAAACTAAACTTCAACCAATAGAAAGTTTCGCACATTACTTTACTTATAACCAATCAAAGGGAATCTTATATATACCAATTGACAAATTTGCTATGATTATAGAGATATATGATTACATAATACATGAGTACAAAAAAACTTGACTTGCTTCTTACAAATCCATTATAATATAAATCTATTAGATCTAATAAATAATTATAATTATAATTATCAGAATCCTTTCCTCTATTTCATAATATATATACCTCCCTCGCCTCCCTCGCCTCTCTATCTATAGTATATATCAAGCATTACAAGAATCATAAGAATAGTATACATCTATACCACACACATATATATATATATACATATACCCAATAAACAATACCCATAATAAAATACATAAATTTCACAAAACCGAAAAATCCATCAAAAGTTCAAGATAGAAAGAGGAAAATAATTGTTTAATTATTTATCAAGAAACCTACCGGTTTCTCTCACCCCATCAGTTCGTTTATTCGTAAGTAATTCGATTCGATATCATACCATACCATATCATACCATAATACGCAAGGTCCGTATCGGTATGTGGTGGATGAAAATTGAAACGTCTTCTGTATGATCCATATGTATGATATGTATGATATAGCATGGAATCCAAGGAGTACCTAGATAGGTATTGGGATATCGATACGGGATCTGCATTTACATGATGGATATGATTAACCTTAACGCTGTGGCGCTGAGGGCGGGTAATTGTAATTGTTCATTCATAGGTGTACGTTGTAATTTCTTATTTTGGGTTCTTATTTTGAGTCGGTGGGTTGTGGTGTCTAATTGATTATTTATTTATTTTAAGATTATCTATGGGAACACTTACAATCTATCAGTACATATATAGTTACCCGTGGATCTAGTCAATATCTATTGCATTGAGTTGAGTAGTTTCATAGTATAGTCTCATAGCACTGTAGTATTCTGCTGTGCATACAGATATATATAGATATAGATGTCGACAGTGGGACTGGGAATCTGGGATGGAGAACAGGAGTGTATATATGTGTGATATGATCCTAGATTGTTCCAGATTCTAAGTATTTGTATTTGTTCTTTGCTTGGTCTTGGCTTGTTTGTGGTTTGTGGTGTGGTTGGGTTTGGGGTTTGGTAGGGGAGAGGAGAGGAGAGGAGGGGAGGGGAGGGGAGGGGATTGATTGTGTGGTTGGGTTTGGGGTTTGGGGTTCACTGGTGGTTTGAGAGATGAATGGTTGAGCTTGGAGTTTGGATTGGATTGGATTGAATTGGTGGGTTGGTGGGAAGATAGATAGAGAGATAAATAGATATAAAAAATATATAGATTAAAAACATGAATAAATAGATAAAGGTATATAAATAAAATAAAATAAAATAAAATAAAAACAATAGAGTAGAGTAAAAAAGAGTAAAGAAGAAAAAAGAAGAAAAGAAGAAAAAAAGAAGAAAAAAGAAAGAAAGAAGAAAAAGAGAAAGAAAAGAAAACGAAAGTCAAATAAAGTATCGTCTACTCATCTCATCTCATTTCATCTCAAATAGTATAATATAAGATACAATTCGGAAAACAGAGTACACCTGTAATACAATACAAGAATAAACATCTAATAGGCTTAATAAAGAAGCGAGAGAGATAGAGTTGTATGGGTGGATAGCAGTCGGTACATCGGTATTGCTATATGAAAAGGAATCATAATCTTTTGTAATAGGTAATACTAGTAGGTAAGCAGGTAGGTGGTATTTAATCTGTATGGAGTTTTGAGATCAAGGACTTTCTTTATGGTTGTATGTAGATATAGTGTAGATGTTTATTTAGGAGGTCTTGATCTAATGTACTCCGTATATGAGTGTAGTAAATGGAGTACTATATATATTAAGATCTTAGCATCAATCTATCACACAGATTCACACTGTTCTACATTGAGTATTCCGAAGTCCATGGGTATTCATTTATTCATTTGTTATTCATTCATCTGTCCGTTGGTAGTCTATCGGTTTATCAATCCATCTATTTTTGGATGTCCACATATTAATTAACCTGACGGAGTACGGAGAATCTGATGGGTGATGAATCTAATGAATGAATGATTCAATACTACCTACCTAGGTTCATTCCACTCGGGACGGAGAGATGGAGATGGAGATGCAGATGGAGATGCAGATGGACATGAGGGAGGGATGGAATATCTCAATTTCGATTTCGATTTCGATTTCGATTTCGAGGCTTGGCTCTTTACCTAGGTAGGAAGTAGGCACGCATAGGATTATGGACTATGGACTATGGACTATGAACGGACTATTATGGATGGAGGCGAGGTGGGCGAGGTGGGTTAAGATTAAATAAATATGGAATTTTATGGGATTTTCATCTTAGGTGGTTGCATCGGAAGCTGGAGATGGATATGATGAGTATGGCTGTGTAGACTATAGACTATAGACTATAGTCTATAGTCGTGTAGAAGTGGGAATGTATCTAATGAGATGATTTTGGAGAGGATGATTATCTACTACAACCTGGAAGTGATTGGAAATGGGGACTTGGTATTAGATGAGTGTGTTATTAAACGAGGACTTGTTATTCCATTGAGATGGATGATTCTTGGTATTGTATCATGAGAATCTTGCTCAAATAATGTAGAGTCAAGTAATCACTATTACATTCAAAAGTTCATACACCTTCCCAATTGCATAGTGCCATTTCAATGTCAACCCCAAAAGTCTCACAAAGTCCCATGAACAGATGAGAAAGTAAAACTCCCCTTGAACTTCATTTCTATTCGTTGACCCTTCTTAGACGCTTCTTTAGATTCCCTCTTCAAACTCTCCGTTCCATTTCAATCCATCCGACTAGAGTAATTATGGGGGAAAGTCAGAAACTAGACTGTAGATGCTTGGATCTAAGCAGTTGTGTTGTTGTTGTTGTTGTTGTTGATCTAGTCCGTTTGAGATCATCTTCTCATGCACACTTGTCATGCAGGAGCGTGAGTGTGAGGCGTGTGAATGGTGGAAGAGAAGCGTGGGAGTCTTGGTCCTGGTGGTCCTGGTGGTCCTGGTGGTCCTGGTGGTCCTGGTGGTCCTGGTGGTCCTGAGTATGGCCTTGATTAGCTGATGAGATGCTGTGTGTGGTGTGAGGTGTGTTGCAGAGTGGCAGAGTGGCAGAGTGGCAGAGTGGCAGAGTGGCAGAGTGGCAGAGTGGTAGAGTGATAGAGTCGTCGTATCTGTGATATGGCAATGGGAATGACAACCTTGTGGCATGAGAATAATATCCATTGCTCGGAACAAAACTTGAGTCTCAAAACGGTTAGAGCGTCCAGACTCTTAGTACGGAGACCATTCCAATTTCTGACGGCTTAAACCGCCATTGACACTAAACTAAATTCCTGTTCCAAGACTAGACTAGACCCAAAGGAGTTAATGATATTCACCACTCGCTTCCAGAACCAATCACATCCACACACTCTCATCTTACATCAACAATCCTAAACATCTTTGGGCTTAGCTCCCTCACTTAGTGTGACTTCCCATTTCAATTTCGCCACTAAGGTACTGAGGTCCCAAGGTACGAAAGAACAGCCATCATGTAAACCTACTTGTTCTCCCACATTTTACATTTTACACTTTACATTCTCATTCTCATTTCTATCGGCAATTCACATACAAATCCTTTCTCAACCTTCTTCCACACACAAACTTCCATCGGGACAAGTAGATATTTATATATATATATATAAATATCAATATTAATATCAATATCAATATCAATAAACCCTTGATCAGTTCACCGGTTTTTATCTTTCTCATCCTCCATCCTCCAGCCTCCTATTATAGACGTCAACATCCCCGCCCAACAAAAAATCCGGTCAAATTCCTTTGTTGCTCATCACAAAGCCTTACCGGTCGGCTCACTCTTCCACTCCAAGCATAACACAACACACCACAACACACACAACACACACAACACACACAACACACACAACACACACAACATCTTACCACCCTCTCTTACATTATCCGCCGCCAACATACATGAGCCGATAATGTCTTCTTACTATCAACACTTCAACGCTCATCAACAGCACACGATTCCTTCCAGTGCTCAAAATGGTTCGGTACACAATCGAAGGAACCGAAATACCCGTCAACCTCCCAATGCCATTCAACAGACCAAACAACATCAAAAGATTGCGAAGCGTGAAGAGGAAGCTGCCGTGTTGATGAGTTACCGTCGAACCTTCGAGTACGCACGATCATTCGATTTGGAAGATGATGCCGAATTCTGTCCTAACCTCTTGACCGAAGAAGACATGGTCTCCATCATTGGTGGTTCTGATCGTTCTTCTTTGGCAAGTGGTTCGCCTACAAACTCACCTCCATCGACACAAGTATCGATAAACTTATCGCCCGACACAAACTTTTCCCTAAACTCCAACTCTCATTCATTTGTTCAATCCGGTTTCAACGTTTCCGCACTAAAGATTCATCAACCTTCGGCTACACGCATTGGGAGAAACGCTATTCCCATCGTGAACCCAAATGACGGAGGATTAATGTCGAGCCCACCTACTTCGGTGTCACCTGCCAGAATGCAACAACATCAGCAATCAACCAGAGTTCCAGTTCGATTTTATTAGACCTCTTCCTGCTTCTGTTTTCACCCATTGGCAAATTTGGTTTTCTTAACTTCGCTTTCATCTGTGTTATGCATTCTTAATCAATCTCTTCCTTTTGGTGGGTTACCCCTCTCTTCGACATCGATCTTTCCCGATGGATGACGGCACATGACAAATAACAACCTCAACGAATCCTCTTGTATATTCATCCGACACTTTCCCCTCTTCATATATTCCTTGAGATGGTTTAATGGGCGCTCTTACATCAAGATATCAATACCTTTGTTCAAATAAGGAGATGGTGTTTTCTCACTATAATGGGGGTTTTTGATTTTGGAGCGTATATTGCATATCTTTGGCGACGGTGTTCCTGGGATCAGCATTTTATTTAATGGGTGGGAAACATGAAGCGGCGACTTCATATGGTCTACGAAAACAAAAAGACATATCTTTCAGAGTTACATAGAACGATTTCCTTTTTTCATTGTCAATCATGGAGAAAGGCATACCGGTGTTTGAATTTCGGTGGGTAACATGGGTCGGACACAAGGATTTCATCTCCATCTCTTTGATATTATGGATCCATGGTGTTGGTTGGGTGTGTTGAACAAAGTCGAGCGCGCTATCTCTTTGTATGGGCGAGCGTCACTTGTAGCTGGTGTTGGGTATTTGGGGCTTGTGTTTTTGGAGCGATTTTAAAGTACATGATGGATATATGCGGTTTTTTGCATATCTTTACATTGCGTTCTTTATGTAATTCGATCCAATGTCATTATCATATACTTTTGGCTGGGGCGAGGCGATTTTTGTGTGTACTTGGGATGATATCAAGAAACTTGGGTATTTCTAGGTCTTTGGATAGGAGATTAGGAGGTACAAATGTCATATTGTTGGCTTATTCAAGCTTTAGGAAATTTATATTTTATACTTAACTATTATATAATGATTAGTTTTGAATGTGTATAGTATTTGTTGGTTGAGTATGTTGTAGTGGAGGGTGTATAGGTTGATATGTTATATTGTATGGTTATGAATAGTATGATTATAAATACTATTTATTATGAGTTTTATATAGAATAGATGCGTTCTATATTATGAATATAATAACTACCGCTATTATGCTAGCTGAATGAAAGACTTTTGTTATTTAATGGAATTAATTTATAATATATTTTTATTAAAGGAAAATCCGGAGGTTAAAGGAAGAGTTGATTATTTAGTAGATAAATAGATAGTATTACGATGTAAGAGATAGATATTAGGTAAGATGTATAATATTCTATAAGGTTGTGCGGGAGGAGGTAGGGAGGCGCTGATTATAGAGGGTGATTGTTTAAGGTATTTATTTAATTTGTTATAGATAGAAAAATGAGTAGATGAGTAGATGAATAAATAAATAAATAAATAAGTAGATAAATAAATGAGTAAATAAATAAATAAATAAATAAATGAGTAGGTGATATTAATAGTAATTTAATATTAATATTAATTTAAAATAAATTGAATATTGATTTAATATTAAGTTAATATTAATTTGATATTGATTTAAGATTAATAATAATATTTATAATATTAAGAGATATAATATAGAATAAAATGAGATATAATGAAATATAATAAGATATAATGAAATAAAATAAGATAAAATAAGATAAAATAAGATAAAATAAGATAAAATAAGATAAATAAAATAAGATAAAATAAGATAAAATAAGATAAAATAAGATAAAATAAGATAAAATAAGATAAGATAAGATAAGATAAGATAAGATAAAATAAGATAAAATAAAATAAAATAAAATAAAATAAAATAAAATAAGATAAGATAAAATAAAATAAAATAAAATAAAATAAAATAAAATAAAATAAAAAGAGAAGAAAAAAGAAAAGAAAAGAAGAAAAGAAGGAGAGGTATTAGATAATTAGATAGATAGATAGAGAGTATTTTAGTTTTAGATTTATAAACTTAAAGCCGAATGAATTATGAATTATTAAAGAGTTATTATTAGAGATTATACATATATATATAGAATCACAGTTTTAAGTTAGTTGATAGTAGTTAGTAGTTAGTAGTTGGTAGATGTAGAATATTTTTATTTTCATGTTAATTTTCTAACCGAGGATTTTTAGATTTTATAGATTCGAATGAGTAGATTAGATGATTACGAATAGATTATATTATAGTGTTTATGATAGATAGTTGGAGGACTTGTGATATATTGTATTTCATTATATATATATTTTTTCTGATTACTTCATTCTGATTGTTGGGAAGAGAAGAAGAGAGTGGAGAGTTGATGTTTGAGGATTGGGGATTGGGGATTGGAGATTGGGGATGGGGGATTGGGGACTGGGGACTGGCAGAGTGTGATTGGGATTTGGAGAATAATAATGAGATTGAGATTGGAGTTCTGATTTTGATTTTGATTTTGATTTTGATTTTGTTCATATAGGAATGGGAATATATTTTTCTTTTCTTTTCTATGTATAGAATCTTCAATTGGCTTCTTGGTTGATGTAAAGAGGAATTGTTCGGGTATCAGCAATGCATCTCATTTTTGAGAATGGAACGGGCTGGTCGGTCTGTTTGAATGGGATATTAGGAAGGAGGTATTGGTTACTGATTCTCCTGACTGGATTTGATCCTATCAATAGATATGATACAATATCTACCATTAACCTCTCAAAATACCCTCGGCGTCACCCTACACATCAACGGCGGCTTTTCCCACAGGGTGTATGATTTCTGATCATCCCACGCCCGGGATTCTGCACACAAAGCGAGATCGAAGCGCCAGATGATGCGCGCGAGGATGACGCGCATCTCGTTGTAGGCGAGATTGCGACCGATGCAGTTCCGGGGTCCGATGGAAAAGGGCTGCAGCACGTCGCGGGAGTCGTGGTAGAAGGGTGAGTGGGGATCGGTTTTTGCGGAGGACAGCCAGCGTTCTGGGAGGTAGTGGGTCGCGTGGTGGAAATTGAGGGGGGAGTGGTAGGCTGCGGATTGGTGGACTGCGACCCGGGTCTGGGGGGTTGTTAGTGGGTTTTTTTGGAGGGGAGATGGTTCGGGTCTTACGTTTGGGGGGATCTGGTAGCCGGAAATGAGGGTGGATGATGTAGTTACTCGTTGTAAGCCGGTTGCTACTGGTGGATATCTTCGGAAGGCTTCTTCAAGACAGGCTAACATGTACGGCAGATTTGCGGTCGCGTTTGCAAACGTGATGTCTTCTTCTGATTGCATGACCGTGCGCACTTCATGCGTCAACTTTTTCATCGCGGCCGGGTTCTTCAGAAGGAGGAAGGTCACGCCTGATAGCAAAGTGGCGGTTGTTTCGCTGCCCGCGATGACAAGGATACTGGAATTGGCGACTAGCTCTTCATCGCTCAGTCCATCTTTCTCCCCACGATGGCGCAGCATAGAATCCATGAAGTCGACGAGATTGGAGGGCTCCGGGTTCGCAAGTCGCTTTTGCACCACTGTTTTGCTGTAGTCCTGCTGTCTCTGACGTGCGCTTGCTAAATCACGGGACATGAACGGTTTGATGAATTGAAAGAGCATGGGATAGACGTCCCTGACTTTAGCAAACTGGATTGCGCGTATGGATTCGAAGATGGTCGAGACCCAGAAGTGATACTGGGAGTTCTCCAGCCCGCCAAACGACTGCCCAAAGGCCAGATCGCCAATGAGATCAAACGTGGTCAGATTATACCACTTCACCATGTCGACCGGCACCTCGGACGTTGCTTCGTGCTCCAATCGAGCAATCAGCTTGTCGACGTATTGTTTCAATATCGGCTCTTGCGCTTGCAATCCCTTTGCGGAAAAGGCGTGCGACATCGCTTTGCGGTATCGCGCGTGGTCCGCATCATTTGCGCTAATAATATCGCGCGGGTTTGCGGCCGAGTGCGGGAACTTGGGCAGTTGCTTGTGGCCGTGGCCATAGATGTCCCGCCAGGCTTGCGCGGTGATGAAGGAGACCTCGTTGGGTGCAAAGCGCACGGCTTCGCCGTATTGCTGGTGCAGTGCCCGTAGCTCCATATCTTGTCTCCCGCGCAGCAGCGCGAGGTGTCGGAATATGGGAAAGGCGATCCATAGCATAGGTCCCGGGATGTGGCTGAGGGGATGGTAGTACAACACCCGGAGAATGGACATCACAGTGTAGAGGAGATAGAGACATGCTGCTAGAATAGCCACGGATAACATCATGGTGATGCTTTGAAAATGGTATGAGAAGTTTGTTGAAGGAAAGTTGCAGATGCTTTCTCTGGTTGAAGATATCTAGCATGGCTTTTATTTATATGTATATCTCGGAAGCGTCGTTGCCATTACGATTTTATCCATGGTTTAAATGGGATTTAATGGATAAATGGTCTCGAGATGCTGCATTGATGCATCAACCTCATGCAGCGACTGCCCCTCGTCGATCTTCCGGCTTCCGCGCGTCTCTTCTATTCGTCGGTCCCTGTTTCCCCTCCTTTTGACCCAAAGGTAGAGAGATGATAAGTAATAGGATAGGAGGGTATTTAGTATTTAGAAAGTTGAATAGAGGTAGAGGTAGAGGTAGAGGTAGAGGTAGAGGTAGAGGTAGAGGTAGAGGTAGAGGTAGAGGTAGAGGTAGAGGTAGAGGTAGAGGTAGAGGTAGAGGTAGAGGTAGAGGTAGAGGTGATAGAGAAGTTAAAGAAAGAAATCTTGAGTTGCTGTGAATATATCGATACGCCTGAATTGAATTACGAATGTTGCATCGTAATCTATCCTCGTGATGCATTCATTCATTACATGACTCGAAGTTCTTCATCAGTCAGTCGGTCGATCATGATGCTGATGCTGATCTGAGTCCACATCGTACATACCGGTATTGTATAAACACGTGATAACCTTCTATTTAGATATCTACCTACCTACCTACCTATAATCATTGACGTCATCATGTCCCACTTCTTCCACTTCCCCACCACCAAGCTTTCGAAATGCACATGAATGTCATGTCTAGGAAGGAGCAGGTTTGGTTTTGGGACTAGTGGATGGGGAGCTAGAGAGGGGATTGTTGATGATGCTTCTCTTCTTCTTTTCTTTCTTGTTGATGTTGATGTTGATATTTATATTTCTACTTCTATTTTCAATTGAGATTTGAGATTTGAGATTTTGTTGTAGGAACGATTACTTGGGTACATTGTAAGTAAGATGTTCAGTTTGATGAGATGAACTGAATTGAAGAGATGAATTGAATTGATGTTTCTTCCATCTTTTTCGTTGGTTTCTTGATGGTATTGTACAGGAAGAGAAGAAGGAAGAAGGAAGAGGAGGAGGAGAGAATAGGAAGTAGAAGAAGAAGAAGAGTCAACCAACTAACTAATCTCTCAATTAGAAATCAAACAACCACATTCACATACACATTCACATTCACATTCACCTCAATCAACACCAAACACCAAACACAGAAATGTCTTTCATCCTCCGTCAATCCATTCGAGCTGCTCGTCCAGTCTCCATTCCGTCCCCCACCAAACGTACATTTGCTATCTCGAGCATGCGAGCTTTAAAAGAGAGTGATAGACGTAAGTCATTTTCTTCTTCTTAATCTTCTTTGAAATTTGATTTGAATGGAATTGTTTGGGGAATTATACGCGGAGTCAGTTCTGCGATTTTGCTGGATTCTATATGTCCGAAGGGGCTGGGGATGAAGTAACTGAGTACGAAATACGAGATCCGGGAGCCCTGCTGTACGGATTCTGAGATGGATCTGCCGCTCTTGAGCTCTTTTCACTTCTTATTGCTTCCCTCCGAGGATAATATTTCTATGCACTTTTTCATCTCCGTCTGAAGTCATTGTCTCGATGTAGAAATTAAGAGATACTAATTCGATGCATGAAATACATAGACGCTCCAGAAAAGGCTGCGGATTATGAACGTCATAAGCAAGATCAATTGGCCAAGCAAAAGGAGGGAAAGAATCACTGGAAACCAGAATTGGCTAGTGATAGTGAAGAAGCTGTAGGTTATTCTCGGTCTTACATTCTATAAAGTTTCTTGCGATTGTACGATTGGCATTCGGCACGTGTAAAGAGAAAGTAGCTCAAGAGAAGTCTCGCATGTGTGGAAGTTACGCGGAATTCAATCTTCCTATCTGAAGTTTTGGATCGACAAATTAGTGTTCGGAAGGGTCGAGGTAGAAAGAAAATCTTGGCTGCGGGATCAAGGGTTGTGAAGGAAGAGAAGAAAATAGTCTCAAAAGGAAAAGATACTTATGAGTGGGCATACGCCACATAGGTTGTCTCTTTCGTCTAGTGAGTTGGACACTTTGAGGGGGAAAAGGGAATATGGGATGAGGATGTGATTACTTCTGTAAAGGTGGGAAAAAGGGAGGTGGAGATAAGGAGGGGGAGCCCCTCCAAAAGGGAGGGACTAACAAGTGGGGATTGGGTGACTGGGCTGTTTCACCTGCCTTAATCTCCTTCCTCAATATTGAGATTTATTTGGATTTATTTATTGACTTTTTCTCATGTCCTTTCTTTTTATACTCTATCCTACATACAAAATCCTTGTAACAAAAGACATTTCGCTAATACAATAACATATAGGTAGCAGCAGATCGCCACGAACATTCTGATCATTCCGCAGAGGGAATTAAGGAATTACAAAAGAAGACTGAGGGACATGCCGAGGAGAAACATAAGTGAGATGGTCCTTTGTAGTGAGCGAGCGAGTTCTTGAAATATTGTTTTCTGTGAGATGATTTTTTGTATTTTGGGAGTGTAAGGATCCTTGGTGAGTGGTTTGCTGATTGTTGTGTTTTAGGAATGGAACGAGTCAGGATAGTGGGTTGTAGATTTGGGTATTGGGGTTGGGGATTGGGGGAGATGCAGTTGAGATGAGGATGGTTAGGTGTTGTTAAAGGCTGAGTGGGCAGTGAGGAAGAAGGGAAGTAGGCATGGAAAAAGGAGAAAATGGATTGAATAAAATGTATGATATGGGTTTAATGACAGTACCATTAATAACATGGCTATCTACGATTGTTATCTCTGAGTTCTTGGTGTGAATGAATAGAATGGGATAGAGGGTATGGAATGGAAAGCCTGGATTGAATGATTGAGGATATGGGAATTTCGATTCAGGACTTAGAACATGGAATTTGGTATTGTAGTCCGCAGATCTCGAATTTTTGCTATGATGCATTTGTAGAACGATGCGTAGATATGGTAAGATCTTACATATATTTATTGATCTATCAAGTACTCATCGAATCTTACAAGTATAAGTTGAGAGGAAATAGCTTTCGAGATCTAGATAGTGGTATGAATGCGAGGAGATTGATATCTGGGTAGGTGCAAACAGACTGGAATTCTTTTTTCACCCAAGGGAGGGAGAATGATGGATGGGGAATTGTGATGGAGCAGAAGATGGAAATTTTGTCTTTTGTATTATGGATTTGCTGTTCAGCGAGGGGTTAGCGGAGGGAAGGGGAGGGGAGGGGAAAAGAGGTTCAGAGAGTTGATTGGTAATTTGTATTTGTATGTATTTTTCTATGTGATATTGGCTCTAGGGGTATAGATATTTTAGACCTTGCGAGAAACTGCATGGTCTGGGGGTTTTATGTTTTATGTTTTATGTTTTATGTTCTGTGGGAGTGGGGAGTGATTTGTCTGTGTCTAGTTAGATAGCTGGATTCGATAGCAATTTATCATTCTGTACATTCGGTTAATCTCATATATGTATATATGTATATATCCACGATTCTCTGACATGGAAATATTCTTAACGAGGGAAATGAATCTTTTGGTATTTTTTGTTTATATGTCTAGCTACGAGGGGTTGGGGTAATGTGTGTAGTGTCTATATGGCCTCCCGTCATGTTTGTAACGCCGGAAACTCCAATAACCTAACTGAAACTCCAAAATTCTGACGCGTTGATACTTTGATAGTTTTTTACTGTTTAGTTTTGGGCATCTACTATTGTGGTCTGGCAAACTGGATTTGAAAAGCTGGGTTGGAATCTTTGAAAAGAAATTCAACCTTGGTCTTCTCTCGATTTGAATAGCTGAGATCCCTAAGACGATGGTTTTCTGATCTCACCAATTCTCACTTGGATTCATCTGTTTTGATCACGTTTTGCCTGGGCTTCTTTATGTCTTTTCGAGGTAAGATGTCTGTTCAAATTCTCCCTACGACTGAAAACAACGTCTATACAGTCTTTGCCAAGTGGGCATGGAAGTTCTGGCCTCTTTCCCGAATGTCTTTCATCGTAATGTCGTTTGCGATTGTCCGGATTCATGAAGGGTTTATCTACACAGCCTTTTTTGCAGTAGTAAAGTCCATTCGCGTCCTGTTTGTAAAGCTCCTGGTCAGTCTTGGGTTTGGATTCTGATCCGCCGGTTGAATTCGAAGGGCCTGTAGCGACAGTGGTAGAGTTGGGGGGGTTGGAGGTGGAAGCACTAGTAGCGAGGGGTCTGGTTGGTCTCGGAGAGCTAGAATTCACATGCCTAATATGTGTAGAGCCAGTAGGAGGAGGATTGGGTCGCTTTGAAGAGCTGGCAGCGGGCAATTCTTTAGGATTTGGAAAGCTGCCAGGAGAAGGCTTGGTGATAGTCAAGGTGCCAGTTGTAGGATGTATTCTAGAATTTGGAGTACTAGTAATGAAACGATGGGAAAATTTCAAAGAGTTAGAAGCGGGGGGATTTGAAGGGCTAGCCTTGGGAGTTCCGGTCTTGGTACAATCAGTGGCAGTTTCCTTTGATCCTCTGTTTCTAGAGGCACTGCAATCGCTCCCGGGGGCATTTCCATTGGACTCTGTTCTGGTATCCTCTCGAAACCTCATACTTATAATTCGTACTATATATAAGTTATTGGAAAGTCAATAAACAGATGAGAGTAGACTAAGGTGGATTTTTATAGATTTGAATCTGGAAATTGTGTTTGTATGGGAATGCGATTCTACTCAAAGTCGAGAGAATATGAGATGAGATGATTTAATATAATGAAGTAAAGTATGATAGAAGAGGCACTGTTTAAATACATTTCCACAACCCCTTCTGATCAATCTCTTCACTCAAACTTTTCCACAATGTTGTTGGTGGTGTTGTGTAAATTTTCACCATACTAATCGTCATATCAATCAACCATATCCTCAGATTATGTTTACCTAGTTCAAAAGTGGCCATCATCAGAACATGTGTAGTACAAGGGCCCATTTGAAGACCAGTTCGCACGATATTATATATTGTCTCATCTCAGAACAGTGAGTAGACCGGTAGGCCATGATTTGGAAATATCGAATTTTAGGCAGCACCAAAAGAGTGTTGGTTTTCGAGAATTATCAGCTTGGAAACGCTTAATTCTATTATTAAACCATGTGATTTACTCAATGGTAATCGGAGCTAAAAGAGCTTTGTCTACCATATGCTGTGCTCGCGTTTTTACAAATTGAATGTCGGAGGAGCATGTTGTTGCCACTTAATCACTGTCCATTCGCTGATTGTCATTGTTTGTCAAGATTTCTGGTTCTACGGATATTTCTTGGAGACAAATCGCCCGAAACATGCGCTGTTTGATATTGGGTATGAATGTGCTGAACTGGAAGTAAGTTGTGCCATATCATTGTGTTGTTGGCAACCTCGTCGATAGCTCTAACGGTCGCAAAAACATAAACCAAGGTTAAGAAGGCAAGGCTTCTAAGTCTTGTTTCCCTTGGCTCAATTGAAAATTTCACTCGCTATTGAGTTCTGTACCCGATAAGTATATAATAAGTGCAGAGCTTGTTCAAACAAGAAAACGAGAAGCCATATTCACTCCTGTACAAAGAAATACGTGAATGACTTTGCCTTCAAGATAGCTTGCAGGAAGCTATCAGAATTCGGTAAAGAAGCGGAATTTGTCCTTAGGTTATATTACAATTATATAACTAGAAACTGAACAGGCCCCTTCCACATGGTCTACGATGAGAGATCGAGAAACATCTCCTAGATTAAAGCCCGTACATTTGGAAAGCCTATTAACTCCTTAGTACCCATCTGAAGAATTAAACAAATTATGACATTCTCAGTTGATCAGTAAATTGCGGTTGTTAATTGCCAAATATCTTAGAATATCATCTTTCACTAACAACAGTTTTATATTGTCGTTTATCTATCTACTTCTTTCACTATCGTCAGATATTACACCGATTCCCTTCCCATACATTCTCCCAGATATGTTGGTATTACGTCTGCCGACTTTTACCTATATTAGCCGCTCACAAAGAAGCGCCCTCGATAGACCCTGGGAGACAATTGTGCTTGATTATAGCTGCTCTAGATGTTTGCTTAAGTTGGTGTCACATGATTGAGTACAGTTTCGTTCGTGTCTTTATTAGCCGTCCGATCTTTTTTTCACTGTCTCAACATCTCTCATTGTCAGGCTCTAGTAAACTTTTTATTTCTATCATGAAGTCGGACCTGGCCTCTGATCTTGAACCCGAATAACATATGTCAATATTCGGGATATTTGTAAGTCTTACTTCGATATTTTATCCGCACGCTTAACAGCACTGCATATTCCAGCACCTTGCGTGGCTTTTTGGCCTACTTCTGGACTAATAATTTCATCTGGCGCCCACTTTAGCGAGCTTTTTTTTTTATAAAGAGGAATTTGGAAAATCGGAACAAGTGGCTAGTTTTTTAATCTGCGGGAAGGTAAAGATCCGTACAATGATAGTGAATGTATTGACGAGCAGTGCTTGAGAGTGAACTACAAAAGGGAACCTTGGAAGAATAGGAATCTGCTCACTTAAGAAGGCCAAGTGAATCATTTCCATTATTGATTTCTTATCCATGTCACCGACCTGTGGTGTCTACTAATTTTCCACAAAAAGGCACCAGAAGCAATGGAAAGGATTGGGCTGTCGCTTACTATGGAGCACACTACTGTGAGCTACCTCTAAAGATTGAAGCCACTTAGAAAGGAAGCCTCATATATTGCACACCCCATTCTAGATCTCCGAATTTCATAATCGTACATTCCCACTTCACAACCCCTCTACCAAGCACAAACCTCCCCCGTCGCCGCATCTAAGAAACTTCCCGACTGTTCCTTCTTCACCCTATCAAACAGCCCCACCAACTGCTCAATACAATCCTCAAATGTTGTTGGCGCCTCTCCCATCCCCACTCCCCTGGCCGCCTCATTCCCCATATCCGTCTTGACCCACCCCGGATTAAACACCACACTTGTCACCTCCGGGACTTCAAACGAAAGCTTCCTCACCATATAGTTCACCGCCGCTTTGCTCATCCCATAAGAAGCAAACGGTACCCGAACCTTCTCACACTCAGCAATCGAACCCAACAACGAAGAAATAGTGAGGAAACGCGGATTCTCAGAAGCGAAAAGAAGCGGATGAAATGCTTGGAATAGTAACAAAGGTGCAATAGCATTAACATCCATATGTCTCCTAATTGATTCCGGCGAGGATTCCAAAACCGGGACGATGGCATCGGGTTCCATCATTCCGGCGTTGGAGATGAGGACATCGAGTTTGGTGATTCCGTGTGTGGATTTGAGCTCCGAGACGGCGGCCAGGGGGTCGGTTTCGGAAGTGGAATCGATTTTTATGGGTATGATTTTGCTGTTTGGGCCGAGGGGGATGGAGGAGAAGATAGGGAGGGAGGAGGAGAGAGTGCGCACGGCGGCGATGACGATGGTGTTTGGGCGGGAGACCAGTTTAGTGAGGAGACCTTTGCCGATTCCGCGGTTGGCGCCGGTGATGAGGTAGGTGATTTCGGACATGCTGAGAAAATTGATGTGATGAAGTGTGGGACTAGGAACTGGATGGCAAAACTGGTTGAAGCTTGATGGAAAAGCTATATCGCTTAATATTGCTTATGTGAGGAATTTCAATAAAGTAACCTCAAAGCACTACCGCTGGATAACTCATATCCAAAGTAAAATCAAAAAGATAAATCCCGTCCATTCATCCTCCTTATGCACCAAAATCTCACGAGATGAAACCAACACTTCCCCACTGTTGTAACCGGTTATCCACCCATTTATACGGATTTCCACTTCCGATGATTCATAACATAAACGTGTTTCCGTAACATCGCAGATAACGTAAGTGTCTTGAAAAGCTTCAATAACGTCTTGTATACAGAGGCAAACCAATATCATATAGAACCAGCTGGATTCCTTCACATAGAACAAAAATCCCTGAATTGGGCGATCGTCCTCGGGAATCGCCACTACCTAGATATTAACATCAAGTAGATAATTTCAGTAAACTTTTTTCTTCAGCTACTTACTACTCACTCAGTAAGCAGCTTTACCCAAGACCAGGATAAAATTCCCCATAGAGCCATGATCCATCGATGAGGAATTGACAGACCGACCGACTCGCCCGGGTATTCAATTGTATATAATAAGGATACACACTATTACCCCACTTCGAGCCCACCTCACCTCGCTTAACAATACCACCTCAGGATACAGCCCCTTTTTGTATCGCATACATACTCTATGGTATGACAAGCTTCGGCTACGGCATGAAAGCATTAATAGTTGTCCCAATTTAATGGTTGCCGTTAATATCCGCGGCTGTCTACCCTCTCTCTTCATCGGAATACATATATATTGTTTTGACCACACAATTGAATCATCACGACAAAGTCCACAAAAAGTATGACAGACAGTTAGGAGGAAAGAAAACAAATTATGGATTCGATATCATAGTCACTCACATATACTCACAAGAATCTGTAAACACTCGATAAAATTCGATGAATCATCTAAATCTTAAACGTACAAAAAAATGAAAACTATGTAACAATAATATTTTCACATACATCAAGAACAAATCTACCTTGTATCAATTCAATTCATTCTTGTTGTCAAAAAAAAAACTTTTGCAACATTCATTCATTCATGTAAACAATACTTGCATCTTCGCTTCCAAAGGCTCCAACCGGTCGCATATAAACATTGTTCGTTTCCATTTCCCTTCCCATTTCCCTTCCCATTTCCCTTCCCATTTCCCTTCCCCGCATCGAGCTTTCCAACTATATAACCAACGCCTGATCTACATACATCTTCATTGAGTTGAGCCCCCCCCATGACGCCAAACTTTGTAAACCATGACTCCATTGCTGAAAGTAGCCAATTGACATAGATATCAAGCAGCGCCTTGACGACGGTAAAAGACCATAACAGTTCGATAGCTTTGTGTATCCGCAAAAGTTTTACCTGGTATCACTCTACTATCATTGAACTCGTGCCAATTGTCGGTCCACCTGTTATTCGGGTCTATCCTACGGACCAAAGACCAATAGTGTCCAGATTCCGTCGATCCACTGTGTTGTACCGCGGCATAACAGTCGTATAAGAATGGTGGTCTCTGATGAGGAAGAACTCGATCTGAGTATCCGTCTCTCTGTGATAGCCATGTGTACTCTGCCATATCAAGAACCAGTGGAAAGTTTACTTGAACATTTAAGCGATTAGCCTGTACTTCGCCAGCCATTTGAGCTATCTTGAACGGAATGACGAGGTAGTCCGGGAGACTAGAAAAGAGCTGCCTCTGGATTTTGGTGCGCGAGTGTGTGACACCACATCCATCGCAATCCAATTCTGTTCTCTCTTCAGTGAGACAATAGGTCCGAAGCAGAGAGTGCAAATTCTGATTTGAACCTCCGTTGGGATCAACCCCTAGATATATTATAGGAGAGAGCATGTCCGAGGTCACGCTAGTGTCCTTACAAGTCTGACAAACTATCTCATACATCTTTTGATTACAGACAAGTTTTGCTAGGGGCGAATTCAACGTTTCAAGGGCTCTTTCGTATCCTTCGCGACAATTTTGAGTTCTCGGCAATTCACTTTTCTCCTTTGGCGAAAAAGTTGAGACATCACCTAACAGTCCAGTCTTGTCACGATGGATATTCTGTTCATCCATGATAACATCAAAAAGCCAAGCTAAAAACTCGTTGGCATCATGCTGTCTAGCAGTTCCAAAAGTTGTATCGGGTCTGTGGTCAGTGCCACTAACGCGAGACTGATCAAGACCTATGTAACCTTCATGGCCAACGGCGGTTGCATGGACATATTGCTACAAATTGTTAGTCGATGAAATTCTTAGATTATAAAAGCTTACTTGAAACATTCTTGGAACAATCTCGTCGTACTTTCCACACCACATATGTTGTAGCAAGCTGCGCAGAGCTCGGGTCATCAACAGCCTCGGGGGGCTATCTTCGCCTGGTTTTTTCGGGACTTCCGGAATACAAGGATATTGAAATTGAATAAACATATTCCTTATTCCTGGCGACGAACCAATGGCCTGGACAACGGCATTCATGTAACAGAGACCACCCGTGATATTTCTTAAACCACAGAGACCAGGATCTATCGCGGGAGGAGCGCTGGGATTTCCTCCTGTCATGGCATAATTCTTGTAGGGTGTCTGTTCGAAAATGCCATTAGATCTCTGCCGTGGTAGAGCTGGTGGCGGGCGAGTTGGTGGGGCTGAAATTTTTGATCCATCATAGAGAGGCAATGACCTGGGCATTGATGGCGGTGCCATGGATTGCTTGACTGACGGAAGCTCTGGGTATCTCCTCATAAAGTCCTCGGTAGTTCTTGCATAATAAGATTCGTCCATGGCGGAGTCCTGAGCAGGTGACTCATCATCGGAATGTTGTTTTAAAGCTTGATCCCATTTCTCTTCCTCTGCCGCTGATAAATTCCGTAACCTAGGTGTTTTTTTTGCGACCAAACCTCTTCGAGCTATAGAAACTCGACCCAAGCCTTGATGGTCATGTTTCTTGTTCTTGACCAGAGATTTGTTGCCAGGAATTTCGCTCTTTAATACATTCGGCCCAAAGAGGTCTATCCAAGAGTCTAGACCACCAACAAGTAACATCGGTCGTCGCTTTAATCGGTGATCGTAAGCATGATCGTAAATAATTTTACTAAAGTGTTGCAAATGATTAAGAGGTTCGCCTGGAACATGTTCTGTGTTTATGGGCATCGAGGATTGATCGTAATAGACTATCAAGTCAAATGTATGCCTCTGATCGTACAACCTTTGTTCCGGTTCAGGAGATAGAACAATTCCTTCTCCAAGATCTTCTGCGGACATGTCTTTTCGTAGAGCTATAGGTTCAATGCAAATGATTGATGAGGCCATAATGTGCCCCTCATTGAATTCTTCTCTGCTTCTAATATCCACGATCAAGACACTCAAGGTTTTAGAGCCCATTTTGAGAAAACCATGAAGCTGCTCGGCAGTAATAGTTGTAGCATTGGGTATTGACGGCTTGTCAATCCGGGTTTCAGGCTCAGGATGACCATGATCAAATGTGTAATTACTGACCTCAGAGTTTGAGAAATAATCAGTTGCATCGTCAACTACAATTCGATTGCGAGAGACTTTTGCGACTGAACTAGAAGGCTCTCTTTTTCCGTTAAAGTAGGAAGATCCTCGAGATAACAGTGGCGGTTGGCTGTTGGTCGAAACCAAGTCCGTACTACGTGCTGGACTATAGATCGCATCCGGCATTCTCGGCATCATGGGAACACTTGTATCCATGTCGAGGATGGGTTTGTCTGTCTTGAGAGTTGCTGGACTCATTGGCATTTCTCTTGGGCCAAGAGGCCGCAATATACTCCCATTTTGCTTGTACTGCGATGTTGGATTGGTTGACTTTTGATCTATTCTGACTTCGTCTGGAATAGTAATTTGTTGAGTCCTAATCCTAGGATCTTGAGTAGCGGTCGTAGTATTTGAACTCCTCAAACGGGCGAATCTTGCGGCCAAGTCACTCTCGGATGAGCTGGGCAGACTGGATGCTATCCCGTTTGCTATTTGTATCGAATTGCCATGAAGCCCTTGTGGTTTCGGTTGTATCACTGGCTTTTGGCGGGGTTCAATCCTTTTATTGGTTGGGTTGCTATTGGCATCGGATATGGTTGGCTTGAATGCGATGTTATTGGTATTTCCAGGGGCAGGTTGTCCATTGTATGGAAGTAAACTAGATGGGCTGACTCCGGTTCTTGTATTATCCTCCTTGATTATTTTCTTGACTTCCTCGAATTTACTATGTTGTGTATTGAGCCGTTTCTGCAGGCCAGCGTATAATCGAGTGTAATCCGACCTACTCTTTAGATCTGGATAATGCGGACTCTGGGGAATATACTCCACGGCTATTGTAAAGGCTATGATGTACTGTTGAAGAGCTAAATCCAGGCGTTTAAAGTCTAGGTAGGTTTCCGCATGTTTCGCAGCTTCTTCGCCAGCCTCCAGCAGTTTCCGTAACGAGGACTGTCTATCGACAAGTGGTTTGGCATTCACCAGATCGTCTAGATGCGGTAGCATTCGGGGATTGGCATTCATAGTGCCAATACCATTAACGCCATCTTTCTTTGTGTTGTTGATTGGCCCAGTTCCATTGATCGAGGTAGTTCGCAAGTGGGAGCCACCGATGGCCGCTGGACTCATGGTTATAGATTTTCAAAATGCCGCTGGAGCATTCTGTTCTATGATGGAGGAGCTGGATGTAGAATTTAATTAAATCGTATTCTTTTAAGGTTTGGGTGGTTGAAAGGGAGACGGGAAACGACAAGAAATGCTCTGGGACCCGATATACGTGAACGGGGAATGTTCAAAGAAAGTTGAATGAAAGGAGATCAAAGAATAGATGGACCTGAAGTCCAAGATGCGTTTATCGAGTCGGGAAAAGGGAATTGTCGTTACTTGTTGTCTTTATTGTTGCTTTGCGCCACATGCATTCTTGGAAGGCTTGAATTCCTTATGCATCAAGCATCGGGGCCATGGAGGAGTCAAAGTAGAGTACGGATGGCGGTATTTCGCAGGTAGCTACGTAGGAAGGTGCCGGTGTAGTATAATCTTTATCGATAGTGGGCGGTGAGTGAGATTTGTTACTAAGTATAGGTAGTCTGGTCTGGTTGGTAGTAACTTGTAAGTCGACTGGTATCTTCTTTCCTAGACGCATAGAAGATGAATAATTAACAATATCTCCATCTCAATGCCAAGACAGAGAGGATGTGTATGTCCGGTAGTCATTGATATAGTACGAATCACCTGTATACCTTGGACCTTGGATCTTGGACCTTGGACCGTCGAATGGTGATTTGAATGATGTCTAGGTACTAGGTATTCAAGAGGTACTAGGTTCCCCTAGTGTGTGTGTGTGTGTGTGTGTGTTTGCCGCATGGAAATTGGATCAGATATGGCGTGAACCTATCAATCAATAATAGACTCACCCTCATGATGCTCAGCACGTGCCGTAAAATGCCCATAGTAGATGCCCTCTATACATCATTAGTCATTTATTCTAGAGCCACCCCCACCCCCATTGATTGATTCAATCGTCACATTTACCAGCTTCGCATAACATCAACTTTATCAACCTACCTAGGTACCTAGTAATTACCTCAATACTCCGTACAAACATCCTCTTTACTGCAAACCCCGACCTACAAATTAGGTATCGACATACGACATAAACCATCTAATTTAATCTCGTTCCGCATCAAATATTGGAGTGTTCTATCGGAGAAAGGAACAGGGAAAGAAAAGGCTGAGCCCTCACACAACTATTTACCACTTCGTCATTTTGAAGCAGCCTTTTCTACAAATCACGAATACCTGACTATCAAATCCACAACGCCCGTCTCCGCCTGAACCCCAAAATTTGAGCATATCAATAATTTCATTCGAAGCCGCCAGGATGATGGCAGGATGGTTCGCATCCAACTCTGCATTGGATGAGCAGATTGAAAAGGCTACCAACTCTTCCTTGTTAGTCTTGAATTCCATCGAGAAGAAGGGGAACACTGCTAACATTAATCAGAGAGGATATCGCACTCAACCTCGAGATTTCCGATGTCATCCGTTCTAAAACTGTACGCGCAAATGAAGCTATGCGATCACTGAAAAGGCGCATAGGCAACAAGAATCCCAACTTTCAACTCAGTGCACTAAATGTATAAATGACTAGGCTCCATTCATTGATGACTCTTTACTAATTCTGCTTACAGCTCACGGATACCTGCGTAAAAAACGGCGGTTCGCACTTCCTTGTCGAGATTGCATCACGAGAGTTTATGGATAATCTGGTTTCACTTCTCAAGGCATATGGAGGAGCTGCAGTTAATGACGACGTCAAGAACAAAATATTGGAGCTTATTCAGAGCTGGGCTACAGCGACCGAGGGTCGCAGCGAATTGTCTTACATCGGAGAGACCTATAGAGCTCTACAAAGAGAGGGGTTCCGATTTCCTCCCAAGACTGATGTCGCGAGTAGTATGCTGGATAGTAGTGCTGTAAGTAGATCATTACTCCCTAGTACACTTTTATTGACCCGTTACAAGCCACCAGAATGGATAGACTCAGATGTTTGCATGCGATGTCGAACATCATTTAGCTTCACAAATCGAAAACACCATTGCCGAAATTGTGGCAATGTTTTCGATCAACAATGCTCAAGCAAAACCTTACCCCTGCCCCATCTTGGTATTCTACAACCTGTTAGAGTAGATGATGGTTGTTACATAAAACTTACCGATAAATCTTCCATGGGTCCTACATTTACCAATGAACGATCCCCTACGCATACATCCCACCACAAACACAAATCACATGCATCCATGCAACCTCGAGACGCCCGGGTGGATGACGGTTTCGACGAAGATCTCAAGCGAGCTTTGGCAATGAGTCTGGAGGAGGTCAATGGTCACTCGGGGGCTGGCTATGTTCCACAATCGAAACTACAGCCTGTACCAGAATCCCGCGAACCCCCCACCAAAGGAGTTAAAACAGACGCAGGCAAGTCTGGAGAGGAAGAAGATGTCGATCTAAAAGCGGCGATTGCTGCATCACTGGCCGATATGGAAGAACAGAAGAAGAAGCATACAGCTACTATCAAAGAGCAGTCTTCTACTATTAATTTGAACCACTCTTCCACAGGCCACATCAGTCTCCCAAAGAACGATTACGAACTCACCCCTGTTGAGGCAGAAAACATCAATCTCTTCTCCACCCTCGTAGATAGACTACAAACCCAGCCTCCAGGAACCATTCTTCGGGAGCCACAAATCCAAGAGCTTTATGATAGCATTGGTACTCTTCGTCCAAAATTGGCCCGCACCTACGGAGAAACAATGAGCAAGCATGGTTTGTGATTCTTTATTATTATTATACTCTAACTAACAATTCATAGATGCTCTACTTGATTTACACGCCAAGCTTTCCACCGTTGTACGGTATTACGATCGTATGCTCGAGGAACGTTTGTCAAACACATATAATCAACACAACATTGGAGGTTATAATCCTCCCCAGCAGGCTGGTGGACCTAGCATGTATCCTTCTATTCCTTCCAATATACCCAATGGAAGTGGAGGGGCAGAAAGCTTTTATACGGGTAATTCTCAACGAGAACCTTACGCACCGCCCCAATCCACATATTCCTACCCTACCAGTCAACAACAGCACCCTGCATACAATAAAAGGTCTTCTGTTTCCGATATCAATTATCCTACACTAGACCAGCGTAATGAGAACTATTCCCAGCAACAAAGTCACCAAATTCAACGCCAACATACTGGTAACTGGCAAACGAATGAGATTGCTCCTCAATACTCGGCTCCACCGGCCCCTTTTTCACCCCAACAGCAACACCAGCCCCCCGTCCAAGCTCACACACCTCAAGGTGTTCCATCTCAACCTCCTGCACACTTTGCTCCATCGGAGTCAATTAATAATACATCCACAGATCCTAATGCAGCGGCTTACTACGGGACTCCGGTTTCTCATCAAACTCAGCCAGCACAGGATCCATCAAAACCACAGTATTCAGTCCAGTCACCTCCTCAGTATCCGCATGCACCATCGCCTCAACAATTCACCCATCAGCCACCAAACCCACAAGAGCCATCGTATACTACTCCTCAACAGCAACCCCCATACTGGCAATCACAGCAACAGGCTCCAGCGCCTCCACAATCATGGCCGGCGCCTCCTGTATCGAGTTTCAACGGATACTCTCAAGAGTCATTCCCTTCTGCTCCACAAAATGTCCCGCAGACTAAGGTAGTGGAAGAAAGTCTCATAGATCTTTAAGTTCATTCAAAGAAGCGAGGCGTTTCTTGCGTGCGAGTTACGTCTATAAATTTCTCTGTATCTCAGTCGGCGGAGTTCATTTCGAGGCTGGAGTTAAAAGATATCATGGAATCGAATGAATTTACGGACATCATATTCCCGGAGGAAATTGTATACTTATATCGATAGTCTAATGAAATCTGTCTTTAATTTTGTGATTACAAATATTGTCCCATTTCACCACTAAATACTTGACATGTTCATCACGCTGGAAGGAAGCACCTATGCGGATGTTCTTCTTAGTGCCGCAGTAGAAAAATGTCTCACATGAGATTTATTGTCTTTGACTGTACAATAAAGTTCGTTGCTAGTAAACAGGTCTATGTACTTGTCTATTACTATTATGTACAAAGCTTTCTTAGTACCTGCCTACCTGATGGGTAGTAAGTATCTAGTTGAATGTATCGTACGCCACTCTATGTTCTATCTTGAACTTTATACTTACGTACGGTAGTATCTGCCACCCGCCTACCAAGGTATGATTTGGTTTCGAACGGCTTCAAGCTAAACTCTAATTGACGTTTGAAACATAATCCATATGGATACATACTAGTACAAATAGATGTGCCTTTCTTACCTATTTCGGATACCTACCTAGGCATCTAATGATCTAATGATACCTAGGTAGCTCAAAGCCCAAGCTTTCTTTTCTTGATCTAAGGGTGACTAATCAAGCCCCTCGTACTACTAGCTTCATCAATGACGATATTGAACCCCACGGTCATTGGAAACCTTTACTATAATTTAATTTCCATCTCATACATAAAAACTCGATCACCACAAACTTTTCTCACGAATTCTTCCAAATAACTTCATACTCCTCACCGACACGCAAATCATTATATCACATTTACAATCATACAGGTCGAATACATACAATTCTCGTTATCCATTACAAGATGTCTCGCCACAAGTTTGTCAAAGCAATGGCTCTCGATTACGATGATGCAGATGACATTTACGAAGAAGATTACGATGAGGAGGAAGCTGGTCAAGGTACGAATGAAATTATTTTTGCATATTTTCGACTGCCTCCTCGCAGACATTGGCTAATTCATGGTATAAGAACTGAGCGAAGAAGATCAAGAGCAAATGCGAGAAGGAACGATCAAAGTACGCGAAATCTTACCAGCCGATTCGACCAATTTTACGGACAAGCAAATACAAGAAGCCTTGTGGCATTATTATTACGATATTGAAAAGTCAGTCACATACCTGCTCGGAACTTTAACGCCCAAAGGTCCCAAGAAAGCTGCTGGAAAGAAAGGTTCTGGTGAGTTGATTTCATTACGTCTTGGAAGCTTTTTCTTCTTCTGTGTTTTGTCTTTTTTTGTCGCATAATAAATACATAAATTATTTGGACCGGAGGTGGGTTCCTCGTCTTACCCTTTGTTACCCTAGTTTTCAATGCAACTCTAGCTAATACTGATGATAGATGTCTACAATGGAGATTATCCTTCCTCAATACACACTACAACCTTGTATGCTAAAAGCTTCTTTGCCGATACGCCATGGTTCAAAATACCTTTTGAACGTCTTGCAAAATTCACACCTCCGCCACAACTCCCAGGCGGTCTTTTGGGAGGTTCTTCTGGGGGTGCTCCAAAGATGTCAAAGTTACAGGCTTTAGCGGCGGCACGGAAAAAGAAGGCACAAGAGCAGCAGAGTTTGTCCTTGGAGGTCGAAAAGCCTATGGCAAATCTTTCTCTAGACCAAACTGGAGGTGGAAGCTCAACGGAACTGCACGATGTTCAGTCTATAGCAAGCAGCAGCGACTCTTTATCCAAAGATGCGAAACATGGAGGATTTCCATTGAGGAAACGCAAAGATTCCAACCCGCACGAAAAGGTCCTTAAGCCGCAACCAACCTCCAGGGGCCATAAGACAGAGATTGCGCCCGCAGTTGAAGAATCTTCTCCTGTCTACCAGGCTAGCCCATCTGCTTTCGCTAGCACCATGTTTCAAACTGCAAGCGCAAGTCCGAGACGCCCTTCGGAGAATAATTTTACCATGCCGTATACCTCAGAAGTCCTGATTATGCCAGCTAACCCCTTTTCAGGACCTAGTCCAGACGACGTTGTCATAGCAGCGCAGTCGAAAGGTTCGGTACTTTCTGCGACATCAAAGAAATGAAACTAATCATGTAGTAGCCGCTGTTAAAGGGAAAAAGGGACCGTTAAAGGGTCCAGCAAAAGTAGAGGGTCCAACTGATGTTGAAACACATAAGATAAAGAGCAAAGATTTAGATGTTTTAGCAGAATTCGAGAAAGCCAAAAGTAAAAATGCTGCGAACTTTGTAGTTATAGGTATATTAATATTGTCAAGTCTTCACTCCACTTTCTAACCTGGACAGGTCATGTTGACGCTGGAAAAAGTACTTTGATGGGTCGTCTGCTTTACGACCTAAAAGTTGTAGATCAAAGAACAGTAGACCGTTATCGTAAGGAGGCAGAAGCAATGGGCAAATCCTCATTCGCTCTTGCCTGGGTTCTGGACCAAGGAACGGAAGAGCGTAGCAGGGGAGTAACAATCGATATTGCGATGAACAAATTCGAAACTGAAAAGACAGCGTTCACAATTCTTGATGCTCCTGGTCATCGCGATTTTATTCCGAATATGATTGCTGGAGCAAGTCAAGCAGACTTCGCTGTGTTAGTAATTGATGCCAGTGTTGGATCTTTCGAATCGGGATTAAAGGGACAGACAAAAGAACACGCATTGTTGGCTCGAAGTATGGGTGTTCAACGAATTATTATAGCAGTCAACAAATTAGATACCGTCGGTTGGTCTCAAGATCGTTTCGATGAAATCTCACAACAAGTCTCTGCTTTCCTTACAGCAGCTGGGTTCCAAGAACGGAACATCAAATTCATACCATGTTCTGGCCTTCGTGGTGATAATATCACCAGAAAATCAACAGAACAAGCAGCGGCATGGTACACAGGACCAACTCTTGTGGAGGAACTCGATCATTCTGAACCAGTAGCCAGAGCTCTGACCAAACCCCTTCGCTTAACCATCAGCGATATTTTCCGCGGCAGCGTACAAAATCCATTGAGCATATCCGGACGCATCGAAGCCGGCTCTCTTCAAGTGGGCGATCAACTATTAGCACAACCTAGCAACGAAAAATGTTTCATCAAAGGCCTCGAAATGGATAACGAAACGGTTGATTGGGCAGTCGCGGGCCAAATCATCACAATCCATCTTAGCGATATCGATCAAGCTCATCTCAAAATCGGAGATGTACTTTGCACACCTAGTCAACCGATTAGTGTTATCAAAACCTTCACAGCCAAGGTTCTGGCCTTTGAATTCTTGACCCCAATGCAAGTCGATGTTCATAGAGGTCGTATGCATACTGCGGGTAGGATTAAGGAGTTGGTGGCGGTGTTGGATAAGGGAACGGGGAAGACGTTGGGGAAGAAGAAACCCAGGATTGTTAAGCCGGCGCAGGTGGCGAGGGTGCTGGTCGAGTTGGAGGTTCCGGTGCCGTTGGAGGCACCCGGGAGAGTTATCTTGAGATGTGATGGGGTGACGGTTGCGGCGGGGTTGTTGGAGTAGATGGATAGGTAGATGTATGGATGGTGGTGGGAGGCGGGAGGCGGAGGGAATAATAAATGTATGGATTGAGAATTGGATTGGCTATATATGTCCCTAATGACGTGGGGGGAGGGAATTAGTATCAATGCATTCTATGTTCCTATGTAGAATCTTGGGCATATACACGATAATACGAGAGAGAATGAAATATAGATTGCTGATTCCTCATTCCTCCTTCGCTACTGGTATTGATATTGAATCTATGAGCACCCATTCATACATGTGTGAATAATTGTACATCTCTTCTCGTCTCACAAGATTCCTTTCCATATTTGATATCTCACAATTGACGAATATACTGTCTCATTACTCATATTGCTATGGTATCCCCTCTTCTCATCTAAATTCTACAAATAGGTATCTAGGTAGGGTTAGGTATGATTATCCACAATTTCTCTTTCTGGCGACCGTCTAGGTGTATTTATGGATGGGCTCTGTATTCCATGTCTCCAAGATTGATTTCACGCATGCATGCTATAGATTCTATATGGCTATTGCTTGATATTATTATATCATATTGTATCACATCATATCGCATCACATTATATTGCATTATATTATATTGCATTATATTATATTGCATTATATTATATTGCATTATATTATATTGCATCACATTATATCGCATCACATCACATCAAATTAATCAACTCCCACCTGGCCAGAAGAATAAAATATCCACCCAGCGCACTCTCTCCCTAACCTTAGACTTGGTGAGTCGGAGGCAAATCCCCCTTCCAACCACCCTCACTCATAAGCGGGTCCGCGATACATTTAGCGAGAAATAAGAGATGCTGATCGCGAAATGGAGATGCGATGAGTGAGAGACCGATGGGCATGGTGTTGGGACCGATGAACACGGGGATATTCAGGACGGGCGTGTGAGTTGACTTTTGGGGTTGGAGGGCGTGAGTGGGGTTTGTTGATGTAATGAGATGCGGATGGCGGTGGAGAGGGGGATGATTGGAGGGGGGGAGGATGAAATATACGCACCGTCCAGAAGAAATTGAATACCGAACTTCCCGTATCGTGCATAGCGAGAGGTGCTTCGTCTGGGACGCTGGGGGTGAGAATGGCGTCGTATTGGGAGAAGATGGAAGAAGTGAAGATTTTTCGCATACGAGCGAAGTAGTCGAGAGCTTGGGAGTATTCTTGTGGGGTGGGGGTGGAGTTTCGATGAAAGTACGGATTTCGGGGTGGAGCTTTGATTGATCCATGTTGTATTCTTGGCGGAAGGATGATCGCGCTTTGGTTTCGTAAATGGTGTTGAAGTTTTGAGCAAGGACTTTGAAATTGATGGATTCTGGGGGGAAAGCAACTTGGTCGGTTTTGATACCGCGGTTGTGGAGAATAGTAAAGGGGGTATCCATAGCGGTGATGGTGCCGGGGCTGACTTGGTCCCACATTGGAGTTTGCATGAATGCTACTCGGATTTCTTTCAAAAGTATGGTCTTGTGAGGGTGTATGTCTTTGAGAGAAAATGCATCAGTGCGTAGTTGGAGATCCCCTATAGAGCGGGCAAAAAAGCCGAGTGTGTCGAGAGAGATTGAACAGATCTTTTGGCCTTCGAGAGAAATCGCATTGTATGTTGGTTTCGTGGCAAAAATACCAGTGTAAGATGCTGGACGGATGACACTCCCGCCGGTTTGGGTCTCGATACTGAAAGGGACCTGGAAGTCGGCGACTGCTGCTGCTGAGCCTGTAGATAATCCGCCTGGAGTGCAGTTTACATCGTGGGGAGTGGCGGTTTGGGGACCGCTGTTGAGCCAGGTGAGTTATGGTGTCGTGGTTCTGCCTGGGAGGGAAATTTTATCTATCATGGAAGTATAACAGAATAGCACTTCGCTGTATGTACAGTTTCACGAACCAAATATAAGAGCTCCAGCATTTCGGAGAATAGAAACTGCAGATGAATCAAGAGTTGGTTGATTTCCCTGGTATAATGAGCAACCAAACTCTGTAGGCATGTCTACTTGCATGTTAATTAATGGGAGCTTGGCAGCAGAAACTTGAACCACCCAACTTTGGTGTTGATGGAATCTTTGATCGCAATCGGTCTTGCGATTGCGATCAAGACCGTGGAGCGGACCCCGTTGTGTGGGAGGAACTTTGTCTAGTGCTCGTGCTTGTCTGAGTATCTGTTGTGCATCTGAGGTGAATGAAAATCAACATATTGGGACTGTGAACAGAAGCATCATATTCTCCTCATCCACTTTTGATCAGATATTAACCAAAGGCAAGCTTCAAGCAAAGTAAAGCTGACCTAGATATGCCCATGCTTTTACAATATCATCCCTTTGGTCAATACGATGCAAAAGAGAACGTGCATAGTCCTCAACTGTGATAACATTATCCTTGAGTAGAGAAAGAATCTGGGTAGCACTCAAAAGACACAACTCTGCTTGTCTGGGCGTTGTGTATTGATGATATTTGAGATGAAAGCTGGTGAGTGAGAAATACTTAACAGGGGTTGAATGGAATGAATCGGCTATATCACGGGCTTTCGATTCAGCCAATTATGATCATTGAAAACGAGAATTCACGTGAAAGGAGTATAAAGATGTTTTGTTGCATATCTGATTATCAGCAACCGACATGGATAAAATTGGCAAGCACCATGCATGGGTGGTGAATCTTGATGATATGATTGGCTAAGGTGGCTAAACTAGCTATAATTCCCGAGGTCTCCTTAACCTCGCTTTAGGCGGCGCAATTATCGTTCAATCCTTCAAAATATTAATCTACTCTCCCTCCCCCTTTTGTTACATTCAACGCAGAATATTCGATGGTGCCCAATTTTGGTGCATCTTCTTTGGATAATAAAATGCATTATGGCTGATCAAGGATCGTCTGAACCTCCTCCTCCTCACAAAGAAAAAGAAGTCTCGGTCTAAATTCAAAAAATCTAGAGGTGCATGCCTCACTTGCAAGTAAGTATCTTACATTTACAGTCTTCCTCAACACCATACTTTTCATTTCTTACTTCGATTATCATGATGAGCAACATTGGTCCGTGTTACTGAACGGCCTCAAGAACCGCATCATGGCGACTGCCAATTGCACTATGTGTACCTCTGATCTCTATTTCCCCCACTTTCTGTTTTGGCAGTCGCTATCCTTCAAATACAATCCCAAGGGAAAGTCAGCTAATTGAGAACTTAAGAATCCGACATATAAGATGTGACGAAGGTGAACCAAAATGCGTAAAATGCAGCAGTACTGGTCGAATCTGCGAGTATCACAATCCTCAAGATGAAGCTATTGTGCTCTCACAGAACCACGCGTAGAATCGCGTCACCATTATCCCAGGACCCGGTTCTACTCGCAGCAGCAAAGAACATCGATACTTTGATCAATTGCGCCATAGGCCAATGTATGGATTGATGGGTGTTAATCAAGATTCTGAATTTTGGCATCGAATGATATTACAACTAAGTGAAGCTTATCCTGCGGTTCTTCATGCCGTGATTGCTATTTCGGCGTTGCATGAACATATATCTAGACCTTCTGCTGCCACTGAGCGAGTGTACCTTCAGCAATATAATAAATCGATTCGGCATATTAGTTCTCGTGAATCTGATAACAAAATACAAGTAACATTCGCTTGTTGCATAATATTTGTTTGTTTGGAAAATGCACAAGGTAATCATGAAAGAGCACTGGAACATCTAGAGAATGGATTGCGGGTATACAATGTATGGACACTACAAGATATTCGACCAGCAGTAAAACAAGCCCAAGAAAAGATATTATAAATAATTACCCGATTTGACGTTCAAGCGACTTCATTCTGGGATTCTCGCAAGCCACTCTTAGTTCCCGATATCAATACCAAAGAGCCCGAATGGGGAGATCGATTCCCCAGTCTCCACGCCGCAAGCATCGCACAGCAATTCTACGAACTCTGCATTTTTTACGTTCTCACAGCCGTTTCTCCAAAGACATCTCGTCACGAGCGACCCGCTACTTTCGCGGCCATGTTTCCACATCGAACTAAACTTCTCCACTCCTTTAATATCGGAATGTTAATTTGGAAACGTGCTTTCAATGGCCTATGCCACGCGGACGCTCATAAGTGGAGCGCTTCTGAAATCCATCGAAGTCTTCTCCTCCTACTGCATTACCAATCGCTCTCTCTCGTCGTCGATCTCCGCACAAATTCAAGAGTAGACGTATTTGTTACCTGCATCCGAAACCCAACGTTTCCAGGCTATCATCGACATTTCTCGCTCTGATTATGCATGCAACATCGATGTATAATGATAACTTCCTAACAACAGATGGAGGAGTTATGGCTTCATACTTCATAGCTATGTCTGCTCCAAATCAACATTTACACGAGCAGGCAATCGAGCTCCTGAAAATGGTGAAGAAAAAAGAGAGATTTTGGCAAGCAGCGGCGGTACTCAAAGTTGCCGAAAAGGTGGCTGAAAGGAAGAGAGAAGGGACGGGGAACCACTTACACAGAGGTGTCTTAGAAACAGCGGAGTTAGCAAACGTTAAATCAAAGACTGAGTTGTTTCCGGAGAATGAGGGACTGGTGGAGGGGGAAGCGGGGTTGGCTTACAGGCTGGAGACTGACGCGGAATTGAGGATAGCGGGTTGGCTGGTTCTGGTTCTGGTTCTGGTTCTGGTTCTGATTCTGGGTTTGCTCAGGAAATTGAAAAGGAGACTGGAATACCGACGGTTAGCTGTGGAGAAATCCCATTTGAGGATGATGGACTTTGGGATGCTCTCTTGTAGATCTCTTGTTCGTCTTAGGTAGGTACCTAGGCAAAGATAGACGGACTTTTTGGAGGGCGCATTTGATATAAGTGAGTCCGCAATGAGAGAATGTGATCTGCTTCCTCACTTTAGATAGATAATGTAAGAGTTTAGGCCTCGGCTTATCGCACACCACCCTATTTCGTAACAGAATCCCTGCAAAAATATTGTTTTCCTATATAAATTAATTATTTTTATAATTCTTTAATAAATAGAAAATATAATTTGAAAATTGATTATTTAAATAATATTTATAATTAATTTCTGAAAAAATGAATAAAATATTTTTAATAATTTTTTGAATAAAGTTATAAATATTTAAAATTGGAAATCTTCAAATTCTTTAATATATAATGCTTTTCTTATACAAAAAAATCGATTTTTTTGAAAATTTCAGGAATTTTAACTTTAAATATCTACAATATTATCAAAAAAATTATTAAAAATAATTCACTCATTTTTTTATATAATTTCATTAATTATTTATTATCAGAATAAATTTTATAAATCTAATTAAAAGATTAATTGGAATAATATATAATTCAAAAGTTGAAGAAATAAGGCTTTTTGGTGTGTTTTCGCTTAGTGTGCGATAAGCCGGGGCCTAAACTCTTATATTCGATAATTAAATGTCTAGATCCATTCTCCCTCCCTCCCTCCCTCTCCCTCCATCTCACAACGAAAGGTTCGGCATACTCCAGCTTTACTTGAAGTCAACTACCAAGTGGCACAATACAGTATCAAATTACAATATCAAGATCAGAGTTAGGTCAACATCATGGTAAAAGAAAAGCACAACACGGGAGAGCACACACACATTCACATACTCACATGAAGTCAAAATATCAAAATATCTTAAATACTCAATTCTTTTTGTATAAATGACGCCCCCAATGGATTACAATGCTTAGCTTTAAAGCTTTCTTTTGCTTGGCCTACATGTACCTTTTCCTTTAACTCAGGTCCATCCAGCCGCCGAACCAATCGAAGAAAAAAAATCATAGTGCAGTATATCAATTCCGTATCTAGACTTTAACTACAACTCATCGTGGCCCTCTGGCTCATCATCACCACCTGGTCCACCAGCTCCACTGTACAATTTGCTGGTGATTGGGTAGGCAACGTTGGAGAGTTTCTCCTTTTGTTCTTCAAAGTCTTCGGCGACTGCGGTGGCAGCGTTCTCCTCGAGCCATTCAGTGGCTTCCTTGACGGCGTCCAAAATCTATAGGTATTATTAGTATGAAATAAATTATAAGTGAAATGATGAATGACTTACGGTCTCCTTGTCATCCTCGTCGATCTTGCCACCAAGACCCTCTTCATCGTTGACTTGGTTCTTCAAGCTGAAAGCGTAGTTCTCAAGACCGTTACGGGCCTCAATGCGCTCCTTGGTAGCTTTGTCCTCATCGGCGTACTTCTCAGCTTCTTGAACCATACGGTCAATTTCTTCTTGAGTAAGACGTCCCTTATCGTTGGTGATGGTGATAGACTCGGACTTTCCAGTACCCTTGTCACCAGCGGTAACCTTCAAGATTCCGTTGGCGTCAAGCTCAAAGGAAACCTCAATTTGTGGGACACCACGTGGGGCTGGTGGGATACCAGTCAACTCGAATTTACCGAGGTTGTTGTTACTAAAAATTTCGTTAGAACCATGTATGTTCTGAAAACTGTAGATGAGCTAAAACTTACTCCTTGGTCATGGTACGTTCTCCCTCATAGACTTGAATCAAAACAACTGGCTGGTTGTCGGCGGCGGTAGAGAAGATTTGAGATTTACGGGTTGGGATGACAGTGTTTCTTGGGATCAACTTAGTCATGACACCTCCAGTGGTCTCAATACCAAGGGTCAATGGGTTGACGTCCATGAGAACAATCTCCTCAGTACCTTCCTCTCCGGACAAGACACCACCTTGAACAGCGGCACCGAAAGCGACAGCCTCATCAGGGTTAATACCCTTGCTGGCCTTCTTACCTCCGAAGTACTCCTCAATGAGTTCTTGAACCTTTGGAATACGGGTAGAACCTCCGACCAAAACGATGTCATCAACTTCACCCTTCTTGACCTTGGCGTCCTTGAGGACTTGTTCAACAGGCTTGAGGGTCTTCTTGAAAAGATCCATGTTAAGCTCCTCGAACTTAGCTCTGGTGAGAGTCTCAGAGAAGTCGTTGCCATTGTGGAAAGCTTCAATTTCGATACGGGTGGTCTTTTGGGAAGACAAAGTACGCTTAGCCTTCTCAGCCTCACGCTTGAGTTTACCCATGGTCTTGAGGTCCTTGGTGATATCGACACTGTTCTCCTTGTTGTACTTCTTGGCGAAGTAGTTGATGACTCTTTGATCGAAATCTTCTCCTCCCAAGTGAGTGTCACCGGCAGTAGAAAGAACCTCGAAGACACCGTGATCAATGGAGAGAAGGGAAACATCGAAAGTTCCTCCACCAAGATCGTAGACGATGATTTGACGTTCACCTCCAGTCTTGTCCAAACCGTAAGCAATAGCTGCGGCGGTAGGTTCATTGACAATACGGAGAACGTTCAAGCCGGCAATAATACCAGCATCCTTGGTAGCTTGTCTTTGGTTGTCGTTGAAGTAAGCTGGAACAGTAACAACTGCGTGGGTAACAGTCTTTCCAAGATAAGATTCGGCGACTTCCTTCATCTTTCCGAGAATCATGGCGGAAACCTCCTCAGGAGTGAAGGTCTTCTTTGCTCCTTGGTATTCAACTTGTACGGAGGGCTTACCATCCTTTTGGACAACATCGAATGGGAAGTGCTTCATGTCACCTTGAACGTCCTTGTCGTTAAACTTGCGACCGATCATACGTCTGAAAAGGACACTTGTCAGTTTTGAAAACTAGTGAATCAGATGCAATTGAGAACTTACTTGACATCGAAAACAGTGTTCTTTGGGTTTGCAGCAGCCTGGTTCTTGGCTGCATCTCCGACCAATCTTTCTTCATCGGTGAAGGCGACATATGAGGGTGTGATTCTGTGTCCTTGATCGTTTACCAAAATCTCAACTTTTCCCTTTTGCATCACACCGACGCAAGAGTAAGTAGTTCCGAGATCGATACCAATAACTAAATGGCCAAATTGTCAGTAAGAGATTTTCTTTTGGGGGGCAACGTATTGCAAAAGCTTACCTGTGCCATAAGATTCTTGCAGAGGGTCCTGGTCGGACTGTGCATGTGCTGTTTGGAAGAGAGCGAGGGGAGAGAATAAGAGTACAAGGTAGAAAAGTGCAGACAACCCTACAAAGAGGGAAGATCTGTTTCCACTGGCCATGATGATATGTTTACCAAGATGGTTTTTGGGAAAGATTGTGTATTGTTAAAGAGAAATCTATTCTTGAGTGTAGAAGGGAAAAAGAAAGAGGTCAACAGGTGGGAAGAAGTCGACTTTATTAAAGCTTTCTTGATGAAATGGAAATCTGTCCCAAATGAACTTTTGAAATTGATGATTGGCTCGGTTAGGTGATAGGCATGGAAAATAGTTAGTCCGAGTCACTTATCGCAGATAATGGAAGAAGCTTGTAGAAAAGGACACACTTGCAGCTTCTAACAAGTTCTGAAGAATCCATCCATACTCCATAGGTAGGGTAACTTTAGGGAAGCATCATTTATTATGCATCATGCAACTCCATTGAGTGAATGGAATAGATGAATATATGGATTCGGAAGTGTATCAGCTGGGGCAAGGCATTGACTCAGTGGACATCTGTCTACCGAGGTAGGTAGGTACTACTAATTGTCAAAATCATTTTAGCCACCCAGGTTGTGAGGTGGTGAGAAAAGGAAGAGGACACATAACTATGTATGTATATATATAATAACACGGTACATACACACCTACCTATATATAGAGGCGAGGACACTTTACATCGGTAGTTGATGGATTGCACCTAGTTCAGGACACTTTACGCACTTATTTCGCATTACCTGCCATGATACTACCAACATGCAAAATTAGATTCTCAAAAGCATAATACGTTTATTTATGACTACGTGTCATCATAGCAGTTGGTGTTACTGGCCTGATATCAGTGCATAACATTATCATGACACTACTCATGATCAGTAGATTAGATCGAGGCTGAATCGATTGATATCAGCTTACATTTTCCGCTTGCCCAGGTGTATGAGTAGTCAGTCAGTTTCAAGGGGCTCCAGCTATGAAGACGAGCAGTGCCATCTAGAATCTAGAAATTTCTACCAATGTCTAGAGTGGTCATTCAATCTACTTTGTACATCGTTGTGTCGTGCTCGTAGTATACAGTGGATAACTTGCTATAAGATGTTAATAAGATATCACCCACCCCTCACTATGACGCAAACCCCATGTAATAAGGAAGAGCTGACCTACCCGTTCCCGTTGACCGACCCTCATTAGAATCTACAGACTGCGGTGTGCAATAGCCTAGGTTAGCTGCCTGCAAAACTTACCCGACATGTGAGTCGGTCACGTGCTTGAGCGCTCGTGTCAATGATTCGTGCCAGTCACGTGTTATTCAACTGATCAATGGCAATTCACCCGGAACCACTGATGAACACTTCAATCTTCCTTTATCATTTATCACGCTGTAACTACCTAGGTATGTAGAGAACTCAATCACCATCGTACGTTGCCTACAAAGTCTTGTTCTTTTCACTCCTTTCCTCTTCCCCTCCTCATCGCCAAGATCCAATCTCACAAACGACACCTAGATCCCATCGGAAATCGTTCTATTCATGAATATGATGCATATAAATCTTAGACATGAAGTGTCAGCTCTATACCAAGGTCATTGAGGTAAACATTGCGAAGATCTGAGCTATCAAAATTTCGGATTACAAAATAGAGAATTTATGTAAGATCACAATTCTATTGCTTTGTTGTATTTACTTTTTCGCGCTTTCTTCATGTGCGGCGTGTGAGAGGCAAGATGTCAGCAACGATGTGTTTACAACTTTACACCAGTGGTAGCACAACCTTAATCAAACCCCCTGTTTAGACGTATCTGATACTCTGACATGTGTATGTAGCATTTTCATCTGCCTTCTTTTTCAAGCTTATTTCTTTCTTTAATTTTGCGACAGCGAGAAAAAAGTAACTGATCCAAATCCTCCAGCCTTTCCAGCTCCTCCAGCTCCTCCAGCCTTCAGGCCATGTGTCAGGCGTTGATACAGCAGATCTACACAATGTGTAATCTGCACATAATATCATCATAATATGGCTTCGGTGGCTTTTTCCACTGCTCGATTTCCCTGTTTGGTTCTAGTCCCCTGCCTCAATCATGCTCTTCAACAGAGCTAATTTTCTACAGAGTACCCTGAAATTAGCGAATGAGACAAAATGGTCCATCCATTGCAGTACTTGTGTGGAGAAAGTGGCGCGAGCAGCGAGGCGAAACGGTGTAGTTCCCCGTCAGCTTAGTATCCTTTTTGACGAAGATACGGGCAGGAGCTGGTCCAGACTTCGCCCAAGGATACTGCTTCTCCACTGATTTCCCCCCCTTTCCCCCCCACTGCCCCCCCCCGTATTCTTCATCTGGAATGATATTGCTATCGCCCGTGCACAAATTGCCTAATGCCGATAGAGTTAAAGAGGATTATTTATGTCAGTTGTACCCACTTCTATCGGGAACACCGTATGATTTGTGCAAAACTTATATCCGGCTCTTAGACCTGGTGGACTCTTTCTCTTATCATGTCTATTATTCACGTAGGAAGCCGCTTCCGACTTGCAACTTACGACTTTCGGCAAGCTTCTCCTTGTTGATAGAGGAAAATGTTGTTAACAGATATGTAGAGGTTATATCATATATGAGCTCCACACCGCTAGTCATTTTGGAGTCAAATACGACTACTGCGTTTAGCTGCATTGATCAAAAAGAATCATCGAAAAAATATACTCGGTGTCGGCGTCTCTCGTCCGAAAGGTCGGCAAGGTCGGCCTTCATTTAGCAATATTTTAATTAATCAAATAGGAAATTAGATCCTTCCTTGCATAAGTGATCACAAAAGCTCTCCGTCAGGGGCTTTGGGGCTTTCCTTACATGCGCTTTGCTCCGCTTGGCGCCCGTGGGTCAAAAATCTTACTTTGAGTAAGGCTGGTTCTATTAGTGCTCTCTGTATATCGAATGATTTAGTCTGTGTAACCTGTCCGCGGCTGTTTTTGACAGAGGCCAAATATTGACATCAACTCATTGAACTCCATATCGCTTCAGTCGCTTCAATATAGACTCATGTTTCTCATCTCGTTGGATGAATCTCGGTCTTTCTGCCCTGCTCTCTGCCCTCGTTTATTCCGCTTACCCTGGTAAATTCATCAACGTTACACTCACTCGAAACCTCTCAGCGCTTAAACCAAACTCTGGGGAATTTCTAGGGTCTCTATCACAAGAAAACACTATTTTGCATGAAACAGAGACCGAGCCAGTAAGTCTGACAACTAAGAATAAAATGAAATGATGCTAAATACATATCTTTACCTCGCTCCGCCCGTGGGCAGTAGACTTCCGCCCTCTCTGCTAAACCCGGCCCCCAGCGTGTAAGGATCCTTCTGTCACCTGTGGGCATGCGAATATTGACCCGCAACGGATTAAATGAGCTTCCTAATATGTATAAGTGCGTAGTATCGTATGGTACTGTTCCATTTATGTTGGTGACTGGGGCATAACCAGCATTCTGATTTGGTTCCAAATGCTCGGGTCTGAAAATCATCACATGATAGTCATCTGCGTTGGAGGGTGTTCCCTGCCATCTCTGTAAGCATCCCAATCCATTTTGGAAAATCCAAGGAAGAAAACGAGGAAGTATTGGAAGAAAGAAAGCAATGGCAAGTGGCTATGAAATCAAAAATCTACATTACGAATATAAGAGAAAAGAATGAACCGATTCGAACGCGCGGCAGAGAAGCGACGGTGCGGCACTCCGTTAAAGGGTTCACAAGAAGGACAGTGTGGCGGCAAATGATTTCTTCAATGAAGTAGAGGAGCGGTAAGTGCGGTGCGACTGTATGTCTGTGCTCTTCGATATCAATCTGCTAAACAAGTAGTAGAGTGACATGGGCAGAATGTGACCAATCTTTTATCATAATCCTTGGCTGATGCCCCAGCACTTAGCAGAATTTCATTGGCTGTGGCTTTCACTAATTTCTTCAACATATATATGCAAGCTCCACTTCAACTTTCAAGTGATGCGGGCTACATTTTCATATTATGATAAAAGAGGAGCATCGTTCGAGAATGGCTAGTTGCAGTCTAATACTTGCGTAGATAATACTACATACCTGACCTAGCATGACGACTCATCAGATGCAAGATATCAGATAAAGCCCACCAATGGAGAAAAAAATGTCTGAAAATCTGTACATATTGACAAGGTTAAATAAACTCAACGCCATACATAAATCAGTCTCAGGTAGCCAATAGTTCCCCGTATCACTTCTTCAAAAACCCAGAGCCACGGTACCTCTCTACGATACTGCCAAAAGAAGTTTACCTCCGAATCTCTAAATTGCATAGAAATAATTGTCTCGAAACTACAAGAACAAAATGAGGAAAAATCAAACACACGACTGCGGTAGCCAGTCGGTGCACATAAATTATAATGCATGTCCTTGTTGGAGAAATTTGCCTCGCCGCTTGATGCCGACATGGCACTGTCTCAGCAAAGCTATCTGGCATTCCTTCTTTTTCCATACTCTAGATCAAGTTGGTGCTGTGTTGGGTTTCTCTCATAGGGCGTATATAAGGTTCTCTGGCCCCTCCATAGTTGTGGACATTTATCCAGACCCTGAATTTGTTCATCACTATCTTCAGAAACTTTTTCTTCTTGGACTTCTCCTCATTCTTCTTCTTATCGACACACAAACATCTTGAGATCATTTAACGTTTACTTGAATACCTGTCACAGCTAAAATGACAATGAGAGTGGAGCCGTCATCCCAGAAACCCTCAACTGTTATGGGAATTACATCTGTTGTTAATAACCCCGGAGAAGTTGTAACTCAGAAAATGGACATTCTTATGCTTTTGAACCCTTCGGATGCCGAAGTGAAATCAGAAGAACACTCTGATAACGGCATGCCTGGTTCGAAAATGGAACTTGACGTTCAACACCACCAGCCTTCGACCTATGTACAGCAGGTATTCAGCGGGCATTCTTCGGAATCTTTGTTCCAATATCAAGCTCGGCTCGAAAGAACCGAAGCTCAGAATCAAGCTCGGCTCAATGCTACACGAAGTGGAAGAACACAACTTCCTCCGGCCCCTATTCATAGCCGTCCCATGTCCTTTAATCCGATCAACGCTCATCATAGATTCGCGAACCCGTATCCTTTGCCCCCAATCTATTCCCTTCCTAGTGACAGATATCACTCCCAATCTTCAAGTCATTGTCACCGTCATGACCGCCACCATCATGATCGCCATCAGCTTCCCCACCGTCGTCATTCCCAACCGGTCTCTCTATCTGCCAAGAAGAAACCTCGCAGCAACAAGGCTTACTCGCTTGAAGAGGTCGATTTCATTCGGTACCACAAAGAAGACTTGAAAAAGCACTGGGAAGAGGTTCTACTTTGCTTCAGAAAGCACTTCAGAGGATATCAAAGAGAGTCAGAGCAATGTCTTTCATCGAGATACTACAGGGATAACAACATCAAGATGTACGATGAATCCGGCAGAGTAATGCGAGATGAGAATGGTCGAATCAGATACATCTCAGCCAAGGTTCGAAGAAGAGGGACGCCAGCGGGAAGATTAGAAGGAATACCATACACACTTGTGCAAAAGCATCCAGAGAGGGCCGTGAAATATTCTTGGATCTCGGAACATCACAGGAATGAAATGAAAAGATTGGCAGAAGAGATGACTGATCAAGAACGAGGTACGTGCTTTTCGCCTCCATATTCTATTGATACCTACATATATACATATATGGCTCGATAGACAACTAACAACTATGACAGAAAAATTCAACTCACTGAGAGCACAACAGTTGAGAAAGAATGAGCAAGAACGAGGCGCGGTTGATACCACATCAGAATCTGTAGATGAGTCCATGGATGAATTCAGCGGCTATGAAGACTCGCCGACACCATCCATTGCTCAATCTTCCCCTCGATCTTCTCCTTGAGTTGTTTTCTCGTTCAATTATCTGTTCTATATAAGCCTCTGGGAGATTTAAAAGCTAGTGGTGTGTTCTCGAAAAGGTTTTTGGGGGTTCGGGCTATCTACTTCTCACGATGTTAGCTCTTGTCTTGTCATTCATTACGTTTATTATATTAGTATGTTGGTATATTGGTATGCTTCACTGCGTGTTTAAAGTTGGGGATGTTGATTGATTCCCGTACACATTATGGGTATAATGCTAGATCTATGCTAGTTGGTACAAATTTACGGCAAGGAAATGACTTTGAAGATTGATTTTGATTACTATTAGTGCTTAAAATGATATTGTGTTTTTGGCCACAATCAAATGATGGAATCTGGGCAGTGAGACAGTTGGAGTGGATTCAGTCATTATTCTTGTGTATTGTTTGCCATGGATCCAACAATGCAAAGTCTACAGTCCCCGAGCATTTTCAATATTTGATAGCAATATGAATTCCTCTTCTGCACAAGGTTGCACAAAAGACTTCGGTATCTTTCTTCCATGGCTTTGAAATTGCATGATCCACATCACATCTCATCATGCAGAAATAACGGCTCAAAACTTTGTCGCCGCCAATAGTAATAATATCAGTACGCTAATTTACTACCTGGCAAGTTCAAACTTCATGCTCATAAAGATTGACCACTGTAGACTAACCAACATTGACCGGAGTTTCTAGTCCACCAATCTGAAAGTCGGCGACGACATGTAAATTGGTGCAAAGGTACAGAAATCTATTCAATACCCTGCAAGAACCCCGGGCTCATCTCGCGTTGGATCCTGTTTTGTGAGCTTGCTAAAATCTGTCGACCCTTCCCCAAGTCCGTTGACCCGGGAGACTGGTACAAGATTTGGAATTCATTGTAGTAATCAAACCAACAAGCGTCTAACACTAATCTACTTCCGAGACCCCGGTCTTCGAGAAGATCAGGTTTAATCAGAAGTTCAGAACAGATTCATCAACTCCTTATTTCTGCTGTCTTTAGACCATCCGAATTGGCTTAGTTGCACATCAACATGTAACGTTCATCCCCAGATTAAATTCCTTTAGCATCTTTCAGTCCAAGCTTCCGGACCGAAGGTTGGACGCTTCCCGGATAAGCACTCAACTTGAAGACAATTTAACATTCTTTTTCCCAGGATGGCTGACAGTCAATGTAGCTTCTTCTCTTTCCAACTTTAAGCTAGTTTACCACTTTCACAAAGTCAAGTTACACATAAAAATCACTCAAACTAACTTTGATCCAATAAGGAAGGTAGTTGAGACCACCGAATTCATATCAATCTGAAAATTGACGCTTTTACTTTCCATACAGAGACATATACGAGCCTCCTGAATATTCTACCAAGACTTTAACCAACATACTTCCAACTCCATCTGGAAGCTCATTCGCCTTATGAAAGCGGCATGAATTCACGCTTGAAAGTAGACCCGCTCTTTTAATAAACGACCATTGAACAAACCAACCTAATCTGTCAGAATTTCCAAACACATCATATCTAGTCACCGAGTTGATTACCTCAATATTTTACCATAAACAATCGTGATCACTCGTCCCTATTCATTTTAACCAACAATTCCATGTCCATGTCTCAAAAGCGGCGCAATAAGCATTTTTGCTCTAAACTTTGCAAGTCCCGGAAAATCTTACTGCATGGTCGGCACACCCAAGAATGCAAATGCCGCGCCGCAAGCTTCACAGTAGCACCACCATGTAATCCCACCTCCGCCTTCAAACGGTGAGTAAAGAATAGAAAATGCAATGGCGAGGCGGGCTGTGCATCTCGAACAGCAAACACTTGCACAGACCTTTCGTGATCCGTTCCGTCGGGACTTACATCAGCACCATTACCACACTAAACTGTTCAATGCAACATTGCCCTTTTATCTCATCTCTCTTGGGCACACTCAGGTTAGTATCGGATACCGGGTAAATATATCTGCAAATGCAAGAGTGTCACTTTCTGCTAAATTGCAATGTCCAACAGACAAGCTTTCAATGTCCCGACCAGAATATACATCTGTTCAGTTGGTTATTTGTGATTGGGCATGAATAGGGGCTAGTGATAGTGCTGATGCAAACTTTCCTTGCTCAAATATGCGTCTAAGCGAATGGTAGGGGGTCTCCGTGGCAGCGCAGCTGTTGTTGCTTCTCATGAATTGTATGAGCATGGGTAGGGATGGGCCGCGTGAAGCTGATATTGGAAATTTGTATTTTTGGCGGGGCTTTGTTTTGGTCTTAGAATTATCATTTGGAGAGAGATGCTGGGAGCTGGGAGAGCAGCAATGAGTTATGAAGGGTCACACGTCTCGAACGTTCTCTCCCATTTCGGTGATTCAGGGAAGTGCGATGAATGATTCAAGCGCAAATATTCTTGGAATAGAGGATTAGACAATCCGGTATTGATGCCCCGCTCAATTGATTGTCTTCAAGCGAGCTTCTTCGTTTGGAAATTTAAGTGATTCGATGCATATCATTACCAGGGCTATTTAGTTCCAGAAGAAGTTGGCCGTTGTCGTTTGCCCCAAGATGGTATCTAATACCCCTTTCTTCTACATACTTTATCTGCCGAATCTTTGAATATAACCGCACTAGGAAGGACTTTAATGAGCTTGTACAACCTAGCAAGCCCCAATCTTCATGTAGAATCTTCTAGACGCCCAGAAGAATACATCCATGCTAGACGGCGACAAGATTTCACAGTCGCCGAGTTCGCCGCCGAATACCAACCTGTCGGAATTTTACCGCCAAGCTCGGCTCGGCCACTCCGCTCCCTCACAGTGATACTAATTCGCGCCAGGTCTCCGGCGAAAGCCCATTGTAGGCTAATTTTACCTCTACTGGCTGAATCAATTCATGCGGCGCAGAATTACTCGACAATGACATGCCAACATTCGCTATCAGCGGCTTTGAGAGCCGGCGCCGTAGGCGCACAAATATTCGAGGGTTGAACATACAACAGTTGTAAGTTTTTGGCATGCAGTAGGCACAGTGCGTTATCTTCGATCATATTTTATGCCTGCAGTCCTTGATAGCACTTGTCTCACATAGAAACTTGTACAATCAGGTTGTTGTGAATTTGGTGATCTGGATGCGCAGTCGAGTAATTACAGCCAAGGAAACTATCCTGGATAAGTTGGGATTTCGAAACAGATCACATCCACAGCTGTGAATGGGAAATAAGAAAAGTTTGATCATTGAGTGGGAACATTAATCTCGAGGCTTTGTGTTTGCCGTGGGGTTGGTGATCAGTGATCACCTGCGGTGAGGAGACGACCAACTTCGCTGGCAAGAATTCATGACGATCAACCAAGGTGTTTGTGTCACCTTGACTGTGATTAATGTCTCCGAGGAGTTAGATATCACACCATATGTGATTCTGGTGCATGCTTTGATGGCTCAGTTCATATCGACATGTGTGACCTGAGCATTCTACCCCTCATGTGATATTGGGGTTTGGAGGGTCCGCAATCCACCACCATCTAGTGCCTTCACGTACTTGTGCAAGAGTTTTGGAGTCTCATTGGATTCGTATATTTCCCTTCATGAAAGTGATAGATTACAGCAATGATACGTGATACTGTGGAGCTTGTACTCCCACAGAAATCAAAAAGCCACAAAAAATAAAATAAAAACTGTGTTGGATGCCTGTTTTGAAACTGCCGGAGTGTCATCTAATCGAGGCAGGTTATCATTTGGGATGGGAGTGTATTGTCTTTTGGAATTTTATGAATTATCACTCTTCTTAGACTTCTTTTGCCGGGAGATTCACGTTAGTTAGAATACAATTCAAGTGCGAGGATGTGATTTTGGGCGAGCCCGTAGATGCCATCAAGATAAGTCTGCCTCTAATTATCATACAGATATGCTACTCATTGCGTCAAGTCTCCTCTAACTCAGCTCACTAAAGTCATTCTAAACAGTCGTATCCTTTTCACCCTTCATCGAACGCAATAAGAAAGTAGTTAGTTGTCGGATTCGGCTCAGGTCCTAAGACAAATCTTCACCAGTCTCTCTCCTAACACTTCAACATCACAAACCAGTCTTATCCAAAGAACCCCTCAAATCCCTCAACGATCAATTTTCATAGTGGAATTTCCAAATGTTATATCTAAGTCGAGGTAATTTTTGCGCCATGCTTTCGTGGTTCCACTCAAGCATACAATGGCACTCCGTCGTGCAGGAGGAAATATCCCGATTGTTGTCGAGTCATCGCCGCGCCATACAGAACATGGGAGAATTCAAAATACAAGAACACAGTAAACTTCCAATCCGGGTCAAGTAATAAAATGGTAAATTTGTAGGGGCATACATGTTCCTCGTCAACCTCAATCAGACATACCCCGCATCACTATGACTTGAATCTTTTACAGCTCTACGACTTGCTAGAATGAATATAAAACCATGTTTTGACAAGTTCTCCCAGATCCTGTAGATATAATACCATTAATTGTGAATATCACCAAGATCTTTTGCCACTGCATGTGGTCTACTGAGAAGTGCCCGTCGTCATTCGGTAGCAGAATTCAAGTTTCATGACACGTAGCCTAAAAGTAGTTTCAGTGTCGTAACTCGTCAATATACTGTGAGAAGAGTGTTTCTAATTCTCAAACAAACCACCAGCGTGCTGAGTTATTCACCGTTCATTATTCTAACAACCTCAACTAAAATTGCACAGATGCAGCACACCAGACTTAAACACGGCTAAATCAACCCACTCATCGCCTTGTAGATTGTTAGATCAACAAATTTCAAGATATCTAAACACAAATAGGTATGAGCTTACTGCAAACCTATAATAAGCTCATTATACAATTTAATTAAGGCTTTGTTGGCAGACTCCCTCTTGTTCGCTTATTGTGTCGGTGTTCCGAGATGATATGGCTTGACATTTGTCCTTTATAGACTTCACATTCTTATGTGGCAAAGCTACTTGGGTTTATTATTTCGTTCAAATCACTTAACAATTCAACGTATCTCATAGTTTGTAAAGAATAATGCTAGAATAAACCCACTAGAAACTGCCAAAAAAGAGTGTAACCTATCACTACACTATCGCAAAAAAAACCGCCCAAAATTAATCCTCGATTACCCATCCGTTAACCCTTAACCCTTGATCTCATCAACCTCAGCTCTTCCGCAACAACAGCTGTGACTATGGAAGCCTTCTCCAACTCCGCAATCTTCTTCTTAACAAGTGCTCCAAATCGAGCTCTTGACCACTCACTCGATCCATGAACCATCAAGACATCTAAATTAGCAAGCTTTGCCGCCCGGACCTTCATATCAAAGACATTCGTCGTCGCCTCTCCAATCCACTCTGCTCCCTCATCTGTCTTAAAAAATCTATGCCAAAGTGGTCTATTATCACCTTCCTCACGAGTCAAAATTCTACCTCTAAGAAGATCCTCGAGAACTGCCTTGCATTGCGCAACTTGCTCTTCACATGCACCCATGATTGTAACCTCCATGAGCTTCTCGCCAGAATAATCAGCACGGTGCGAATCGCCCCAATGAAGCTGGCAAGAATTCTGTCCGAAGATTTGATGAAGGTTTCCTTGATTCTGACGACCGAGTGAATTAATAATATATCGGGGTATCATATATTGCACTGCAATTTGATGACTAACTGATACAGGAATACTCATGCTTGCACCAACTGCAGTAATGGGATGTCCATTAATTGCGGTAGCAGCAGCTGCTGCCTCGTGTCGGTGTCGAAATGTGATCTGGAGGGAGTGCCATGAGCCCATGTTGCGATGAATAGGTTGGTATCTAGAGAGCTCTCCCCAGGTTGACGCGAGATTAATGAGTGTGTTGATCATGTCGATAGCCGGTACATTCCATTCTTGCGGCCATGTGAATAGGGTTTCAGTGTGGCTATATTGAAGATAATACGTTAGTGTGGAGTATAGAAAAGTGTGAATGGGATGTGCATACCTAACTTGACGCTCATACATGCCGGGTCCTGATAACTCAAGATTGCAGGGTTCTAATGTGGCCGACCAGTCTACAACTACACGGGATAGCTTATTCATAGCTGATTGATAGTCTGTAGAGATATGCTCCACGACAGAAATTTGTTTTTCCTCCACGAGTGCTAGTGTGGTCGTCTGGTTGGATGATTTGTTTGCCGATGGAACTAGATCGGTTGATTGAACCACAGATGCTTCTTTATGTTCGACAGAGGATTGGGTCGATGCTGTATAAGATGAAGCAGTCGATACCTCGACAGGAATCGTGGATAGCGTAGCGCTGCTCACATCGTTGATAGGTGCTTCATCAACCGACTGGCCAAATAGAACTGGCTTGACCGGAGTAGATGAGTCATCCGGAACAGTAGACATTGAAGTATCATGCGCATCATCGTTGGGCGATGGGCTTTGAGTTGCGGATCGGACCAACTCAGAACTATCGCTCATTGAAGATGCATAGCAAATATCATCTGCATTGCCAGTACTGGTAGAAGCGGGTGTGAGGACTTGGAACGGTGGAGTTCCAGGAGCAGAATCAGAACTCATTGACGAAGTTGTAATTGCACCATCTGGCTGATCGTTAGAAGAAACAGTGTTGATAGCACCAGTATCGCTCGTACCATTTGAATCAGGTGTAAGCTCAATGGGTAATATAGTGATCTCATAAGAACCTGGATCGATTGATGGAGCAGGAATCTTGTTGGCAGGCTTTTCACAAGAAGAACCCGTGCCGACAGCATTTGCGGTGCTTGAGACATCCGGTGTGTCCATGGCAACTTGAGCTTGTAGAGGAGCCGGAGTAGAACTAGATTCCTTTGATGGGGTAGCAGTCATACTAGCAGGCTTTTTCTCAGACAATTCGACATTAGCAGCAGTCGCGGTCTCTGAGGCCATTGGTATAGCCGTGGTAGATTTAGCAACTGGGAGAGCTGGCATTACTCCAAACTCCTTTAGTGAGGCCGGAATCGTAATCTTACCAGTAGTCTTATCTTTAGATAATTGGATTTCGGTAGAACCTCCGTCCTTTGAAACACTTGTTTTAGTGGGGGCCACTTGAGGTTTCTTCGGAAGAACTCGAGCAGAGCGAAAGTTAATCAAAGGAGCAACCTTTGTATTGGCAGGCTTTGCCTTTGACAACTTAACGTTGGTAGAATTTGCAGTCTTCGAAGCTGTTGGTGTAGCAGTGGTAGATTGAGATTTTTGAAGAGCTGAAGTAGCACTAGAAGCTACCTTTTCTGTCGGGACGGGGTGATGACTAATACACTTCGAACCATACTTACATCCACGTCTCGAAAGAAAGTTCTTGCATATAGGACGGCTAGGCTCAGGGTTCTCTGCAGGAATGGAAGCTGGGTGTCCGAATCGACACTCTGATCCCCACTTGCATCCACCATAGAAGATGAAGTTCTTACAAGGGTAAGGTTGATAAGGACCTGTATGCGTGTTGTGACATTGATCTCCAGCTACACAGCGGCCGATGGGATAATAGATACAGATACCCATTTTTCGACTATTTCTGATGGTAGAATAGTGTTGTTGATTTTGATTTTGATTTTGATAGTCGGAAAATGTGGGTTGCAGAGTACTTCTGAAAGTTGAAGGAAAGATAAAGATCTCGGACTGTTGTTTGTATTTTGTTTGAATTTGGACAATTTGTGAAAGTGCTTCAAAGTCAACTGTGGAAAGTTTATGTTTTAAGAAATGTTGTGATCTGCTAAGATGGAAGTTGCCTTTATGATAAATTCCCAAGGTTCAGACCGTACTAATAATGCTGATTGAAAACGGGACTAGCTCAGTACTGCAGACAGCCAGATACATAAGAGAATTCGGTACAGTAATGAAGTACGGTAGCTGATTGAGTCAGGCAAATGATTTAGTATAGTGATGTAGTCGATCGATTACAGCTAACAAGTCTGGTGACTGATCAAGTAACTACGAACCTATCGGACTAAGCGAAGGGGTGGATTCGCTTCTTTCGACAGAAGTTCACTGACAGTAGGATGTAAGACTGTCCGAAACATTAGAAACCATTCTCTCCGCAAAAAGCTGGCCAAACATGTGGTATTGGTGAGATTGAGTACAAGGTACGAATTACTTATGAAGTGCGTCTCTCTTTATCATCCATTATTCGCTTTCGTTGCACACTCCGTTGTGAAAGAGAAGCAAGTATTACCGCAATCTAACATAGTACAGCTGGATAGTAGAGATTTGGAGCTGGTATTGGAGGTCCGAAATTACCCCTTTAAATATAATCTAGATTAACGATCGTATAGTAGAAGTGCCGGTGGGATATCCGAACTCTGATTCAAGGCCTCATGGATTCCTGAGTCCTCGAAGTATTTAGTGGCATATATCTGCAACAGTGTGAAAGTAACTGAATAGGCGGAGACAAGATGAACATAACTTCAGACTCATCTTTAAAAGCTATATTCGCTTCCGTTGTTGGTTCCAAGTTCATGAACCAGATGGCAATTCAGAGAATTTGTTATTGCTTCGAAGGTGGAGGTAGAAAACCAAAACACTACTGGTTTGTAGGCGACAACATTCCACTTGATACTGTTGAAAGCATGTCGTCCTTTCAGTGTCATCTGAGATACTAATATCTCTTACAAAGAAGAAGAAAAGAAAGAAATGGTAGGGAAACGAAGGGAATTGAGTAGCTCAATGAGAAGAAGACGTATGTATGAGACACTGATCTAATAAACGCAATATTTTAATGGCTGAAAAGACTTACTCTCTGCTATGCGCGATGTTTCTTTTAATTTCTTAATTCGGTCTGAAAACTTTATTCACAGCCTGAATTCCGGAGAATTCTACTGGAATGGATAGACAACCAGAAAATTAGCACGGCTTCGATTGTGGTTCCCTCCATCTGTACCCCCAGCTTCAGCTCGACCATTTTATGTATGGAGGAACCAGGCCCTTCTTCGGACCATGATACTATTGATTAAGCCTATCGCCTGCACACTACTCCAAATTACAAGTGGGCACTTTTGGCTTTGACAGAGCCAATGAATGTGTCGAAGTGTTTCTTCCTGCATTTGCTGGAACGCAGATGAGATCGATGAAAGCCCTGCCTTTTCACCTTGATTGAGTTGAAAGCCAGTTCTTTCATCTCCAAACGATTCTTGACACACAAGGAATTAACATAATGAAGTGACCATAGCAGAAACTTAATCGTAGCATCTCAAAGTCGCGATAAAATAGATTGAAGTTTTCACAAATTCGAAGGAGTGATGTTAGACATCTTGTTTTATTCATAGAATGGTTTCAATTATTGCGTGTATAAATTGACCAATGAGATGAATGACAAGGGTGCTAGCAATCGCGTAAGCTCTAGGTAGAACTTTTAGAGCCTCAGTTTGGTGCAGCTGACATCTTCACATACCTGTGGCTCCTAGGAATCACATTATATATTGCCAACATTCAAATAGGTAACCTCCTTGGATCAACCAAATTCAAGCCAAGATAAACGTATTACGAGATCTGGCGCGATTGAAAGCTGTTCATAACAACTAATCATGACATCACTTCCAGACAACATTCCCTCGTCAAAAGATAAAAGTATCATAGCGGCTACTTCAGAACCTATCTCTACTTCCTCGATTACTCTTTCCCAAATTTTTGATGGTAAGGTTGATAACGAAAGCAAAAAGAAAATGACGACTCCAGATTACGAATCCCACCATGAGAATACGCCGCGCTTTCCAGATATCAGCATAGCCGACGGAGCTTCTCTCGACACTCCTCCAGAAATTGTGGCTCATAACTCTAATCACATGACTAATGGACAGAATGAAGATGTGCCTAGTGAATGGCTTACCGGTAAGAAATTGATCGCGGTCTCAATTGCTTTTGGAATAGCGGATATGATGGTTGCATTAGACAGCAGTATTTTAGGTACCATCCGACTCCCCACTTTACACTTTTCGCTTCCGGAGAATAATCTAACAATCACGCTTCTGTTATAGCTACTGCATTACCCACCATATTATCCGAATTCAAGGCAGTTAGTGATATTGGATGGTATGGTAGCGCCTATCTTTTGGCACAGACATTATGCCAACCCGTAATTGGGAAGATCTATACTTGCTTCGGGCCGAAGGCAACATATCTTACTAGCCTTCTCGTTTTCTGTATTGGCTCAATTCTTTGTGCTGCAGCCCCTGTGTCTTTGTGCTTAACCATTGGTCGAGCAGTGACTGGACTTGCTGCGGCTGGAATTCTCACGGGAAGCTTGTAAGTCACTACTCCGGGTTTCTCTCGGACCAAAAATTTGAATCGATACAAGCACGTCACGCGGTTATGTATTGACATCTTTTTCAAAACACCGACCAAGGTGTTGGCACTCCAGATTTAAGTACTGCTGTGTCTGACCTCATTTTCCGCAGAGCAATTTTTGGCCGTGTGGCCCCCCTGAGGCTTAGACCGCAAGGAATGGCAATCATGGCTAGCATTAGTAGCATTGTATCAATGATAGGCAGCACTGTCGGTGGCGTTCTTACAGATTCGGTTCTGACCTGGAGATTTTCCTTCTGGCTAAACTTGCGTACGCTATGCCGTCCTTTATATCATCAATCAACTGGCTTGAAAAGTAGCGATTGGACTTGCCTGTAGTCTCCTTGTCTTTTACATCCTAGATCGCAAGCCTGACCCTGACCACCAGTTACCTATTTCCACGAAGATATTGAAGCTGGATCCTCTTAGTTATATTTTGCTACTTTCAAAAATGATCTGCCTTTTTGTGGCTGTTGAGTTCGGTGGCGTATCCGTCTCATGGTCGAATTCAAAAGCTTTGGGATCTGTACTAGAATTTGGACTTCTTGGAATTTCTTCATCGTTCTTCAAGGACGCCAAAAAGAAAAGTGAGAATCTTGATACTCTGCTCTACCTTCCGGAACTAGTATATTAACAGACCAAAGGGCCGTAGTCAATCTCCAAATGATGCGACAGCGAACGGTCGCGATCTGCTATATGTTCTCATTCGCATACGGACTCGCTATCACTACCCATACTTGGTTATTACCAACCTATTTCCAAGGTGTGAAGTATTTCTCGGCTTTTGTAAATGGAGTCCTAGGCTTATCGCTCCCCAAACCCATACCGATTTTCAGTTTGGTAACTGGATTCTCAACAAAGCGTTGTGGCAATTATGTTCCATTCATGTGGGCGGGAGCATTAATATATGATGTCTGTGTCACCACTTGGAATATGAGCAGCCCCCAAGAAAGTCACAAAAGTAGCCATGAATCTTGCGCGATTTCTCTTTAACATTCAAGAACAATACCGGTATCTGAATCGACGCTGGGATATCGGTCACTAAACGAAATAGAGTTAGGTTCGAACACTGTACGCTGGTGCAGTCTCCGAGCATGATTGAAAGACAAACACAAATCTTCAATCAAGAAACGTAGCAACACGCATATCATCTAAAATTTCGACCTACACCTAAAGATGCACTATTCGCGCCACAATTGGGTGTAAAAGCCAGAGCAATCTGATAAACATGACTCCAGTAACCGCTCTTGCACGAATTATTTTTATGCAGGGTGTTCCAGACGAATCAAATAAATCCGGCAATAACTTCAAAATCGACTAACCCAAATTCAAAAACAGAACCACAACCATCACCCAACTTGACTTAATCAAGATCATCACATTGCACCAAAATTCAAAAATAAAAGCCCACTAGGACTATCTCTCGCACTCCCTATATCATTCTCACAAGCATACTCATAGCGATTCGCGCTGTATGAAAATAACTTTCACAAGGCCATTCCCCAATTCGGTTTGATATTCAATCGACCGATCATAAATTCTTGGATTGATTATCTTTTCTATTGGACTATGCCCTTTAGCTCTCCATTTTCACCCATCAAACTACCCTGTCTGTTCCTTCTTTCCTCCAGACAATTCACACGCATCAAATTCAACCTCAGCTCAACTCGATAAACACGCCGCTCGTTAACATATGTAAAGTTGAAGGTATCTGAACATCCGCGCACATCCTGTTGGATACCATATCATAGCATATCATATTATACAATGCAATCTCGCTTCTCCCTTTTCAGCATTCGACACATTTTCGTTCCCTTTTCCATTTCCGAAGATTTCGTCAAAAAATATTAGTCGCTACCTAGGTACCCTCACCACCAATCCACACCCCTTTCAAGCCAAACTCAATCTCTCCAGTCTTCCCTTCGTAGCCTCCACCAAAGCTGTTTCCCGATCCAATAACTTCATGATCTGTCCCACCTTCTTCCTTCTCAATTCAGACGGAACCTGTACATCCCTTGCTGAGTCTCCATCCCTCTCCTCTCGCTGCTCTTCATCTCTTTCCCTTTCCGCATCCTTTGCCAATTCATTCGCCTGACTCAAAACCTCATCCTTTAATTCCTTCACCTCTTCATACCTCTGCCAAGGATCCTTCGATACCTTCACCATACTCTCCGTTGATCCGTCCATATCTTCACCCAGTACCTTCCCACCGAGACTCCTCACCTCTTCTATCCACGCTTTCTCCTTATCACTCAGTTCCCTCTGCGTATTTTTAGGAATCTTTTTCCTGATGTTTTCAATTCTTTCATTCAGAATCTTCTGTTTGTCCTTTGCTTCCTTAATTCTTTGTTCCATTTTTTCGTTTGGTGGCACTCGGGGCTTATCATCATCTTCATCTACATCCTCGCCAATGACAGATTCCACACGTGTTGCGATTTCATTAGCTTGTTTGATATGTTTTGAAAGCTCGATCTGAAGTTTAATACATTTTCTGAACAGTTCTGCAGCTGCGGTACCAATGCGATGGGTTTCTTCGCTAAGAACTTTATGGGCGTCTGTCATGACCGTAAGTGTAGCTGGTGATAATCGGATCTCTTCCTTCAACAAACGCTTGTATTTGCTATGCTTGATTTTTTCGTGAAGAGAGGGTAACTCGGATGGTTGTTCCAAGGCATAAGACGGCTGATACACAGGCCGAGCTTCGAACAAGACGAGAGGTTTATCGTTATCGGTTTCGGAGTCGTAAGATTCTGAGCGACCACGGCTACGGTTGAAATCTAATTGAAACTCGGGTGATTCGAAGTTGATAGATAATGGGCCATGAGCATTTGCGGAGAGAAGTAAATAACCAAGATCGGGATCTTGAATAACTGTGCTGGCAGCCAGAGGAGCATTCTTGTCAATCATGGCTGGCGTATAGACCCTTTGCCTTTCTGATGGCGTGCTAACAACTACGCCAAGTCGGACATTTGACTCCGCGCCTTGGGACAATTCTTCCTCGAGCTTGAATACCCATGTGGAGAGTGAAATGTATGTGATGTTCGAATTGTTGGTAATGAAGAACGAATATCTTGATTCGACATCATGACTAAAAACTGGCCAACATCCTTCCCAAACCTCATTGGGCTTGGAAGTCTCCAAGACTTCATAAGTCAGCAAGACAGGTGGGTCCGGGTCGTCCAAAAATCGTAGCATCCTTGAATTCGATCTCGGTAACCATTGAGCTTCAATTCCAACCAAGTCCAGGCAGATTGAAAGACGTCCAGTAGTTGTAAGCAAACAAATCACGCTCATAGAACATCCCTCTTTATCGACCTCATCTAACTCAAGCTCCTCCTCCTCCTCCTCTCCATCCATAAGCTCTTCGGCATTCAGCTTTGGTCCAATGACATAAATGTCACTGAATAGTTCATCGTCCTCGTCATCATCAACTTCGGGGGCCATCTCAATATCGAATGGGCCTTGTAATCTTGGTACTTTTCCAGGTCTAGAAGGCCTTGCGTAAACCTCAATTGGCGGCTCACCCAAAGATCCCTGAACCTGGGTTGGATCTTGATTGTCGATATCCGTCATCCAGTCTAATTGTTGTTGCGCGAGGAGTTTACTACCTTGAGTTACAGTTGGATCATCTTCGATAGCGGCGATATTGGACACAATCGATATCGAAAGAGAAGGAATCAGGGTGGGTGGTGGCGCCCATTTTTCAGGCAATAATGGACAAAGAGCATATACATCTCCTTCCCTCATTGCAAGCCAAAGAGTCATAGGTGACCAACCTCCAGATCCTCTACCTGCAAAACAAGCTGATGCTACCTCCATCTCAAAAGCATCCGGAGAGAATTTACTTGGTTGACCAGCTACGGAAGCTCCAAAATCTTGATCGGCCGAAACCCCATCCGCCAATTTCTTCAGATCGACCACAAGAGTGGGTTTATCGAAAGACCAACGATCGGTGGTAGATAATTCCCATACTCGAACAACGGCATCTTTTGTAATTGTGACCAAACATGTTCCGTTAACGCCCAATGGATGCCACAGCGCGGTTGATATTCCTGATCGTGAAGTAACATGTGTAGTTGGGCCCAAGTGAAAAGTCTTAATCTTCATAGGACCATTATCGGGGGCTGTGAGATGCGAGGATTCAGGTAAGATTGCGACATGTACGGTATGAGTTGTCAAGATCGCCATGAAATTCGAATTGGGAGAGATAATCAACTGTCGAATTTCATCTGCCACCGGAATTTTAAGTGTCTACAGAACGTTAGCACCCAAATCCAATAACAGAAGCTTAAAAACTTACTCTATACCCCCGAGCAACAGGTTCTTCAGCCTCAACTTCCTCTTCAACTTGTGATTTGCCTTTCAAGAAGCTTCTTTGATTCTCTTGTTTATTTTCCCATGTCTCCTTCAAGTAAACAAGATCCGCCCATCGAATTTCTTTTCCAACAGCAATGAATATCTCAGTACCTCTACGCGCAATCGTTCTCTTCGGTCCTACTTTATTCTTTTTCTTCTCATTTGGATTATAGCTAGCTCCAGAAGCTGTTTGGATGCCCGTCGGTTTCGCTGTAAATATCTCATGGCCTGGATTTGGCTTTGAAAGCCATGTAGGTGTGTAACCAAGAACTTGAGGCATTTTTCCAACCCTGAGCTCGATATTATTGTTTTAGAGAATCAGCACATTCGTAAAAGCTCGATATTGAAAAGCAACTTGTATGTTGCGACGAAGAGAAGTGAATTGAGTCTGGAACTTTTTTTGAGGTTGGATGGATTTAACATCAGGCTATGCTAGCGCGTCGCGAAAGCTTGGTGCATGCGGGTAGGTAATTGGAAGCCTTCTGTGTTGTAAATGTTCCCCAGGAAACAAAGAAATCCATCAGCCTTGTTGAAAATTGAATTGTAAAGAAACAACAAATTTCAAAAAATGCCTGGATCAATTAGAAATACGGTGGATAGGCTTGATAAACCAAGTGCCTATTATCAAGGTAGAGTAAGTTATGCAATTGTTATTGCACTCGGCGCAGAAGGAGCTCGACTAACAATTTGGTCTAGAATAAGAAGCGCAGATATGAGAGAGATGGAGAGGACGAGAGAAGAGAACGAACTCCAGAGGAGCCAGCAGATGATCCTTTAAAAGACGCGACAACACTTTATGTTGGGAATTTGTATGTCCAAATGCGTTCAATGTTTTCATTTGAGCTGTTTTCAATCAATCAATGGGCTGGGGCATGGTTTGAGGCATGAACTAACAATTTGTCTGCAGATCCTTCTACACAACTGAAGAACAAATTCACGAACTATTTGCGAAATGTGGTGAAATCAAGAGGTTGATTATGGGATTGGATAGATTCAACAAGACACCTTGTGGGTTTTGTTTCGTGGAATATTATACTCACCAAGATGCACTCGATTGCATGAAGTATATTGGCGGTACAAAGCTCGACGAGAGAATCATTAGAACAGATTTGGATCCAGGATTTCAAGAGGGGAGACAGTATGGACGTGGAAAGTCTGGCGGCCAAGTGCGTGATGAGTACCGTGAGGAATATGATGAGGGGAGAGGAGGTCTAGGTAGAGCGATTCAAGCTGAAAGACAGAAAGAAGAAGAGGAATATGGCAAGGGTAGATAGTTTATTGGAGAGTTGGACGATTGTACGATATTTTGCAGTATTTGGGAAGGCGTATAAGGAGCTGCGGTGATTCATTGACATCAGAATGGTGAGCTGCATTTGCATATTAGGGAAAAATTCGTAGGATTCTAGCCATTCCAGAGCACTGAACTCATGCCCTGTCATTCTTTTTTCATATACACATATCCCAAACGCCATCAACGCATATTGTACATCAATTCTTCCGATGAGAACTCTTTCCATTGAGTCCATCCAAATATATCCATATCAATAACCGGGAGGATTGAGCCGTTGTGATAATCTCGTCCATTTAGGAAGCTCTGCAGTAATATCAGTAAACTGACTCCTCCTGTAAAGGCGCATCTGCCAAACTTACTATGAATTCCCTTTCTATATTTCTTCTCTTTTCGATCAAAGATTGTGTATTTATCTTTTGGTAACATCTCCTGCTCCGTAGGCATTTCCTCCTTCCACCTCTCCACAGCCTTTGTCGTGATTCCCTTAGCAGCCAAAGCTCTATCGACGGTAGCAACCACTGAATCAACAGCTCTTAAACGTTTGCGCTGTCGTGCCTTTTGGAATTTCGAGAGTCGCCATGGGATCTTCCTAAATCGCACCACCATTAGCAAATCTCCACGCCAAAAACTATGCCAGAGAAGAAATCAAGTCGTACCAGAGAAGACCCCCAGACATAACATTCGTAGGTCTAAAAGCTCCAAACATTGTGTTGTTTGCTTCAATGTTCTTTTAATCGTACCTCCTCACCCCATCAATCAATCCTCTTCAAAATTCAAGAATCGGTCGGCCCCTCCGCTCCGCGCCAAGCCTTAAATTCCGCGGACCAATCAGCATTCGCTTCACGACCTCACCTGCAACTCTCTAACCTCCATCATTGCTTCAACTGCGAATGCGCATACCAAAATGTCGTATTATTTCGCAATCGTCGGAACGCAAGATAATCCTCTCTTCGAATATGAATTTGGAACTGCGAAACAGGGCGGTGATGGGATTGCCAGGTTTCCCGAACAAGCCAGACATATGAATCAATTTATCGTTCATAGTAGTTTGGATATTGTCGAGGAGGTGCAATGGGGGGGTGGACAGATGTATGTGATTTATTTTGGGACGAGATGCGGCTGGACTGAATACTAATAATAAGCTTTCTAGGTATTTGAAATGCATCGATCGGTTTTACAACAATTACGTATCGTGCTTCATGACAGGCGGAAGTGAGTTGTTCTTTTCTTCGTCCAAATATGTGTTGTGATGATGCTAATATATGTAGATGTTAAATTTATGCTCTTACACTCTCCCTCTCAACCTGCAAATCCAACGACTTCCAGAACCTCTACATCGATCGGAGCAAATCCTACTTCGCCCCAGACAGAAGAGGCCATTAAACAATTCTTCACGGAAGTTTATGAGAATTGGGTAAAGACAATTATGAGTCCGTTTTATCAGGTCAATCAACCAGTTACGAGTCCGATTTTCAGGGGACGGGTTGCGGCGGCGGGGAAGAAATATTTGTGAGGAGTGTTGAGAGGGTATCATGGAAGAATCATCATAATTGTTGCATCGAGGGGTATGGCTCTTGGGTGTATATTCTGGTGCGACGAAGAGTATAAGCGCGAGGAATAAGTTCGGGACTCTTGGTATGGATAAAGATTAAAGTCCCGGGATATCTCATACCAAATGGAAGACGATATTACGAACAGTAGTTGGTAGTACATTTTGGAAGCCATCTACGCTACCATGTGGCCTCGGCATTCTCCAGAGTTCATCGATTCAAACTCACGGTCAGAAATCTAGTGAGAGATTTCACTGCGCACAAATGGACTGGAGTATGTAGCTGAAAGATATCTCGGGCTTTGACGGGACTTCTTTACTTGCTCTCGCCCTTTGTCATACAACAGATACCTTGGCCGATTTGGATTCTCACAATGGAGACTACTCGACCCGTCCGTCTCAAAACTGGTAATTGGGACCATACTTTGATTTGGGAATTGAAACTCATGGCTGTTCGAGTTCATACATGGAACTTGTGGTTAGGAAGCTGGAAGAAGTACGCACGATGGGATACGATGGGAATCGGTGAGATGGCTCACGAACATTCCATAAACATAAATACGACGGAAGAATAGTAATAGATATAATATAATACTACATAACAAGTATTATGCATCTCAGTAAATGGTCAACAGGAAATCGCAATGTTTTCAAGAGTGTCTGATGGGTTGTGATTGTGAAAACTGGCGTTAGGAAATTCGTAGTAACTGGTAGTTTCTTACTATCTTGTTACTCTATGTTTATTATAATAATCCTTGATACAAGTCTTTTATATGATGATTTGAATTTCTTTGATATCTAGGTACCTAGGAGGTAGTTTACTTTAGAATGATAAATTGATGATATCAATATCTCTATGATACTGTATGTAGTAGGTATGTCCTGTATGATCACTCACCCAAGTATGTACTCGCTTATCGATGCACCCCTGGAACTAAGGCGAAGTACAGTAACGATCCGCCGCGTTTTACGCTTATGATGATGAATGGAGAATGAATGAATGAATGAATGAATATGTGATGTGTGTTCAAATCCAACCATAATAATAGATAGAGTACTTTGTACATACATATATCGTAGGTACTACTGATACATCATTTTCCTCGGCAATCATACCCCCAGTCCCTTTCTAACAAAAAACATTCTTAGATAATATAAAATTTATAAATTCCCATTCCCATTCCCATTTCCATTCCATTTCCACTTCCATTTCCATTAATTTCTAAAAAGGTACTAGCGTCAAATTGTCCATTTTCCAGATCACTTGTTTCATGATCAAAAACCAACAAATTCCCTCCCCCCTCAGTTTTCAATCTCTTATTATTTAACAACTTCATATTCCGCCACTACATCAACTTTTTGATTTTAATTGCTTCGGAATTATCATCATCAATACATCCATCCCATCGTCTTTAATTAAAGACGCGTTTTATTATCACACATAATCACATCCACTTCTTAATACCTACTTCATCATGACTGGACGTAAGTTATAATTCCTGTTCTTCTTTTTCTTATGTTGAGGTTGAGATTATTGTTGTTGTTGTCGGTCGCGATATTTGAGCATGATGTTTTGGTGTTGGTGTCTTGATCTCACTCCACTTCATCATCTATCAACGCGATAAGGTATCCACATCTTGATGTAGATACACCACCTACCTACAACAATGATGATCTTACTTCATCCATATATCATCACATCAATCATGCTTCAATGTACTAATGGTATTCTTCTATAGGCGGAAAGGGCGGAAAGGGTCTCGGAAAGGGTGGTGCTAAGCGTCATCGTAAGATTTTGAGAGACAACATCCAAGGTATCACCAAGCCAGCTATCAGACGTCTCGCTCGTCGTGGTGGTGTCAAGCGTATTTCTGCCAGTAAGTTTTATCCCATTCTCTCCCATCGCGTCTTGAGTCTTCAGTCTTCCAGACCCTGGTGCGGAATAATATTTCACGTCAAGATTTATTTACTGACGCGTCTTTCAACAGTGATCTACGAAGAAACCCGTGGTGTTTTGAAGACCTTCCTCGAGGGTGTCATTCGTGATGCCGTCACCTATACCGAACACGCCAAGCGCAAGACCGTCACTTCCCTCGACGTCGTCTACGCTTTGAAGAGACAAGGCCGTACTCTCTATGGTTTCGGTGGTTAAATACCTCTTCACCTCTGCCATCTTGGTCATGACATGATCTCATACTCTTTCACATACGCGTCGATACAATACACTTTCGATTATGGTTCTCGGGGAAGTTAGGATGGGCTTATGTTACTTTTGATAGTCTTTTTGGGCGGTCTAGCATGCTGTTTACGGCAGGGTTTCGCTCTTTCCTGATTCTTTTTGTGAATCATTATTTCGACTTTCGACTACGTTTTCTATCTCAATCTGGTCTCGACATGGCAACACATTCCTCGAATTAACAACTTTTTGATAGTCTATACCTCTGCTTTTGCTTTGGTGTGTAAGACAGTCTAGCATCCTGTTTACGGGAGGAGTTTTCCTGGAACATTTATTGTTTTGTCGCGACAATTTTGATACCCGCGGTTCGAGATTTGTGAAGGAGGATCCCATGATTCATGACATGCATGCATACATTACCTTTTTTGTCTTTTTTTGAGCAAACCTATTTAGCTTGATTAGCTGGTTGGCGTTCTATGGTTTTTTTCACCCTGGTACTAGACGGGCTGTCTAGAGGGTTGAGGGATGGTATGGATTGGGGATGGATGTATGTGGGATCACGATCGAGCAGTTGTGTTTATACGCATACATAGCATACGAGTGAAATTATATGGTCGTGGACCTGATTGATAATATTTTTGATGCTTTGATGATTGTTTATTTGAATCTGATGTGTTATGTGATGTGATGAGTTCGGGATGGTGAGATGTTTTGAGAATGTGGTGATGGGAGGGTACTTCGGTGGTGGAGTGATCAATTGATCATCGTGGTTAAGAGAGAATAGATAGTTGGCGCCTGTCTTCCTGTCTACCTGGCTGGCTGGCTGGAGGACAAGTGTCTATCTTCTACATGGTATTAGATCATGCGTATAGTATAGCATTGCATTGTATCGTATAGTTATTCAGTTGCTATAGAGTGAGAATGTTATGGATGGATGGATGGGTGGGTGGGTGAATGAGTAGTATGTGTATGTGAATGTTTGTATATAGAGAGAGAGAGAATGATATGGAATGGTATGGTATGGAATGGAATGGTATGGTATGGAATGGAATGGTATGATATAGTATGATATAGTATGATATAGTATGATATAGTATGATATAGTATGATATAGTATGATATAGTATGATATAGTATGATATAGTATGATATAGTATGATCTAGTATAATATAGTATGATATAGTATGATTATATATGATATATATTTTGGGTTTTGAATGATATTGTTGGTAGTGGTGAGGTTGGTGATGGGTGATAATAGTGATGATAAAGATAGAATAGGAATGATGATATAAGTAGAGTTAATATTATAATAAGTAAATAAGTGTGTGAAAAGTATCTACTACGTGTATGAATAAATATCAATAATAATAATAAGTAGATGTGTGATTTATATATAGATAGTTTATAATCCATTGATATATCGTATAGGTTAAGGAAATGTATTTATAGGATTAGATTTTAAATGTAGAGTTGTTGATAGATGAATAGTACATTAGTAGGTGCACAGACTCGTGAGACTCGCTGTAAGCAAAGTACAATTTCATATCAAAAATCAATGTTTTTAAAATTCTATAAAAAAAAATACAAATTCAATATTTTTATTTAAAATTTTCAATAGAAATCAATTAAATATAGAATATATTATATCAAAAATTGATTCGAAAATTTTCAATTTTGAAATCAAAATTTATAATATTATATCTTTTTATGAAACAATTTTGATGAGAAAAATTGATTTAATTTATTCAAATTTTATTTATAGAAATAGTAATTTGAAATTTAAATTCTATAAAATTCTTATATTTCTTAATATTACATTTCAATTTTGAAAAGATTTAATAAAAATTTGAATTAAAATCGAATTATTAAAATAATCATTTTTGATATGAAATTATGCTTTACTTAATATAGCGAGTCTTACGAGTCTGTGCACCCACTGGTGATATTAATTAATTAAATATCATTTTTTGGTTTTTATATCAATGGAGAGGAATAAAGGGTAGGGTGGTATATCTTGAAATCTTGAATTGGATTAGATTGAATTAATGATTGATGTTTGTTTGTTTGTTTGTTTATAGGAGATGAGTAGTTTAATATTTTATATATTTTACATATTTTACATATTTTATATATTTTACATATTTCATATATTTTATATATTTTATATATCTGAATTTGAAGAAAATAAAGAAATAGAGGAAGAGAAGGAGAAAGAAGTATTTAAATTAAAGAAATGAAGATGATGAAATCTCCTAGGTGTTTATTCGTATTATGTCTTGTTTTTGTTATTGGGTGTTGGGTGTAGGTTGTAAATATGTGGTGATGTCTGATGTGTATGATATTAGTATTCGGAATGGAAGAAGTGAAGTGAAGTGGAGTATGAGAATTTGTTTTGGCTTGGATTGATGTCCTGGTGTAGATGGGAAGGTGTGGTTTGTTGGTGGGATGGCGGGATGGCGGGATGGTGGGATTTGGTGAATGAGGAGAGATGGGAGAGATTGGGAGATGTGGATGGTTAGGGAGGTCTTGAGGAGTGAGGTCTTGAGGAGTGAGGTTATGACTTATAGAGATGGCTTTAGAGGAATAAACTTATATAATGAACGGTTTGATGGTCGATATTGTCTCTTTTTCTTTCCTTTGATATTCCTGAGTCGTCTATTCTAATATTTTAGTTATTGATAATCCGAAGGATATTACCTAGTTAGGGAAATAATGTGAATACTACAGTATTCATTTGTTCCTATCCCTCAAAATCAATATCTCTGTGAGCGGTGGATATGGATGAATAAGGCAAGAGAAGGAACTTCCTCTGCGTGCTTATTATGTTTGGTTTGGTAGTTGAATAAAAAAGCAAATTAATTCTATCCCTAGATCCATCATCCGCAAATACAACTCACCAACAACCCTAAAAACACCAACCAAGGAAAAATCGTAAACACCACAACATCAGTCTTCACCAATTCTTCCTTTCCCTCGAAAATAAACATTCCCCACACGATAAAAAAAGCAAAAGGGATGATGAAATCATGAAGTTTCTCATGAAAGCCCCGTTTGTAAAGCCGGAAAAGTAGAATGATGGGAAGGAGGAGTATGCTTGCGTTGATGAGATTCGATATGAAGGTGTGATGGGGACAAGTGAGGAAGTTCGATGTGAGGAGGAGTGATTGGGGCTGAGGAGAGGTTAGTGGGTGTTTGGATGGGGGATGTGAGAGGAAAGAGGAAAGAGGAACTTGCGAGGAGTTGGGGGTAGAAGCGGTGGATGTTGCGGTGGCTGGATATGAGAAGGGAGAAGAAGGTAGTGAGAAATTCGAAGGGTAGGGAGGGCATGAGGGAGTTGGTGAGTGTGATAGGCTGGTGAGATGTGTGAGGTGCGTGAGGGAGTTGGTGAGTTGGTGAGTGTGATGAGCTGATGGGGTGTGTGAGGTGTGAGAGAGATGCTGTGAGAAAAGTGGACGTGGGCAAGGGGTGGTTTGGATGAAATCGTAGAGAGTGAGCGTATGAGATGGGTTAAGGAGATGGTATTGAATGGCTGAATGTTGGTCTGGTGGTCATCGATGATCAGACATATTATTAGAAGTCCACTGGGTTATATATGTATATGTATTTGAGAGTATTAACTTGGTAGAAGGATTCCTACCATAAAACAACAAACGCTGTGGTTATCCATAGCTCACGCTTTTGTATTGAAAAGGTATATTTGACGAAAGAAAAAACGTCCAGAACGATCGTTCAAGTAAAGCGGTGTCATGACTTGCATGGTAAGGATATTCATCCTTTATTGATGTGTATAAATGGTGATTCTCGGACAAGTCAAAGTAAGTAAGTATTAGATACCTAGCTGTAGCATACGTAAAGTTTTTGATAGTTTGTTCTTGTTGTTGCTTTTTGTATCTATCATACGACATGTAGAATTGTTAAGCAGTAGCACATGTATTCAAGTCGGGGAACTCTTTCTACGCCAGATTTAGCTGACATGAAGTAAAACGAATACATATTGCATCCAACTAACGTTCCAAGATACGAAAATATTCGCTTGCATCTTCCCCAGGCTTCTGCAGAAATAACAGACGCCGAGGTTGTACGGATTTCCAGATGTGGAAGGTACAGCAAACAAATTACGCTTCCCAACAATACTCAGCATGATTGAAAATTCAAGGTCGGGGGAGACCTTCAAATCCTTTAAAAAAATGTATGAGGTATTTCATGATAGAAGGAAGAATGAGTTTTGCTTATGTACAGTACAATGAAGTTTTGCACGTTTTGATAATGGGATATTCGATTAGGGGTGGGGCTTACTTCGGTTAAAATCATTGGTCGGGGAATCTTCCAGGGGAAGGGGATCTTTTTCTTTTCTTCTATGAGGCATTTTCCAACATCTAATGCATATTCCAACAACCGCCAAAAAATTTCATCGATAACTCAAAACTCTAAGGGAAATGAAGTTGCGAATTTTAGTAAGGAAGTGGAGTGGCTGAGTCGTTCTCTGAGGTTTGGGAAACTGGGAACTTTACATCAGCAAGTGCAAATTGTAATATTCATAATGTAATGCGACAGCCAGCGGGATGTTTGGGAATTCCAATCAGCTTCCGTGCCAGTTCCTCGGTCTCCATACTTCAATGAATCATATGGGTATCAGCCGCCTTTTGGTTTCCTGTGAAAGTATTCACTTTGTTGATTTGTGGAGGGTTAGTATGAGCGATTTATCGTGATGTAGTTTATCCATGACGCATAGCAAGATTCTGTCGAAAGCGGGATGCAAATGTGATAGGGGATAATTCCTCTTTTGGATACACTTACTACTTATGTCTAATTTCGAGTATCTTTCTAGCTTAGCTGTCCACAGGTCTGTCAGCTGTTTCGAGGTGAAAATATAGGGTGGGATGAGATGAGACGAAATAGGATCTTTACGCTTTTCAAATATGCATATATTGATCCCTTCGACTGATGTGTAGGAATATAAATTCATAAATATCTTAACTTCTTAAACATTGAGAGAGGTTATTCCATTGAATGCGCTCAGCATCACTCATTGAAGTCAACTTTCTCATTCTCAACTTCTCATCGATTACCCGCGCATCAGACGAGTTCTAGCCCACACAGCCCCTTAAGTGGTGGTTACTTGACGAAGATGTTAGAAGATGGAGAAAAAGAGCAATTCCATCGCCGTATCCATTACGCCGATGTGGAATCTGGAGTCAAAGTCTCATCACCTTTAGAGCGCAGCAATTCTAGAGTCTCTGTCGATCCTGATAGTTTAAGTATTCGAACTCATAGGCGTGCATCAATTGAATTATCATCGGCACTTCCTATCCAATATAGAACGGTCTCATTCCAAATTGCAGGATCCCAAGAAAAGAATGCAGCGGAAGTACAACTCGCTAAAAAGTCGGCAGCAAAAGGTTTGTGTTTCCATATTTAAGTTCATATCACAATGCTAACATTTTTAAGAACTTGCTGATCTAGATTGGCATCTAATTACACCGGACGAAGTTCTTAAGCGTCTATCAACATCGACATCTCAAGGTCTTTCGAAAGAACAAGTAAATCGAAGACTGTCGCAATATGGAAAGAATACACCATCTCACCCTCCTAATCATGTCTTCCAAACCTGGTTCGGTTACTTCTTCAAGGGATTTGGTTCCATTCTCCTCGTCGGTGCTATCCTCGTTTTTGTCTCCTGGAAACCTCTTGGAGACCCGCCCGCAACAGCAAACCTAGCACTTGCTATCGTTCTCTTGGCTGTCTTTTTCATACAAGCAGCTTTTAATGCTTGGCAAGATTGGTCTTCATCCAGAGTCATGGCTTCAATTACTACCATGTTACCTGACAATTGTTTGTTATTGAGAGATGGAGCTCGTGTTACTGTTATTGCTAGCGATATCGTTCCTGGAGATGTTCTTTATATAAAAGCTGGTAATAAACTTCCTGCTGATGTACGATTCATTGAAATGTCTTCGGATGCAAAGTTTGATCGTTCCATTCTGACTGGTATTTTCCCCAAATCTTTCCACGCTTCCTGTGATGATACTGATTGAATAATTCAGGCGAGTCACTTCCGCTTTCTGGAATGGTTGACAATACAGATGAAAATTACTTGGAGACAAAGTGTATCGGACTTCAAGGAACTCATTGTATTTCCGGAAGTGGTATCGGTATCGTCGTTGCTACCGGTGATACAACAGTCTTTGGAAGGATTGCTCAACTTACCAACACCCCGAAAACTGGTATGACTACTCTTGAGCGAGAAGTCTTTAACTTTGTTCTTGTGATTGTTGGTTTCATGGCAACCATGATTGTTCTTGTTATCATTATATGGTACATCTTTTACATAAATCTTGGTACTTGCGGACGCTAAATGCTGATCTGTATATAGGGCAGCGTATTTGAGGAAATCATACCCTGATTGGATCAATGTACCGACTCTGATTGTTGATTGTGTTTCTGTCGCCATTGCATTCATTCCTGAGGGTCTCCCTATTGCTTTAACGGCATCACTTACTATAACGGCAAATCTTATGCGTAAGAACAAAATTCTTTGCAAGTCATTGAAGACGGTGGAAACTTTAGGTGCAGTCAGTGTCATCTGTTCAGACAAGACAGGTACTTTGACAAAGGTATGTTTGTTTCTCTAACCCTAATCACCTCAGAGACTAATTATGATCAGAACAAAATGTTTGTTACAGAATGCTGTATAGGAACGCACAGTATGACTCCACAATCGGCCAAAGATAAGATGGCTTCAAGTGGTCGAAACAATACTGCAATTTCTCAAATGAGATTAATTGCTGGACTTTGCAACTCTGGAGAATTTGACGCCAGTACAATGCACCTACCACTTGTCGATAGAAAGATCAACGGTGATGCTACTGATCAAGCTGTATTACGATTTTCCGAGTCACTCGGTCCTGTCTCTGAACTCCGAAACATGTGGCGGAAAACTTTTGAACTGGCTTTCAATAGCAAAAATAAGTTCATGGTTCGAACATTGGCACTCGCCGAGTCCGAAGGCCGTTCTTATGCTCTTCCTAGCGAAGAAGCGACGAGTTTTGCCTCGGATGATACGTAAGATACCACCACCTAGTGAAAGATCATGACTAACTTTTGTTCATCACAGTCTACTAACCATTAAAGGTGCACCGGATATCTTGATTGGTAGATGCTCAATGTACACCACCATCGATGGTAATTCAAAAGTGCTCGACGGCGATGCACTTAGGAGATTTGAAGAAATCAAGAACGGCTGGTCGGCAGAAGGCAGACGTGTCATTTTACTGGCACGAAAGATTGTCAAGAAAGACGAGTTGAAAACAACTCCAGATTCGAGTCGCTTTGAGAAAGAGATATCATCCCATGCACGATCCGGTCTTACATTGGTAGGCATCGTTGGTATTGTGGATCCTCCTCGTGATGAAATACCTTCCGTCGTATCTACTTTGAGACGAGCTGGAATCCGATTTTTTATGGTAGGAGTTACATTTTCATCTCATTTTATAACTCATACTGACATAATGGAAGGTAACTGGAGATTTTGCTTTGACTGCTCAAGCCATTGCTACAGAATGTGGAATCGTCACCAATCCTCCAAACATGGTTAAAGATGTCTCAGCCCTATCACGAAATAAACTCGTTTCCGAATCAGCTTCGCAGTCCGAAAATGAAAGCAAAGACAATGCAATCACTCCGCAAATAACTTCTATTGTTCTAAGCGGACCAGAAATAATCACTCTCAATGACAGTCAATGGGATCAACTATGCAAATACGATGAAATCGTTTTCGCTCGCACAACACCTGAACAAAAACTACGAATCGTCCGAGAATTTCAAAAACGTGATGAGATCGTTGCAATGACTGGTGACGGTGTTAATGATGCTCCTTCTCTCAAGGCTGCTGATATTGGAATTGCACTTGGAAGCGGTTCGGATATAGCGATTGAAGCTGCAGATATGGTTCTTCTCGAGTCATTCAGTGCAGTTGTTGAGGCAGTCCAATATGGAAGAGTGGTCTTTGATAATTTGAAAAAGACGATCGCATATCTATTGCCTGCGGGATCATTCTCGGAGTTTTGGCCAGTTATGACAAATGTGGCGTTTGGGTTGCCGCAGATATTGTCTTCGTTTTTGATGATTATTATCTGGTATGTGTATTTCCCTTTCATTGCAGCCCATATTTTACTCTGTAGAAATGAGTATCAACTAACGATTCACAAAAGTTGTTTCACCGATTGCGCCGCGGCTACAGTCCTCGCGTATGAAGCCCCTGAAGCAGATGTTCTTCTCCGCAAACCGCGAAATACCAAAACAGACAGATTAGTCGATTGGCAACTTATTCTTCAAGCGTATGGATTTATAGGTGTGATTGAAACGGTATCTTCATTCGCAATGTCGTATTGGTATTTACAGCGGAGCGGAATTCCATTCACAGATCTGTGGTTTAAATATGGAAGTTTACCGGAGAGCATCGATCAGGATTATGCCAATGCGAGATTGGCCGAGGCATCGAGTATTTACTTTGTTAATTTGGTGGTTATGTATGTCTTCTCTCCTTTCATCCATTATTTTTATTCCCTGTTTCTCATACCATGTACTAACATCCTCTCAGGCAATGGTTCAACCTCTTGGCTCTGCGCACCCGTCGTCTCAGTATCTTCCAGCACCCCCCAGCTTTCAACAAAGAAACGCAAAATCTGTATATTTTCCCTGCGATCCTGTTCGCATTGGTAATGGCGATTTTCTGGCTCTATATCCCGCAGTTGCAAAGCGTGCTGGGAACGAGTAGTGTTCCGGTGGAACATTTCTTCTTACCAGCGGCCTTTGGAGTGGGCATTTTGATGCTGGATGAGGCAAGGAAGTGGGGGGTTAGGAAATGGCCGGAGAGTTGGATAGGGAGATTAGCTTGGTAATGAGTGGGCTGCTATGGATGGTAGATTTTAGTAATGAGCGGGGATGAGATAATAGTAATTGAAAGGATTGTCTGTCTTGTGTTATGATGACGAGTCATTTAGTGATTAAAAGTATCTAAGCTCGTGCTCAAATCTAAACTGTGATAATAAACAACACAAATCGAATAAACAAAATCTCGCATTTCACTTGAACAACTATCTAGGTACTTCATGAACCTTACTACTAATTATTATCCACTCGCAAAGCCCGCGCATAGGCGGACTCAGTTCGATCTATCCAGTTTAATCCAATCCAGAATCTGAAGATAGGTATCTATGTATCATCTGAACTCTTCCTCGCTAATAAAGATTCGGGGCATTTGAACACAAGCCTGTGATATTGCAAAATGAAATAAAAGAAATGTAGATGGAAAAACAGATTGGTGAAAAGATAAAGACAATGAAATCTTTGAACCTGTACAATCTGACAGATGAATTGAAACAAGATTTAACCCAACTCCTAAACTCACCGTTTCGCACTGGATGACTGAGATCCACTTCGCCGCATCCCTTCTTGCCTCCCCGCTCCGCGCTTCCCTACATAAACCACACAAATTCCCCAAGCCCCATAACGCATCCAACCCCTAAATTTCCCGAACACCTAACACCCCCTCACGGTACATAACCCAAGCGTCTCGTGATCTCCGCCCACGCCCCCAACACTCCCCTTCTCACACCCTGCATCGCGCGTCTCAAAACCGGTACACCATAAACCACACCACTCACAACACAAATCATAATTTTCTCCGAAATGACGATGAGGAATGTCAACGCGACGGGGATCATGGATAGGGCTTTTGGTGTTAATTCTGCGATTTGGGGTTTGGATAGGGAGGTGCTGAGACGGAGGAGGGGAAATGCGAGGATGGCGATGAGGAGGATGCAGGTTAGGAATTGTCTGGGGTTGGGTGTGTTAGATGGGGTTGTGTGGTTTGGTGTAGGGGAAGGTACTTACACATCCCGTAATTCCCTATATCTACGACTACTCTCTGCTTCACGCGAAACCCAACGTCTTATGTGCAGATATTGGAAGAAGAAGAGAGTCCAGAGGAATAGTATTCTGTTGTGTGTTTTGTTAGCTATACGTAGTACGCATATGATATATAGGAATAAGAAGTGAGGAAATGGAGAACACACCCCAAGATAAAACACCCGCGAGATGTTTCATGCAAAGTGAGGATGTCGAATTGCGGAGCTGAGGGACCGGTGATGGAGAGGGCGTAGATGAGGGAGAGGGTTGCGAGGGGTTTGGAAGTACGGAGGTGGAGGATGAAGAGGAGGGGCTTCGTGAGGGTGTGGGTGAGATGGCGGGGTTGTGGTTGGGCTGTGGGCGGAGGATGGTGGAGGGGAAGGATTTCGTGGAGGGTGAGGGAGGTCATGGCTGTTTGGGGAGTGGTTAGTTGGGTTGATGGGATGAGTAGGGTTGTGTGCTTAGATACCAGTGTTTTAGACCTATGGATAGCTGGCTATCTTATGTTTGCCGGGTGAAGAGTGGTAGTTGAGGCACAATAGTTTATGCGAGAAGGTAGTGAGGTTTAAAGGGCAGTGTTCCAGCAGAATGAGGTTCTGGTGGAATGAGGTACTAGCAGAATGAGGTACTAGCAGAATGAGGTACTAGCAGAATGAGGTACTAGCAGAATGAGGTACTAGCAGAATGAGGTACTAGCAGAATGAGGTACTAGCAGAATGAGGTACTAGCAGAATGAGGTACTAGCAGAATGAGGTACTAGCAGAATGAGGTACGATTAAATGCAGTTCCAGTAAAATGAAGCTTTGTTGGATGAGGTTTTAGTCGAATCCCGATCCAGCAAGACCTTCAGCCTTTCGACACCAAAATCCAGACTCGCATAAATATCCCACAACTCCTTCGCCTACAAGTTGGAAACATAAAACAAGAAGAGATAGCCGGTACAGAGATAAAACTGCATGTAATTCAATTTCAGTATCGAAAGAAACGGCAAGAATGCATATGTGTGGAAGGGAGCAAATTGACTTAAATGCCCCGGAGTTCTGGTAACACAATTAAGCTCTCGAGCTTGGAATAATAATAACTGCAATGACTCTAAGGCTAGCACTGTCGAGATCGTAGCGAGGTGCTACAGAAGCACAAGGCAGAATCGTCATGAAGCTACAAGTAAACTCGCGAGCCAATGATCTCTGTGTTTACACCGCCTGAGAGGTGTAACGTATGAATATATATCTGACCATTTCGCTCTTCATGTCTGGTGTGATATTTAAATAAGGGAGTCATATAGTTTCCGAGAACCTTTTCCTTCGATTGCAGGTCAAGAGATCTTTGAAACTGTCTGGTTGTTTTTGCGCAAAGATATCTTTTGCATTCATGAAGTTTCTCGATTTTTTGATCGCGACGGGGTCGCTGATTGTTAGTACTCGCTGTGTCTTGAGTCAATATCAAGAGGTATGTTCATAGTATTCTCGTAGACTGCGAAGATTCAGAGCTAAAATTTCCGGTAGTGCTTTGATACATCGAGCCTTTCTCTCCTTATCAAAAACAACGCGATACTCGAGATTCTAGCCTCTAGCCTCGGCCCAGCATCAGAGCTTGCAATTGCCATTTTCGTCTGTATATCGATTGGCTCAATAGCATGGATTTACGACATTGGAAAACTTGAGAAACTGCACGCTCCAATGGTCATTCTTGCCTTCGATTTATCAGTTTTTTTCTGGATCGAGGTTGCGGCGCCCGTCGAGATCTATCTTTTCGTTATGTTTCCCTGGATATTGTTGGTGGGGCTGTTGATTAGCAGAATACATGATGCAGCTGGGAGGGCAGAAGATCTGTCGGCATCAAAGGGGAAAAGAGATAGTGATTTTATGCTTCGTTATACTGAAGGCCTGCGGTTCTGCGAAAAATTATCGATGTAGAATGGCGGCGGATTCATGCCATCATGCCAGGGCGAAGAGTGGAATTGGCGGGGTTGCTCTTATTTATCATGTCTAGTTCTTTGAAGGAAATTTTGGTCCATTTGTATTTCTCAGAGGAGAGGGGAAAGTTTCTATCACATTTCATTTGTTTTATATAGGAGGAAACTCCAATCCAATGGGATACACTATCCCAAAACAGAAAGGTATATCTTCACGTTCCACGCTCCATTTCTTTTATATTTTTATATAGCCCTTTCTTTTCATCACAAAATTGACTTGTTTGATGCGTTACTTTTCTTGTTCCGGGTTTAAACCTTGTAACTATCGGACAACAACCTAGTTTTTCGTTATTACTTCAACGAAGTTCATTATGTGGGCGAGGAGAATTGATGGCGCAAAATACTCTAGCACAATACGAGTGAAGGTATTGAGATGTGAATTAAGCGGCCCGTCAAAGATTTGCCTCCCGGAAAGAATTTCCAACAGTCGAGCTAGTATTTTGGATCCGCCTTGAGATCATCCAACATACAATCTCCATTTGAATATTACGTTAAACTAAAGAAGTATAAAAGACTCGAAAAGCCATGTTCATGTGCAAGCCGACTAATAATCCGAACTATCGAATATCTTGCATGTAGAGCCTCATTAATCCGCCTTGCGGGCGTTCGTGGTAATACAACGACAGCTGCTCCCCCGAGTTGCCTGTATTTTTGGTATGGCTTACTTCAGCACTCGTGGTAGGGTAAATTTTGTTATGCCAACTTGTATGGGCTGCGGCTCTTTAGTTCTTATTGAAAGAAATCCATTCATTCTGCTAGTATAACAATGTATTCCTAGAAAGTGTTTGACAGATTGGTTTGCCCGCTCATTTGCTGGCGATATTGCAGATGTTTCTCGCTGGTTATTGACACCTCGGTAATGATTGCTAAATATTCATTGATACAATCAAAACTATAGATGAAATTGACAAATATCACCATGAGGAAATGAAAGAGATTATACTCAAACTCAACAAATTCCTCGGAAGCATACACTGGTATGAGCTAAAGACACACTGAACTGAATTTCATAATGATCCACAATGTCAATACATAGATGTATCTTTCGGAATCAATAATTCTCGTTATGAAAGCACGTGATAATATTTTATTTTACATTCTGCTTCCACTGCTTTGTTGCTTCGCCACATTGTTACACCAACCTTGGAACCTACATTTCCAATACAGTCACCAGTTTCGAAACTTTGCAGTCAAATCAATTCTCAAATACCTTCGTCTCAAATTTGACATTGGCGGATTGAAGGCGATTGATGTATTTCTCGCCCAACAAAGATGGAGTATAGATACCACCTGACAACTTGTGGTCATCTCGAAGTAATGAAATTGCACCCTGAGCAATCAATATACCAGTCACTGCATCATATTAGTTACCCGAAAGTATCCCGGGCTATGTTATTTCACTTACATCCATAGATTGAACCTTCATAATATTCCCGACAGAAGATTCTTGGAGGATTTGCTTGATCATTGTCCGGTTTAGCAATAGCTCGGAACTCGACTCGATCAGACTTGGTTTCCTCTTTTGTGGCTCCATCGCCTGGTTGATAAACATATTTCCTGGCCGTATGTCTGAAAAATGGGATTGCCAAGAATAGACCGCCAAGAATGAGACCAAAATGGATTGCTATGCCAGTGAGATAATTCCTTGCTTTCATGTATTCCTCGACCTTGAAATTGGGACCATAGAATTGCTGCTCGCTAGATAACCCCCAACTGCGATGAATGATGGCTAAATCGGTTGACCCTGCAAGAGAAGTGGTAAGAATTCCTAAATCCGGTACGACTTTGATTCCGGTAAGTTTGGTGATGAGAGATGTAGATGGGCGAACTTTTGGTCCAGGTATTGGAGATAGGGCGTATGGAGTAAATGCATCCTTGAGTTGCTTAAGGTTGAATACTTCCAAGAGTGTGAAAACTGTTTCCAAGGTTCCCCCGGAAGGTTTGGCTCTAAAAGATATTAGCCCATTGGATATCCAGACAGTCCTGGTCAAGTGCTATAGCTTACTTCATCTCGTGTAGAGATACGATGACTTCGCCAGTAGGTGCAGATAGCTTTTCCCGGACAGCATCGACAGCACATCGAGTAATCAAATCAGGTAGACCAGATTCAATACCACATTGAGGAATGAGAATAGCACCACTAGCTTTAGCGGCGCCTTCATATTTTTTGATCATCTTAGCCACCCATGGCACTTCTCCTGTGACATCGAAATAATGTGTACCATTTTCGGCACATGCTTTGAAGCAATGTTCGCCGTGAAGAGCATAAGGGCCAACCGTGGCCAAGATGACCTTGGTCTTTTTAGCCAATGCACTCAGCTCTGCGTCATCTAAGTTACAGATTTCAATGGCTATGATGAGTGAGGTGTTAGTTAATAACAAAAAAGACAATACCTGTGGAACACCTATCATGTATCGCACGTGATATCAACGGGGTTGGTAGGTACACAAACTGTTGGAATCATAATTAAGAATCTGACACACCTGGCTGTACTCTATCCGGATTTAGAGACTTGCATCCGGCGGCAACAGCCTCCAATTTGCTGGCAGAACGTCCTGCTAAAGCCCAACGAAGATCTGTAGGTAGATGTGTGGCAACATGTTCCGCTGTAAGTTTTCCTGTGTATCCTGTGGCTCCAAAGATGACCAATTCGTACTCTCTCTCTCCTGAAGACATTGTTTTATATAAAAATGTAGAACACAAGAGAATAGTGAAATGTGGCTTGATTAGATGTATTTGAATGAGACGGTGAATGAAATGATTACTCCTAGTATATACAAGTACGACGTTATACTATCACATCAACATCCTGTTTCCAGATCAACAATTCTCCCTACTTACCTAGATACGTAGACGGAGATCATTCTTGCCGAGGTTTAACCAGGCTTTGTTGTTCTAATTCTTCAATTGGAAGAGAGAGAGAGAGAGAGCATATCAATTCGTAGTAGGGAACGCTCAAGATGAGTAGAATGGAAGATAATATAGACAGTTTATATAAATGAGAAAACATAATGAATCTCAATCTTTGTATACCTACCTATGCTCAATTGTGATTTATATAAAAGACTTTGTATACCTAGGTACAATAACAAGATCTTACAGAATGTGGAAATATAAATATTGATCATGTGACTGATATCGTTCTGAGACTTTCCATTGGGGACTAGCGTAGTGGGGCTATTAACCGAATCCCACGACGAATTTGACCAAAATAATTCCCATCAAGTACATTGCGACAAATCTTCAATTTCCTCATCACCGTTCATCAACGCAAAATACCGCCAAGATGACAAAGAGAACCAAGAAGGTCGGAGTCACCGGTAAATACGGTACCAGGTATGCGATTATTCCAGCTCTACAAACTCTACACACCCAAATATCATTAGAAGGAAGAATCTGCGGCTTTTCAACACGTTGTTGAGTTGTAGTGGGATCGAGAAATTTTCAATAATAGAGGATCAACATTTCAATACTTGCAGCAGATGGAATCAAAATAGAAATCAAACGAATCAGCAAACATCTGGCTAATTGCTCTTTTCCCTAAATAGATACGGTGCATCCCTCAGAAAGCAAGTCAAGAAGATGGAAATCACTCAACACGCAAGATACGTCTGCACCTTCTGTGGAAAGACTACCGTCAAGAGACACTCCGTTGGTATCTGGGATTGCAAATCATGCAAGAAGACCGTTGCTGGAGGAGCTTACACCGTCACGTATGAGCCCACGATTCGAAATAAATTATTCCAATTCACTAACATATTCGACAACAGAACCCCCGCCGCCGCTGCTATGAGATCGACTCTCCGCAGATTGAGAGAAATCGCTGAGGTTTAAATGGCTTGGGATGGATGTTTGTTTCTACGGGTTATTTTTTCTGCGGCACGGGATAGGTCTCACTTATGATATACAAGGGAAAAGCATCGCGCTGCATGATCGATGCCGATATTCGATGAGACCGGATAGAGAAAAATGAAATCATACCCTGCCTCAATTTGTGGTCCATATACAACGATTGCGAATTTGGTGTGAATATGTGAAATTGGGTTCCAGAAGGATTACTCAAGATGTCAATAAACAATGTTCATTAAGCGCCGAAGAAGGAACCTCCAGGACGCCATGGTTACATGTCAGAGTGAAGACATCTATTGTTCAATACGATTTCCATCGATTTCGATCAAGCCCATTTCATGATCGAGTTTACAATTCCATTTAATCTTATTTTCGGACCTTCCGGTGGTTGTCCTAATTGTTTTGATCATAATGCTCTTCAGATAATTTGCTTCGGCCAGCGCTAAAGCATACTTGCTAAGTTGACAATGTGGTAGGTCGGCCTGTCGATCAAGCATTGGCCGCATTTGTTTATGGCATTGGTCATCACTCGGCCATCCGGATACATACCAGGACAAAAAGTGCCTCAACTGCTGGATTAATTCCATCGTTCCATTGCCATCCCACAAACCACCATGGCCGTGTTTGATGTGGGTAGAGCCTTAACGTTTACCATCGCAAAAGTCTAATGGCATGTTTATAGGAGCACCAAGGTTTAGTCCACGGTCACCATGCATAGTGCTGGTTTACATGTCTTCTGCCTTTGTTGATTGTATTGAGCTCTGCTTTGTTAAATATGAATGGTCCCAGTGGTCTGTTCTCAGTATCCTCCTCCTGGTGAGAAATACTTGTTTTACTTTTGATTATCAAGAAAATTCGAATAATTCGTCTTGTCATCTCACTTTTACATATTGAAGCATTCATATTATGAGTTATAACGGAAGTAATGCTGGACGGGACAGGAGCGTTTCTCATCGTAGTGGAAGGGATGATAACGAATATGCCCCTCTACCCCATCATAATGACAGGGATAATGGAAGTATCGCTCATTATGGTAGAACGGTTAAAGATGAGGGTGATGACAGAATAAGTACTACTTCTGTGCGTGTGAAGACTAGAGGACCACCGATCTCTTATTATAATAAATATGGTAATGATGAGAGTAAGTCGGCGCAAGTGCTGGGTACTAAAACTTGATGTAACAATGCTGACAATAACAGAAATAGCCCGGTCGCATAGGAGTAGAAGTATCAGCAGAGGGGGTGATGAGTCGCCCGAAAGACATCGCCGTGCGTTTTTCTCGAAACAAAAATTTATTGTGAATGCTGACGATAATAAAATTAGCCTTACAGCGCAAGACTGGAAGCCATTCTGGAAGTAAACGTGCGCCGTCGGTTTCATCTGATAGAACTGCTCGCCGTGCGTTTTCCTCGAAACAAATTTTTGTTTTGGCATGCTGACAATGATAAAATAGCTTCAATCCCTAGGGACCGCCAAAATGATACTGACTCGCAAGCAATTGATACACAATCGTATACTTCTACTAGAAGATCGCATACTTCTAGGCAATGTGTGTTTATCCATATCTCAATGCATTGGTTAGAAGTACAGTATTGACATAAAAATAGATAATGGATATACGCCCAGCCATCATGATAACCAGAGAAGTCATAGAGGCAGGTCCGCAAGCGAATTGGCAGGGCTGTCGAAGCAGACAGAGAGCCTGAGCCTTGGAGATCCCAATCACGATAGAGTTGCAAGGTGGAGTAAGGGAGTAGAACCCGAGACTGGAGGAGACTGGTCGGATGATGATCCCACAACCGAGTTAAGATCAGTCAATAGAGAAGGTTCGAATGCACCATCAAGTCTCTACAAAAAAAGCAACTCTGGACGCGATCGTGAACGTTTTCAATCAGATGCCGATAGGTATAGTCGTTCTGACACTTCCAGGAAATCGTACATTCCTCCTCCTCCTGGGTCATTTACTGCTGACTTTCCTCCCAATGACACTCGCTCACAATCGCACGCTCTTGCTCTTCAACAATATCGTGATGACCATGCTCCCCGCAAGGCTCGGTCACATAGATCGTACGATAATGATGGCTATGCTTCCTCTGTTCCTCGGTCACACAGACCGCGCAACCCTTCCCCATCGTATGGCAGGGACTCTTATGTTGATGGACACCATAATATTGGATTCGTGGACCTTGCTCAAACGCACGTGAATGTGACGACTATCAATGGCCCTAGTGGGGATTTTATGGGTGGACCGAGTAAGAGAGAACTAAGGAGAATGGAAAAAGAGAGAGAGTACGAGCTAGACAGGGCAATGATAGACCGTGGGATGATACCACCTCCTAGGAAAGGGTTCTGGGATTGAGGAGGCGCGATTTTGATATTGACTGGTAGCGTTTAGGGGGATTAGAGTAGGGGGAAGCGCGTGTCGGGATCTGGAAAGGAAAACCGGGAGGAAGAATTGGAAATTGGGAACTCAAGTATAGTATTATATCTATAAGGGTTGGGAAATCACCTTGGGAATATCTCCACGTGGTGGAGTTTTGGGCTAGGAATTGTGGAGTTCTTGATAGCGGGTGTTATATGGGTAGCGTTTGTTTTCTCTTTGATAGTATCTCTCGGTTTATAGATTTTGCTTTAGCGAATTGGATGTTGTTTTTGTTGTAAACTGGGTGGTCATTTGATTGTATATAGATGGACGACATTAGTAAATGTTGATTCTTCGGGCCGAGTTAGAATTGTTTATATTTACATGTATACCTAGGTAGGTACTTATATCAGTTTGGTTCCGTGAGATCTTCGAAGAGTTCTATCCAGCTTTAATTTTCTTCAATTCAATCGCCGGATTAAACATGCTATCCATGATATATCCTCTAACCCATATTTTACAATCTGAAACAGTAATTGTTAACTTTAACATACTCCGCACTTACATCTACCTCATATTTCGATTTCTGAATTTTTACACCGTGGAATAGAGTCGCCGGTGTAAATATATAATATTAATTCAAAAGATACAGAATGCAGAGAGAAGAGAGAAGAGTTTTTCATTATCGATATAATACTACATATCCTTACCTCGTTACCTCCTCAAGATTGAATGGATCTCTGTATCCTATTCGCAAGTTTCATCCCCCTATCCTTATGCTTCTCACTTCCACATACATAACCTCGCAGGGAAAAGTTTCAATTCTACACCTCTCTCCCAGAAAATTGGAAAATCATCTCATTCCAATCCCCGAACCAACTCAACAACTTCTTCCGCACAGCCAATACTGGATTGATACCCTCCACTCCCGTGTCCATAATTATGAATGACATAGACACCTTCTATTTTCTTTGCTCTTCCCTTTCCATCTCTCCCATTATCTCCTTCCCCATTCCCCTCAATCTCAACCCTCGCGCCCCCCTTCCTCCCAGGTCTAAACCCCACATACGTATCCAGCACTTCTATCTCCCCTTTCTCATTCTGCAAATCTTCGGCCCATCCTATATCTTTCAATCTCTGGATTATCCTACTTGATAATTCATGGTCGGGGTTTGCGTTCCAGGTGTTGGCCTATGGGATTGTATGTATGTGGTTAGCTTGTGATTCCCTTGTACTATTCTGTTCTCTCCTCTTTATACCCTCATTCCCGAAGCGAGGAAATACCCCTCCCCTTCCATTCCCATCCATCTTCTGTACATATACCAAGAAACAAGTTTCAAGTGCTCCACCAGCGCCCCCCCAAAAACCCCCAAAGAAATCAACCCACCTCCTTAACCCCCCCAACCACACTCCTCCCACTCCCAGGCCTCGGAATCACATACAGCAACTCATCGCCCCTCTCCCCCAAATCCCCCACAAAAGTCTTACAAACCCTCGTTTCTCCTTTCACCAACAAAACCTGTCCTCTCACCGGAAACATCTTCTCCGCCTCCTCTTTCTCCACAAAGCGCGCGGCAGAGAGTCCGGTGCAATTAATCAGTACATCGATGTTCTCTCCCGCAAGCACATCTCTACATCCCCGCACCACACCCTCTAACCCTCCCTGTGTTTCGATTTCCCCACGGATAATCTTCCCTCCTAGCTGTTCCATTCTGTGAACTAAATACTCCAGATAAATATCCACATCCACACACACGGTTTCGAACCGCACACCTTTTCTGACACCTTTCCCCAGAGATCCCTGTAATTTATTTTCTTGCAGCCCAACATCCAATTCTCTATACCCCCCCACCACATGCTCAAACCACACACCATTCTCGTCAATTTCCGCTCCGTGGTATGTAGATCCGAGATAGTATATCGAGGGTGTAATTGCCATTCCCATTTTCTTTCCTATCGCTCCCTTCCCATCCCCATTCTCTACAATCATACTCTTCCACTTACGATACGTTCTCTCCTCCCATTTCCTGAGTCTTTCATCTTTCTCTTTCTCTCTCTCCCCCTCTCCAATTGCATTTCCATCTCCATTCCCATCCTGCCCCTCTCTACACCCAATCGAAATATCAGGTTTCGAAGCATGACTCCTCCAATCTGCTCCCGCCCATGGTGAACAATAATTTCCACTCTTATCACCGGGGAGATATTTCGCTAGGAGCGTGAGGCTAATTTTACACTCTGGGGCTTCATTATTCGAGGAGGTATTCGAATCAAGCAACGAAACCGCCGTTTGCAATCCCGAGATGCCGCCCCCGAGAATAAGTATATTTTTCCGGGTGAGGGATGTCATTTTGATGGAAATTTGGTAGCAATAGTAAAGTTGATAGTAATAGTCATAGTCATATAATAATCCGTCTCAAATCCGATTCAGCTCGGTTCGGCTATTGAGATATTGGAATCTTAGGAAGTGGTACATATCTAGATTCATTTAACTTTCGTATGGATTATAATGATGTGAGATGCACTGGGTATCTTCTCGCCTTCCTATGTAGGGTTCAATTGCAAATCACGGTTTTATACACGTTGAGATAATACATACATACATATATGACTCCGTATAGGTAGCTACGCTATAGGTATCTGGTTCTTAATATGATATGATATATCTCAGTCGAAACTGGTGGAATATTAAGAGTGATTAATAGTAATAGTTATAAAGATGTAGAATCATTAATGTAGAATATAAGATATAAAATATAATCTATTAATTTTTAATAAAAATAAAAATAAATAATTTTAGATTAATATACAAAGTATATAATCCCTCAATATAATTTCTTTATATACCCTCAAAATAAACAAACAAATAAATTTATATTTAAATCTAGAAATATATAATATAATCCCTCATTCTATTCCATCCCATCCTATTCCATCCCATCCCATCCCATCCCATCCCATTCCATCCCATCCCATTCCATCAATCTTCTACCTACTTCCTATATATTTCTATACCTATATATCTATCTATATAATAAACACCTATTCCCACCCCCACCTCCACCCCCCTAGCTAACCATCCACCCATCCATCAACTCATCCATCCACCACCACTCAAATAATCTTAAAAGTAATATCATCTTAAAATTTCCTCATCCATATTTATATTTATATTTATATTTATATTTATATTTATATTTATATTTATATTTATATTTATATTTATATTTATATTTATATTTATATTTATATTTATATTTATATTTATATTTATATTTATATTTATATTTATATTTATATTTATATTTATATTCACAAAATAAAATAAAATAAAATAAAATAAAATAAAATAAGAAAAGTACGAGTATAAGTACAAGTACATATATCTCATTAAAAAACAACTATCAAGAAATCAAAACCACTCTAGAATAATACAGTTTTCATTTCATTTCATTTCTTTTTTCCACTTCAGCTATTCTACAATATGATATGATATTTATCTTCACCTTCTTCTCCCTCTTCTCTTTCTTCCATAGGTATGAATACAATCTTTTGCATAAGATCTCATCCTACATCCTACATCCTTCACCTCTCATACCTCGTCCTAATCCTAATCCCATTTCAATTCCCATATCAATATCCCTACCGATACAGATATCATTCCATCGAAACAGACGACCGACGATAGACGAACCCAAAAATTCTTCATCCACACCTCTCTTTTCCTCTCTTCTCTCCTTCATCTCCCCTATATACACTCCCAACCTACCTACCCCCCAACATTCCCCCCACCTGACTCCAAAATCTCTTCGTAACCAACTCCTCAATCTCCTTCCTCGTCAACCACATAAAATCTTCCTTTCCAAATGCATTTCCCTGAAGATTCGCTTGGCCAGCCATGATTCTTCCTTTCATGTAGAATACCTTTTCTGCTTCTCTTCCAAGTTTCTTCGAGGGTTTGATGGTGAGACTGCCGATGGGGACATGTCCTACTATCCATGTATTCATGTTTTCACCCGCTGTTTGAGCGAGGATTCGTTGGGCTGCCTTGGGAGGTGTTAGTTCATGTATCGAAACAATATTGATGGATGCGGAAAGAGAGAGGTAGAGGAATTAGAAAAGGCATGAAACAGCAAAAAAGAATCCAACGAACCGTATGCAAAACCTCATTCCCCACCATATCCCCCCTAGGAAACTCCCAAACATCCACCTGTACTTCCTTTCCCTCCCTATCTACCGACTTCTCCTTCCCCTTCACAACCAAATAAACCGTCTCATCCATCTTCCTCGCCAAACTCCTCTTATCCGTCTCTCCCTCTCTACTCTCCAACTTCACCTTTTCCAAATCCTCACCCATCCCCTCTTCCACCAACTTCCCCGCGATATCTTGCCATTCCGCTACCTTTTCCTCTTGTCCCCCAATCAACACTTCATCATTCCATCCCTCTTCCCCATACGCTCTATACCCACCAATATCCCTCGCCGCAACCCCATTCCTCTCTTTGACCTTCACCTTCCATTCCAGATCCGCCGGTTGATCTTTCTTGTGATAAAAGTATCTCGTGAACGGCAATACCAATCTCTCATTCAAACGTTTCTGGTAGAGATAAAATGCTTTTTCAAAAGGCGTCGCGGTTTTAGTGAGGAGAGGCGGCCGACTGAGGATAATTCCAGTCGAGATTTTATACGTCGTTGCTCCGGGGGAAGGGGAGACGGGGGGCATGGCGGAAACATGTGGGAGGTGGGAGGGCGGTCCATCGAGAGGTTTAAAGGTTGATGCAGCGACGGCGTAGGCTCGCGACCTGGCTGTTTGTATGCATGGTGTACGGATACGGAAAGGCGTTCGGGGAACAATGGTTGGTCTTGAGGAATCTGTGGCCGAGGTTTGTTAGTCGTGCATGTGAATATCAATGTGAATACACATCTCGAGTAATCCTGCAATTCTCTTTCCAAGCATGCACACTTATACAGCAGTCATCAAGCCATTGAGCAATCAATGATCCCTCCCCACCGAATTTCGAGACATCCCGCAAGCTCTCACTCCTCTCCCAAGCAAGCGCATGATAGATATGTATATCATCGACCACACTCCCCATTTCCAATTGAAGCACACCGAAAGAAAGAAGATACGTACATAATAATCTCTGAGCAGTTCTACTGCATCCCCTACTACTCGACGTCATATTTGCCTCCAAGTATGGGATGTATGTGCGGAACGTACGACAACAATACTTTACTTCTCTGCGCACTCACCACCCCAAGTACACAGCAACCCACCATCCAAAAAATAAATTCCACGCTGCTTAGTAATCGCTCTCTACCAGTAAGATTATCCTCCCACCAATAATCTCTCACAGGGCGGCCAAATCCCACATCCGCTAACCCCCATACATCCTAGCTCCTCACGTGCCCACCACAGCACATAAAAACTCTTCTCCTCCTTCAACCTTCTTCCTCCCCCAATCCACGGCATCAATCCTTATCATCAAGACCCGTTTCAACCCAGAACGTCCTGACCATTTATCGATGCCTAGATTAAACATCTCAGGCTTTTTTCGCTAGCGGTACCCTCGTCTTTACCTACGGGAACTGTTAGATAGCGACTGTTTACATTTCTTTCTTCCAGTTTGATTCTTTTTGTCGGGTTGAATGTGTGGGGAGGAGGAATGAAATGAAGTACGAGGACTTGAGGTATCTCTCTTGCTTTTTTTTGATAGAAGAGAGAAGAGAAGAAAGATCAGTCGAAAGTATTCATATATATAAAGAAGCGGAAGAGCTCGTGGAAAGAATAATCTATACTTGGGTACCTAGCTATAATGGAAATAGTAATGATAATAAAATGAAAAACCATCTCCAATGCATACCTACGTACGATCTACATACAGTAAAACCTCTCTATAAGGATACCGCTTTTTGTAATCTTTTTTAAGGATATATAGAGTTATCTTTATATAAAGATATCCGACTAATCCCGACCTAATAATAATTGACTTCCGATTAGTCCCAATCGGATCATATTCCGTGACAATTTCATAACAATTTCGGAAATTTTTCTATTTCTATAACATATAATTAAATTCTCTATATAATATGATATTATCACTTAAATCCTGAGGATTTCATTAGTTCAATAAGGATACACGTGATCCTGGGACCGAAGATTATAAGGATATCCTTATAAAGAGGTTTTAAGGATATAGGCCTTTTTTAGCCCTAAAAATTTTTGGGACCAAAAAAAAATAAGGATAATAGAGGTTATCCTTATAGGGGGGATCCTTATAGAGAGGTTTTACTGTACAACTTTTCCCTCCCCCTCAACAACTTAAATGATCCAGGTATTGATAGTGATAGGTACATACTGGATACTCATTCATATATATCTAATAGATATCTATCCATTCAAATCACATCACATGATATTTACCTACCTATCAAGATGAAGATATCCAGCACCTCTTCTATCATACGATCTACCATATCATCTTTCCCATCCTACATTCTATATTTCATATTCTACATACATTTCGCATTTCACACGTGACAATGAATATCTCCATACGTAACTTTCTCATTTCAATTCTCAATAACTCTTTCCACCACCATCGCCATTACCATCACCATCAATCATTTCTTTCCCTTTACCTCTGACCTCTGACCTCTGACCTCTGACCTCTGACCTCTCCCCCCTCGCCTCTCAAATCACAATATACAACCCCCCCTTTCAATCCCCCCTCCCCAAATAATCAAGAAATCTCACATGAACCACACTCTCAAAAACCCTCTTCCATCCCAAATATTACAAACACTCCAATCTCCAATCTCCAATCTTCCGAATCCGAAAACCAGAGACCCCACCTATACAGTCTCCTATGCCCCCATTCTCCCATTGCTCCATCGCAAGAAAATATATTAATGGTATCATAAATAGCAATTCACATTATGCATACCAATGCCCTGTAATGAACCACACCATTCCACACCATTCCATTCCATATAACACCAAATTACAATGTTCCTTGTAATATAAGAGAGGAGAAGAAAACAAAAAGGTAATTCCATTCGCTAATAGTAAGTTGTGACTCCATGTTCAATATGCCCTCAAGAAACCTCCAGAAAATATCCCGAAAATCTTTTCGCCGTCCGTTGGTTCGTAATATG